>BSBM01000104.1:16150000-16750000 GCA_027924585.1 Larix kaempferi | reverse complement strand
CCTTTCCATCTACCGTATTATATTCTCCCTGAACAACCATCGAGCCAATCGGAAAGGAAATTCCTTCACTATCAGTTAATGATGCGAGGAGGGTTTGCTTCCCCTGGATGCATCATGCCAATTGCACTGTCTGTCGGGGCGACAACTGCGTAGATGTGTCCTGCAAAATGCATTTTACGGTCAAATTCCAACAAGGAGTGGTTTGATAACATGGTTAATTAAAAAAACAAGAAGGGAACCGGGATATGAATGCATAAATATTTACCTGGATGTACAAGATCAGTTATATGACCATATTCATTTGAAATAGAATACTAGCCTTCCTCTAACTGAATTGTTTCAAAAACTGCACGTGGGTCTATTGGAAGTGATACATGATCCCATTCATCAACCCAATCCGTTGATTCACATGTTGATGTATTTGTAACTTTGGAAGATATTCACTTGTATATTGTATTTGTACTTTATTGTATCCCCAACAGAGATGTATTATTCCTGAGATTGCAAGTGTTGTCAGTTGTACTTGCAAGTGTCGCAAGTTATATTGTAAGTATCATGACTTATACTTGATGGGTTATTATACAACCTTGATGGGGTCGGCCCTATATGAGTCTTGTGGGTTAAAGGGTTATTAGAACACCCTAGTGGGGTCGGCCCAGTTAGTATTATGTTAAGTGGTTAAGTTGGGGCCGACCTAGTTAGAGTTAAAAGGCAAGTCAAGTTAGTGTATAAATAAAAAGTGTGTCTCTCTCATTTTACACATTATATTATTCACTCACTTCGCATTAGTGAGAGAACAAGAGGATGCACACAAGTGGAGGAAGAGCATGCTGCTGAAGATATATATCTCTTGGGTTTGATCATTGTGATCCTTGTATTGATGCTTATTCTATCTTTGATGAAGTTGCGGGGTTTTTCACCTTCTTGGTTTTCCCTGGTGAAATGTTTTGTGTCTCTTGTCTCTTATGCGTGATATGATGTACATGTCGTTCTTTGAGTTAAGATCCTATATCTATTGAATTAAATGATGAAAAAATAACATGGTATCAGAGCTAGCCTGAAGGAAGGCATGGTATGGAATTTATGAGACCTGTTGCACTTGCGACAAATTGGAAGCTGGGGCTTGATATAGAAAACACCAGTCATCGTGGAAATTTCGCTATAAATCCATTTTGGCGAAGGTTCAGGATCTGAAACGTTTACAGGTCGAAGGTAACATCCCCATGTACCTTATGTCCGAAGCACAACATATGATTCATTGTAATTATGATATATGATCTGTACAATCTAGGGTTTATGCCTCTTCCAGATCTTAGTCATAAACTGGTGACCTAGGAAAAAAGGTCACAACCTGGGCTAGGAATCTCCAAATTAAATTTAGTAAAAAGTGACAGGTAGAGAACGGACTGAAGTCTCTCAGGTAAGTTTTTCAGAGGCCGAATTTGAACCATTGACACGTGGCATGCCGTACAAGTTCTCTCTCCTGTTTTATCCCATAAACCGGTCACGTTGCGACACTTGGCATAAATCTCTCTCAGAAATTCCAATTGAGGTCAGATTTGTGGGGTTAGAAAGATGAAAGGTTAGGATACTACAAGCAGCAGTTTTAGAGTCTGTGGATTTGTAATTTCAGAGATGCACTAGAAACAATCAGGTGCATATTTCTGTCAAAACAGAATTGGATTTTGAGCACCTTCATTCTTGGCTTGTCACTGCTGTGGGAATTTAGGGCTTCAGAGAAAGTTGGAATTTTTGGAATCGAAGACCACGGATGAATGCTCCTCATGAAAATCGAAATTTAGAGACCAAGATCGATTTTTTTGGTTGGGAAGAAGGCCGAGCTTGATCAAACCCTAGTTCGGGATTTTGATCGAAAAGGTGGAAAATTAGGGCTTCTGCAAAAGTTGGAATTTTTGAAATCTGTGACCACGGCTGGAAGCTCCTCAGAAAAATTGAAGTTTAGAACACAAGATTGAACCTTTTGTATGGGTAGAAGACTGGGATTTATCAAACCCTAGTTCGGGATTTTGTCCAGAAGATCCGAAAGTTTCAAAGGCACTTTTGAAGGGTCAAATTTTGCAGTTTTCAAAATTGAAGTATACCAGCTTGATCAACTCAAAAAGGCACATCTTTCCATCCATTCAGAAGTTGAAATTCAAAATTTGAATTTTTAGGGTTTCTCTGACAAACCCTAATCCAGATCCAGATCCAGTTTCACCAAATCAAAGTGGGTTGGGTTAATCCTAGAAGAGAATGAATTGGACACTTGCATAAGTGAAGAAGTTCCAGTTCTAGAGGGAGATAAGGCTAAAGCCTTACATAAGAAGACTACAAGAAATCTCGACAGGTATGACTTGAGGAAATACAGGTATGTTTTGAAATCTATTCATGATTAAGTTTATGATATGTTTGTCTTCATATTATTTAGGTTAGTACAATCTTGATTAATTTTAGACTTGTCTTATCATCATAGTAAAAGTATGAATACATGATAGAAGACATTCACTGATTAGGGTTATGACACTAATGATTGTACTAATGCACTATGGTGTTGTATGAGGTTGATGTTGTCCGCTAACATGAAAGGTACAAATCAAGTTCTAGATCAAGAATGCATGACCATGTTGACATGAAGACAAAGAATCATCCATAGTCATGGATCACATAGAAGCTCTACTTACGAGGTATGTATAATTTGGTTCTACGATGGTTAAATTATGAGTTATGCAAGTTACTAAGCACACGTCATTGAAGAGAACAAGAAGACATTGTTTGGGTATGTTAGACATAACTAGCAAACATAATAACCAACTATGTTTTTCCTATATCAAGTTAGAATCCTACCTTGTGTTAGGATCTTATACTTTTGTATGAATGATTATTCTTGAAGTTAGAAGTTTAAGTAATCAACAGTTTATGCATATTATGTTTCTTACTTTGATTGATGATATGACTAACCAGAAGAGTCCTATGGTCAAATAAGAATATGCATGAGTAATAGAAGTCCTCCCTGAAACCTCTTTGATAACATGTTGGGAGTTGTGCACACTCTTAACAAATGTTCTGGTAGAGATGGAAGGCATCTAGAAAGTTACCGTGTGAATACGGGATATGGATAAATGTTGTATTGAAGCATTGGCTAAGATAATTGCATCATTGTATGACATATGTCTTTATGCAGAAGAGTGTGTTTTTTTTTTAAATTATGAGAAGTTTCTAACCATGCAATTGAATTTGACTTGTAGGAAATATCGTGTACAATCACCTACAAGGACTACAACATTTTTTCCAACAACGAAGTTCGAAGAAAACTATCTATTGAAGATATTGAAGAATCTGAAGTTCCCAGGATCCGGGATGAAGTAATGAAAGGATTCCATGATCGAAGAGTACTAGTTGATCATGAAGAATGATGTCTGGGATGTGGTCCCGAGACCAGAAGGGAAGTATGTTGTGACTTCCAAGTAGATCTATAAGATCAAGCATGCTGAAGATGGCAGCATAGAGAAATACAAGGCATGGAGGTGTGGAAAAGTGCAGATGGAATCTTCCTTGGACAAGGGAAGTATGTAGTAGAGATCCTGAAGCGGTTCGGGATGATGGACTGCAAGGCCATGGCCACACCTATGGCATCGAACCTGAAGCTTCTATGTGATGCTTCATCTGATCCAGTTGATGTCACAGTGTATCGTCAGATGATTGGGTCCTTGATGTACCTGACGAACACGAGACCATATATTTTCTTTGCGGTGAACACATTGAGACAGTTCCTAACGGATCCCAGAGGTGTTCACCTGGTTGCTGTAAAGCATATTCTGAGGTACCTGAAGGGTACAATTAACTATGGGCTCAAGTATGATGAGAATCAAAATTTTAACCTGGAGGGTTATGTTGATTCAGATTGGGTAGGCAGTGCTGCAGATAGGAAGAACACTTTTGGGTGCTGCTTCAATATGGGATCAAGTGTGATCTCTTAGTCTAGCAGGAAGCAGTCCTGCGTAGCACTAAGTACATTCGAAGTAGAGTATGTCACAGCTTGTTCGGCCAGTTGTGAGGCAGTATGGCTTAGGAAGCTATTATTTGAGTTATTTGATCTCCCGTTGGATGCTACCTGTATCTACTGTGACAACCAGAGTTGTGTGAAGTTGTCTGAGAACTCGGTGTTCCATGACAGGTTGAAGCACATTGAGATCAAATATCACTATATCAGGGATATGGTGCAGAGAGGAGCAGTGAAGCTCCTATATATTGCGATAGATGAGCAGGTTGCAGATGTGTTGACGAAACCACTAGCCAGAGTGAAGTTTGAGTACTTCAGAGAGAGGCTTGGTGTTCTTCAGATTGAAGATACTTCGAGGAAGAAGTGATGGGACACATTTGCAGGAGCCATTCCAAGCATGGTGAGAGGAGGATCCTTCCCATGGCTATGGATGTAAGCATTGTGTGATGAGAATCAGGATGATGCTCTAGTTATTGCTGTGGATATGCATCAGTTGGATGCTTTGTATGATCAGTTGGATCATGTATATGTATATGCATAAGGTGGATGCTTTGTATGATCAGTTGGATATGTATGATGACATGCATCAGGATGATGCAGTGACGATGATCAGGATGATCATGTGTGATGAGTATCAGGATGATGCTCTGGATGACATGCATCGGGACGATGCAGTGATGATGATCAGGATGATCATGTGTGATGAGTATCAGGACGATGCTCTGGATGACATGCATCAAGACGATGCAGTGATGATGATCGGGATGATCATGTGTGATGAGTATTAGGATGATACTCTGGATGATATGCATTAGGATGATGCTATGATGATGGTCAGGATGATCATGTACATCAGGATGATGTATGGTGAGTATCAGGTTGATACTCTGTGGCTGTGGACAGGTTGTGCAGATGAGCATGTAAGTTGACCTGGGATATCTTGTCGGTCGTGCTGCGGCACATAAAGGATCCTGGGATACTCTTTCGAGGCATTTCTCTGGGAGGACATGTAACTAGACCTGGGATATCTTGTCAGTCATGCTGTGGAACATAAAGGATCCTGGGATACTCTTTCGAGGCTTTGTCCTATGGCATATAATAACACCCTGGGAGATCCGATAGGTTGAGCAGTACGCTCATAATCAGTCCTGGGATGCTCTTTTGAGGTTTTGCCATGACCACATGTAACTAGACCTCGGAGATCCAATAGGTTGAGCAGTACTGTTACACCTAAAATCTACGCATCATCGTGATTTAGTGTATACATCCCTGAAGTCATCTGGACCAAGTATTCATTTGAGAGGATTTGTACTCAGTTTGTACAACCTTTTGAGATGTCGTCGCAGGTTGCACACTAGCAACATGCGACGTCGCAGGTTGCTCCATAGCAAGGTGCGATGAGGTCTGTTAATGGGAAAAAATAGCCATTTTGATATCTTTCTCGAAGCTTTCCCATTTGGGAGAGTTGGTACTCGACCCCTAACTCATTGGGAAGATCCCCTATCTCTCTCCTACCATCTCTCAACCTATCGTATCCATAATCTCATCCATTTAGTCCTATATATACGAGGCTCACTCCCATACCAAAATGAGGAAGACTATGGTATCTACATGCTGGTGAAATCTCTCTTAGGACACCTTCACTCACCTCTTGGAGAATTCATGCTTCCTTGGAAGGGCTTGGCAATTGGATTGTGTGGAGAAGGGCTGCTATGTTAAGTCATTGGTTGTAGTTCTATATCTCTATCATGTACTCCTCTATTTGCAGCAATACAAATGATTTCCACCAATATCGCTCTTATATGTGATGATGTTGTGTTGTTTACCTGCTTAACTATTTACATAGATCTCTTATTGTATAGATGCTCTTTACTCGTTTCTCTTTTCTGTGTCTTGAAAGGTCTTGCAGCTTGGATCTGACGACTGTGAGATGTGGAGCAACATTCAGGAGAAAGGATAGTGAATCAAAGAGGTAAGACATCTAGCAATTGATCCTTAAGTAGATCTAGGAAACGTGTTTGTAGTCTGTTCTATTTGTTCTAGACTCGCATTGAGCTAGGGAGATCTGGATCACCTCCAGTCGAGTGGATTGTCCGGTAACGAGTATGCTCGTAATCAATCCTGGGATGCTCTTTCGAGGCTTTGTGGTGACCACATGTAATACGTCCTGGAGATCCGGACAGGTTGTGCTAGTCACGTAAAAGGCCTTGGATGCTCTTTAGAGATCTTGCTGTGCAAGACACTCTTTTAAGGTTTTGTGGTGGGGGTCACATTTAATATGTCCTGGAGATCCGGATAAATTGTGCTAGTCACGTAAAAGGCCTCAGATTCTCTTTAGAGATCTTGCTAGGAAAGACACTCTTTTAAGGTTTTGTGACAGTCACATGTAAGTGGACCTGGGAGATCTTGCCAGTCGTGCTTCAACACATAAAGGATCCTGGGATACTCTTTCGAGGCATTGTGACGCACGTAATAAGTCCCGAGGATTCCAGAGTATGGCCAGTGTTGATGAAGACCTACAGGAGGTGGGCTTACATCCAACATGAAAAAGGGTTGGCTCTGTAGAAATTCCTATGACGAGAAGAATTCATAGATAGCCCAGTGATCGAGATGTCAAGTACAGCAGCAGTGATGATGATGATGCTCTGTGATCCAATGATGATGATCCAGCTCCAGAATTGAAGACTTGTGCCTATATGTATTGGTGACTTGTGTCAAGAGAATTCCTTCCTAGTTAAGAGGGAGTGTTGATGTATTTGGAACTTCGGAAGATATTCACTTGTATATTGTATTTGTACTTTATTGTATCCCCAAAATAGATGTATTATTCCTCCGATTAGAAGTGTCGCCAGTTGTACTTGCAAGTGTCGCAAGTTATATTGTAAGTGTCATGACTTATACTTGATGGGTTATTAGACCACCTTGATGTGGTCGGCCCTATATGAGTCTTGTGGGTTAAAGGGTTATTAGACCACCCTAGTGGGGTCGACCTAGTTAGTATTATGTTAAGTGGTTAAGTTGGGGTTGACCTAGTTAGAGTTAAAAGGAAAGTCAAGTTAGTGTATAAATAAAGAGTGTGTCTCTCTCATTTTACACATTCTATTATTCACTCACTTTGCATTAGTGAGAGAAGAGGAGGGTGCGCATAAGTGGAGGAGGAGCATGCTGCTGAAGATATCTATCTCTTGGGTTTGATCATTGTGATCCTTGTATTGATGCTTATTCTATCTCTGAGGAAGTTGCGGGGTTTTTCACCTTCTTGGTTTTCCCCGGTGAAATGTTTTGTGTCTCTTGCCTCTTGTCTCTTATGCTTGATATGCTGTACATGTTTTTCTTTTAGTTAAGATCCTATATCTATTGAATTAAATGATGAAAAACTAATATCACACTCATCCAACTCACCGCTGCTAAAAGGCCCACAAAAGCAAGCAAGTTTTCACGTCCTTATTTCAAATAAGGGGTTTTTTGAGCTTCGAACCGAATGAAATCCGTGAGTTCCTTGTACAGTAATACAACTATAAGAACGCGATCGATCTATATCAACCACATGCCAGAAATTTCTGACAACATGTCCTCTACCTGTTGGTATGTGATGCTCTGTGGTTCAATTTGAAATTTTTGCAGAGCACCATTGAACTATGGATTCTACATCCCGAATATGAGGGTTTGTCATGCACGTCATCTCCTCCCTTCGTAGGGAAGTTTTGAGGCATGCTTCATCCCCATCATGCTCTCCCTTTCCATGCCTGGTCTCAAAATAATTCCATATATGCAACACATCATAAGTCTTGTGAAAAATACTCAACCACTGGAATACACGTGCATTTTTTAACTAGCCTGCACAACCATCTAACCATATCCAATGTTGATCCATCTATATACCTCTCTCCTTCAGCAGATCATAGAAAATTCTGAAGCAATGCTGAACATAGTGCAGGTCGTGGCACCTGTCATCACCGATGTAGAAGTTGGTATCTTTCAATATTATCCTCATGTCATTACTACTCTCTGGGGCGTGCCTATACATGATATGGACCATTATGCTAACTGGGTCTGCATGGTAGTATTGAATTTGAATCTCATTCTAGGGCTGTAGGGTGTATTTTTCAGCAAAGTCCACAACTGACAGTATTGTTCCTTTGGGAAATGTGTCCCTGCACTATATGTATTGTTCATCCTTCCATCGTGCTACATGGACATGTTGTACATACTGCTTGGTATTTTTGTAGAGTTCCTTCATGAAATCCCAAATTTGTACCGGGTGCCACAAAACCAAGGGCATTAATACAATGTGACATTTACACTCTGAATATATATGTATAAATTCAACATGTACAGTATGAAAGTATGCAAACTTAGATTACATGTGACTTCACCAATGTAATTTTTTTTCTTTCCTTCACACTATCTACTTGATATATTATGTACTTGAAGTTCTGCATTTCTACTGACATCCTCCCAAATTCTTCCTCCTTGCTTTCATGGATGCAACGGCTCAATAATGCAAATCCACTGTAGCTGGAACATGTCCCATATAAACATGATTTTTTATAATAGTTTTGTCCTTAAGGTCTTGGATACATTATGCTATGTATAAATTCTTTGGATGCATTCGGTCGTTGTAACGATGGGAATTCCTGCAGAATGTTAGTATGCGAATCACAAAGTATATGTCTATATGTATCATAATATTACTCAAATTCTACATGGTATCTACAACATGTGTTGCGATGAATGCAAATTCTAACATACTAGTGTTTGCATTTTTCAAAGGACCTTTGGCCCAATTTCAATTGTGTGTGCTCATTCTTGAACCTCTCATAGAGTTCTGTTTGTGTCGTGTCAAGGAAGTGCTTGACATGGGGTTCACACCCCTTAACACCTTTTCTCAACTTTAACACATCTCTTTGATTTGATGACGGTATAGTGTTATCATGCCAAAACTTTTGTACTAGTTCTTTAACAACATTAATAAGCTTCATGTCTGAACGAGGTAACCTACCAACAAAGGCCCAACAATATTTTTGGCCTAGGGTATTAAGTTTTTCTCTAATAGCATAATAATTTTGAAGAGTATTTCTATCTAATTTAAATATTTTACATGTGTGTGATAATAGGCGACATTTCCTTGTGGATTTGTCTACAATCGATTCTGACAGTACATGACGGGCCGCATTAAGATATTTTGTATGAGAATTTTTTCCAATCAAATTAAATCCAGACTGTAGATTTCTAACAACATGATTGTTGGCCTCTGAACTTTTGACTACCTTTATTCCTAAAATTCTCCTAACATGAGCTAGATAATGTGATTTTAACAAAGCCAGAAACAATTGACATTTTGTTGCATCGGTTTTGGATTCAAAAAATTCTTTGATGATCCTGCTACAAAGGAAATCAATATTGAGTTTGGGAAACTTACCTTCAAGTCCTAAAAAGGAACCTTCATCCAAATGAATACGTCTGGGATTTCTTCATCGTCTGCTTAATAGTCGAGTCAAGGGAGTCGAAAAGGAAGTACGAGTCTCGTCACCGGTTTTTGTGGCACTTCGTTCACAATTTGGTCTTGCAAGGGAGTGCATTTGACATGTGTGTGCTCTTCTTTGGGAGGTTTCCAATTAACAACTCATTCAACATCCATCCCTTCATACTCGACATCAACCAAGATTTGATTGACTTCAGCTGCTTCATCATTGCTTGTTGATGGATTATTCATTGGATGATCTCTTGACTTTGGATTTTGAGAGGGCTCCATTACCCACATCCGTTTCACTTCTCCTGATGAACCTGAGGTCATCGTGGCATCTATTGCGCTAGGATACAAGGCACTAACATTTTGATGTCTACATTTTTGCAAGTACAACCTGGCCTTTTCTCTTATCTCATAGACCTTTTTAGGGGGCAGCTCCTTCCTTCTAGACTTTCTTGTATTATTATGTCTATTGCCCATCTTTAATAAGTTTTTTAACAAAACAAAAATATCACCTCTACAAGAATAAATAACAAATAAGATATTATTTTCCAATTATGAAATGAGGAAAACAAACTTTTACCACGATTATGACTTGTATAATGTGCAAGATTATTAAAAATCAATGTAGCAATTGATTGGTTACTGTGCAAACCTATACATGTTCTCTTCATAAGTGTTCAATGTAAACTATGGTCACAGAAGTATGTTTTGTTTTCTTGACATTGGTCATATAGAGAAAACTAGTATGGTATCAAGAAAGAAGGTGGCATGAGGCCATTGCAACTGCCACAAAAAATGATCAAAGTGGTGTAGCAAAGATATTTTTTTCTCTCAACATCCCATTAGTGTGTACATGCATAGAGCTTGTGTTACTGGTATCGAACATACACTTATTCAATCAAATATTGATGTGGGACTTAAAAATGTTTCAGCAATGCACAACCTAACCTAGGTTGGCATCAAGGTCCTCCTATCCATCTTAGTGACATGGGCTTGTAGTGTGGTGAATTCCCTCATTTTGAGTGCAACTCACTTTTGTCTAAATGTGTGGCCGTGGTTTCCCATTTTATGTCTAATACCATGGTAGGGTCCTCATTTCACATTTGTCCTTAATTGGTCATCATCTTGAAATAGTGTACAACGACATCTAGTGAGAATGTTTTCTTATAATCTTAAAATCTATTGAGAATTCCCTAGATATAACAACAACATCACCTCTAGGAACTCAATTTGAGATGTTTTCTTGTCATCTTGAAACAATATACAATGAGCCTCATTCTGGCAGCTTGGCACTTGGCACGTGATTTTTTTAAAATAGTTTGTGTTAGTAGATGGTATTTGATGGTGGTATGGGGTGTTAGTATGAGCACATTTCCTACAAAAGGAGAATCTCCTACTCACTTCATTTTCATGTTTTGGATGAGGGAAAATCGACCCTAAAGATTAAGAATTTGACTCTTTTGGTCTTTGTGTGAGTTTTTGTAGTGAAATCATGAGGAATTCAATAAATGTTTGTGTATTGGATGGATTTATGTGATTATGAAAGGTTATTGGTGGTGATGCAAGTAAGTATTTTTTATTATCTTTATGAAAGGTTGAAAGCATTGCTTGGTGCATGTTGTAGTTTTTTTGTGGTAAGATGTTTTTATTGTCTATGTTGAAGATTAAGAAGACTAAAATACATTTATCATACAATTCATGAGGAAAAACTAAAATACATACAATTCAAACAAAGTGAATTAAGACTAAAATACAATTCATAAGGAAAAATTGTCACCATACCTCAACGATTGCTATTTGCTTGAAATGTAAAATGGTCTTTTGATGTATCCACTATATGTAAGAAGAGTTCAAGTGTGTCCAAGCAGCATGAGAATTCAATCCAAAGAGACAAATAGAGTCCAATTGTTGTGTATTCAATCCAAAGAGCCAAATAGAGTCCAATTGGTGTGTATTCAATCCAAAGAGCCAAATAGAGTCCAACTAGTGTGTATTCAATCCAAATTTCCAAACCAACTCCAAAAGGTGTTTGAATTCAATCCAAAATGAAATTGATTGTCGATCTGTGTGTGAGAAGAGTGAAAAATATGCGATATGAGCAGAAAAAAATGCGGGAGAAGAGAGCGGTCTATTTGCAAAATTTTATGTTCAGCAGAGGCGTGCACTCGCTAACAGCGCATGCACGCCTCTATAGAACGTTGCTTTGTTTGGTGGGTAACGTTTAGTGCATTTATTTCCCAATAAATCTCTATTTTCCCATTTAGTCCTAGAGCCCCTCCCCCATAAAGGCCTTTAGGCCCCCTTCTAAACCATAATCCCCAAGTGCATAAGTGCTTAGGTGCTTTGGGGTTAGGGTTATAAGAATTGTAAGTTAAGAGTTGTTAAGGTTATGGGGTTAAAGGTTATATATTTTAGTGTTTAAAATTGATATCCTTTAAGGGTTATAGGGGTAATGAGTTCTCCCTCTAAACCCCTAACCCCCAATCTCTCTCTCTCTCCCTTTAAACTCATAACGTCCAATTTTTCTCCATCTCCCTATAAACACCTAACCCTAATTTATCTCTCTTTTCAAACCTCCTTGATCTATTTCTTTCCCTGTAAACCCATAATACCCAATCTCTCTCTCTCTATCTCTATCTAAACCCCTAAGCCCCAATATCTCTCTCTCTCTCTGAATCCCTTACCACCAATATCTCTCTCTCTGAACCCCCTATCACGTCCAATATCTTTCTCTCTAAACCCATATGCTCTAATATCTCTCTTTCTCTCATCCCCTAACCTCCAATTTCTCTCTCTCTAAACCTTTAACACCTAATCTCTCTCTTTCTATATGTTGCTCTAAACCCCTACATTCCAATCGACCCCTCTCCCTCTCTCTACCCCTAACCACCAATCTCTCTATTTAAACCTCTATCTCCAACCCCCCTATCTCTCTCTCTTGACATAGAACCATCAATCTCTCACTTTCTCGAGCTCTAAACCCCTAAGCCCTCTCCTCTCTAACCCATTATCCCCCAATATCTATCTCTTCCTCCGTAAGACCTTAACCACCATTTTATCTCCCTTTATCTATCTCTCTAAACCATTAAACCAAAATATCACTCTCTCTTTCTAAACCCCTCGCCACCAATCTCCCTCTCTCTCTCTGAACCCTAAACCCTAATCTCTCTCTCACTCTAATCCCCTAGACCCAAATCTCTCTCACTCTAACCCCCTATCCCCCAATCTCTCTATCTCTAAACACCTAGCCCCCAATCTCTCTCTCTCTCTCTCTCTCTCTCTCTCTCTATAAACCCGTAACCCCCACTCTCTCTCTCTATTTGAACCACTAATCTCCAATAACATTTTCTCTCTAATCCCATAACCACCAATATTTCTCTCTCTCTCTCCCTCCATAATACCTAACCTCCAATCTCTCTCTCTCTCTCTCTCTCTCTAAACCCCTAACAATCGATCTCTCTCTAAACCCTAACTTTCAATCTCTCTCACACTCTCTGTATACACCTAATCCCCAATCTCTCTCTCTCTCTCTCCAAACCTCTACCCCCAATATATCTCTCTCTATATACTGGTAACCACCAATCTCTCACTTTCTCTCTCTCTAAACACCTAGCCACCAAGTTCTATCTCCCTCTCTAAGCCACTAATCTCCGATATCCCTCTCTCTATCATTAATCCTTGGACCACTAATGTCTCTCTTTCTCTCCCTCTACCTCCATTCTTTCTCTCTGTCTAAATCTATAACCCTGAATTGCTCTAATTCTCTTTCTCTCTCTCTAAACCTCTAACATCCAATCTCTCTCTCTCTCTCTCTAAATTCCTACCCCACACTTTCTCTCTCTTTATATGTTTAACCAACAATCTCTTTGTGTTTCTCCCTAAACATGCAACCATCAATTTCTTTCCCTCTCTCTCTCTAAGCACCTGAACCCTATTCTCTCTCTCTAAACCTCTAATCCCAAATCTCTATCTCACTAAACCCATAACCTCCAATCTCTCTCTCTCTCTCTCTCTTTGTCTATTTCTCTAAACCACTAACCACCAATCTCTCTCCCTCTCTCTCTCAACCATGAAGATCCAATCTCTCTCTCCCTCTTTAAGTCACTAACCATTAGTCTATTTATTTCACTCAATCTCTCTCTCTCTATACCCCTAAGCTCTAATCTCTCTCTCTCTGAACCCCTAGCCCCCAATCTCTCTCCATCTCTCACTCTCTGATCCCCTAACACCCAATCTCTCTCTCCCTCTCTCTAAAATCCTAACCACCAGTCTCTTTCTCTCTCTCTCTAAACCGCTAAGCTCCAATCTCTTTCTCTTTCTCTCTCAATCTCCCTCTATGAACCCCTAATCTCCAATCTCTCTCTCTCTCTCTCTCTCTCTCTCTCTCTCTCTCTCTCTCTCTCCAAACCCCTAACCCCCAATATCTCTCTCTCTCTCTAAAAAAAAAAACTTAACCACCAACCTCTCTCTCTCTCAACCCCTAACCTCCAATCCCTCTCTCTCTCTAACTATCTCTCTAAACTTCTTACCACCAATCTCTCTCTGTCTATCTCTGTACCCCTAGAAACCAATCTCCCTCCATCTCTCTCCCTCTAATACCTTAAAACCCAATCTTTCTCTCTCTCTCTAAACCATTAACCCCCAATATCTCTCTCCCTCTCTCTAAACCCCTATCCCCCAATATCTCTCTCTCTAAACCCTTAAGCCCCAACATCTCTCTCTCTCTAAACCACTAATCTTTCACTCCTCTCTTGTTAAATTTTCAGAATTTACTTCAATTTGATCTAGGATCTTAACTGAGAGAACAACATGTACAACAAATCTACAGCATATCATTCATGGACACAATAATGCAAGCACAAAGGAGACACCGAGTTTACTTGGGGAAAACCATAAAGGTGAAAAACCCCAATAACTTCCTCAGAGATAGATAGAGCAATGATACAACCAGAATACAAGAGATAGTCTTCTCCTAGCAGCAGAGCCTCCTCCCCCACAAGTGCGCCACTCTCCACAATGTGAGTGAGAGAATAGAATGTGTAAAATGAGAGAGACACACTCTCTATTTATACACTAACTTGACTTGACCTTTACTCAACTAGGTCGGCCTCAACTTAACCACTTAACATAATGTTGACTGGGCCGACCCCCACTAGGGTGGTCTAATAACCCTTTGACCCACATGGCCGACCCCCAATAGGGTGGTCTAATAACCCTTTGACCCACATGGCCGACCCCCAATAGGGTGGTCTAATAACCCTTTGACCCACATGACTTATACAGGGCCGACCCCAACAAGGTGGTCTAATAACCCATCAAGTATAAGTTAAGACACTTATAATATAAATGACAACACTTCCATATAGAGGAATAACAACATCTCTATAGGAATACAATATACATATATGTGAAATACATTCCGAAGTTACATATACATCAACATCTCTAAACTCCTAACCTCCAATCTATCTCTCTATATCTCTAAACCCCTAACCTCCACTCTCTCTTTGTCTCTCACTCTCCCTCTCTAAACCTGTAAACCCTAGCTTCCATTCTCCCTCTCTCTATACCTCTAACCCCCAAATCTCTCTCTCTCTCTCTCTCTCTGTCAAAAAACCTAAACCCCAATCTATCTATCTCTCCGCATAGACACCTAACCACCAATCTCTCAATTTCTCTCTCTCCCTCTAAAATCCTAATATCTAGTCTCTCTCTCTCTCTAAATTTCTAACCACCAATTTCTCTCTCTCTCTCTCTCTAAACCATTAAGCACCAATATCTTATCTCTCTAAACCCCTTACCACCAATCTCTCTCTTTCTCTAAACCCCTAACCTCCAGTCTCTCCCTCTCTCTCTCTCTCTCTAAACCCAAATCCCCCAATCTCTCTCTTTCTATCTCTTTCTCTAAACCCCTAACGTCTATTCTCTCTCTCTCTCTCTCTAAACCCCTAACCCACTCTCTCGCTCTCTCTAAACCCTTAACCCCAATATCTATCTCTTTCTACCTAAAACCATAACCATCATTCTGTCTCCCTCTATCTCTCTCTCTAAACTATTAACCCACAACCTCTCTCTCTATACCCCTAAGCTCCAATCTCTTTTTCTCTCTCTGAACCCCTAGCCCCCAATATCTCTCCATATCTCACTCTCTAAGCCCTTAACACCCAATCTCTCTCTCTCTAAAATCCTAACCACCAGTCTCTTTCTTTCTCTCTCTCTCTAAACCCCTAAGCTCCAATCTTTTTCTCTCTCAATCTCCCTCTCTGAACTCCTAATCTCCAATCTCTCTCTCCGTCTCTCTCTCTCTCTAAACCCCTAACCCCCAATCTCTCTCTCTCTCTCTCTCTCTCTCTCTCTCTCCCTCTCCCTTTAACCACAAACCTCTCTCTCTCAACCCCTAACCTCCAATCCCTCTCGCTTTGTCTAACTATCTCTCTAAACCCCTTACCACTAATCTCTCTCTCTCTCTAAAGCCATACGCTCCAATCTGTCTCTCTCTCTCTCTCTAAACCCCTAATCTACAATCTCTATCTATCTATCTTTTTACCCCTAGAAACCAATCTCCCTCCTTCGCTCACTCTCGAATCCCTTAAAACACTAGTAGAAAATGAGAGATAAGTGAGCAGGCGACCAAAAAATTTGGTCACCATAGTTTTTTCAGGGTATAAATGACCAAACTTGAGTGAGCCAACTAAAAATGACCAGAGGAATGACCAATTGGGTCACAGGATAAAATATATGACCAGATAACAAGTAACTAAACTAAAGAAGACCATATAACAATACCATTAAGAATATGAATTGGTCATTTATTTGGTCATTGTTAGTTGTATCACTCCGATAATGAAAAATTGCAATTTTGACAATGAATTTGTACAATTTACTAAATTCTAACACTGCAGATGGATTCAAAGCCCCATCTGCAGTGCTAGAATTTAGTAAATTGTAGACCCTCTCATGTGTCATAGCTTAGCATCAATGCATGAAGAAGATTTGCCTTGCTTACATTAACGAACTTATACGTAGTCTTCTGTTCTTGGAGCATAAGCAATTTGCTTATAAGCTTTACATCCTTCCCAAGGTATCATAATTAATTTTAAATATATATGTGGTCCACACATTAATAAAAGCCATCCCAAGTGAGATATCACAAGTACCACAAACCTAAACTAAAAATGACCACATAACAATTGGTCATTTATTTGGTAATTTTTAGTTGTGTCACTCCGACAATGAAAAATTGCAATTTTGACAATGAATTTGTATAATTTACTAAATTTTAACAATGCAGATGGATCTCTGAATCCATCTGTAGTGTTAAAATTTAGTAAATTAATGTAACATTGTAGATGGATTCAGAGACACGGGTTAGTGTCGAAACATGACGCCATAGGCGAACCTACTGAAAATTTTTACAAGATCATTTCATCTATACCGTCAAATCTAGTTCGATGTGTTTATCATGTCCATTTCTTATTTCACTATTTTTGCTTTTGTATTATCCCTTCGATAGATTCACCAAGTTGCATCATGTGCATCATCAAAGTGTGGTTGAGTCGAGTCTTGGATATTTGTTGTATTTCCCTCTCGATGTTTTCATGTCGTGAATTTAGTGTCATTGTGTTTGGCTCATCATACTAGTCATGTTCATATTTTGTTTGAACAAAACTATCGTCGTTTGACCCTCTCGGCAGTCTCTTAAAGTTTCGACAAGTTCATATATTTTGCGTCTTATTAGCTAAAAATTGACAATTTCACAACCTCTATTAATTTTCCATATGCATCTATTCATCATGGTTCTCCTTGTGCCTGAGTTTGGAAAGCTCTAAGTTCCCCTCAAGTCTCTCCCCTGCAAAAAATCGCCAATATCCTCCATTTTGAAAAGAAAAAAAAATCCTCCCTTTTTGTAAAATTCTTTTTATAAAAGAGTTACCATGATTCTAATATTTCCTCACGTTGACATTGAATAAATAAATTGTTAATGATGTAAAATAAAACTCTAAAAGAACAAATGGATACACAACATTATATCAAGCAAATACAAAATAAAAAACCATTCAATTAGAAAACATAGTTTTAGTATTTATATATATTAATATTAATATATATATAAAATAAAAAAAAAAAAAACATATAAAAATTATTATTATTTTTTAATTAGAAAAAAGAGGGAAATATTGTACAAAGGGATAAAATGAATTTCCTACATGAATTTGGGATATATATATATATACATTAAAAAACATATAAAAAAATATTATTTTTAATTAAAAAAAACAAGAAAGATTGTGCAGAGGAATAAAATGAATTTCCTTCGAGAATTTGGGAAATTTGGGGTTAGATTAGGGTAAATGAGGGGAATGGGCATGATGCACATCATGGGTAAATTGGAGGGCTAAACCTCTACGAGAAAATGGTTCAACAAATAGTGGTCTATATTTTTTTCAAAGGGTTTGAGTTGCTTTCCGAGGGTTTGGCACACAATTGTGAAGTCTTGTTCAACTTCCCAAGAAACCCTTATTTCTGAGCATCCTTATTCAATATCCTACTATAAGTCATGGTTTTCCCTTTTTAGTTTCTTTTGTGGTTCCCTTTCTCAATAAAATGTTGATTTGATTGAAGTGGAATTCGTTGTAAATATTTTGGGTGGGTTTTTGGACTGCATATGCCCTGCAGATGAGCAAGCGAGATATGCAAGTTGAAACAAGAAGTATTTTCTAAACATGTATTTATGGATCTGTTCTCAAGTTTAAAACATGTATTTACGGCTTTGTTCACAAGTTTAAAGGCTTGGATTGATGCTTAATGTGCCAAAACCAATAAAAAAACCCTAACTATGTTTATTTAAAATTCATTCTCAACGATCTATGAGCAAACTCTTTGGCTGTAGCATGAATTTTAATTTATTATAGTTAGTAAAAATGCTCCTATCTAGTCCTTTTAGTGTAGATCCAGAGGAAATCAAGTCAGAAGTGAGCCTATTTTTTTATTCTTTGCATTGTATATGTATTGAGAGGGACACAATGAACAATGAACCTACCATGAAAAAAACTTCCAGCCTATGTCTTTTTTTTATTATTATCTGAGAAGCATGCCTTTCACAGACTAAACTTTCACAGATGATGCAGCCCTCCTCCAGCCGCAGCACACCTGAAACACCCTTTATAAATGGCACAGGTAACAAACACAAAATTAACCAGATTCAATCCAAAAAAAAACATGCAGACTTTTTACTGAATGTCAAAACCACAAATGATGCAGGACTCCATTACATAAACGTCATGAGGGACAGATCCTCCACTCTAGAGCTCTCGCTCTCTTTGAAAAGGAACAAAGAAAACCATCTCCAGCAAAAAAAACCTAAAACTAAAAAAACCTCAACTCTTTGTGCAGGCCCAAACTTTTTATTCTCGAGTTTTTCGCCCATGGGTAGGTTCGGAAAAAATGCCGCCGAGTTCTGTTGCTTCCGTTACTCCCTGAGATTGCGGGTCATAATCGTCGTTCTGAATTCCTTGTTTTGCATCATCCTCCTCTTCTTTTAAAACTTCAGAACCTCCTGGTTCTAGGCCACCTACTGTAACTTCTCGGTTGTGCTTAAGTAACTCTTCTTCTGTGATCTAAGAGTTGTAGGAATCCGGCAGTCCCTCCCACTTGACGAGGTATAACTTATAAACCTTGGAGCATGTTGCAGCGAGTTTCGTGTCTAACACACGCTCAACTTTCTCTCTCTTTTTCTTGGGTAATAGTTTGGTCTAGTCCCCCCCTCTTTCATGCTGGTCATTAGTCAACTCATCTTCATTGGCCTATGTATTTGACTCAATTGGCAACGAGTAAAGATCAACCACATTGAAAACAAGACTGATGTCTAATTCTTCTGGTAGATCAATTAGATAGGCATTGTCATTTATTCTCCTCTTAATTTTACAAGGACCAAATTTCTTCGGTTTCAGTTTGTTGTAGGTCCCCTTGGGATATCTTGACTTGCTCAAATGTACCATGACCATTTCTCCTTCTTGAAAGACCTTTCTTATCCTATGTCGGTCAGCATTTTCTTTATATTGATTAGTCATTGACCGTAATTTCTGCTCGATCTATCGATGTATTCCCTGAATATTTTCTACAAAATCTGTAGCCTCCCTGCTGAGATATGGATTTGTGGGCAAGTCCACTAGGTCTACCACCCCTTTGGGATTGGCTCCAAAGACAACGTGAAACGCCGACTTGCCTGTTGATCTGTTGATGCTTGAATTATAGGCAAATTCTGCTTGTGGTATGACCAGGTCCCACTGCCGAGGGTTGTCACCTACTAAACAATGCAGTACGTTTCCCAAGCTCCTATTGACGACCTCGGTTTGACCATCAGTCTCGGGATGGTAGGCAGAGCTGAATTGCAATTTGCTGTCCAACTTCCTCCACAAGACTCTCCAAAAGTGGCCTAAGAATTTGGTGTCCCGATCACTGGTTATAGTTCTTGGAAGACCGTGTAAACGAACAATATCCTTAAAAAACAGTTGTTCTATTTGACTAGCATCATTGGTCTTTTTACATGGTAAGAAATGGGCCATCTTGGAAAACTTGTCCACCATTGAAAACACTGAGTCATGACCCCTTTGGGTACGTGGCAGTCCCAAAACAAAATCCATGGAGATATCAGTCCATGGCTCCTTCGGGACAGGTAGGGGCATGTACAGGCCTGTGTTTTGCTGTCCCCCTTTCGTTGTTTGGAAAATTCTACAAGCAATTACAAATCTATTCACGTCCTTCCTAATACTAGGCCAAAAGAATTTTTCGTTTACTAGTTTGAAGGGTTCATCCCTTCCGAAGTGTCTAGCCAACCCATTCGAGTGCATTTCTCTCACAAGCTTTTCTTGTCGGGATCCAAAAGGAATGCACAGTTGGGAACCTTTAAACAACAAGCCATCTAACAAACATAATTCCTTAATTGAAGGTGAGTCAGCCTGGTTTTGCCCACTCAGGATTGCAATAATTTGGTCAAAATAGGGGTCACTGAAGTATTCTGTCTTCATTTCTTCAAACCCAATCAGTACATTACTCATTACTACCAATAGATGTCGCCTCCTACTCAAAGCATCTGCCACAACATTAGTTTTACCACTCCTATGTTGCACAACGAAACTGTAGGCTTGCAAGAAAGAAGCCCATTTGGCATGTTTGTGGGACGACTTATTCTGGGAATTGATGTATTTCGGTGCTTGATTATCAGTCATCAGAATGAATTCTCTATGCAGTAGGTAATGTCTCCAATATTTCAAGGCCTGAACTGCTGCATAGAACTCTTTATCATAGGTGTTATACTTTTGTTTAGATTCATTCAATTTCTCACTGAAAAAGGCTATAGGTCAGCCTTGTTGGCTTAAAACCCCTCCAATGGCAACTCCGGAAGCATCACATTCTACTGTAAAAAGTTTGTCAAAGTCTGGTAGGGTCAGGATAGGAGCTTCAGTAACTCTTTTTTTGAGCTATTCAAAGCTTACTATAGCTGCCTTGGTCCAATTAAATATTTTTCCTTTGGTGCAGTCAGTCAAGGGAACGCTTATGCAACTGAAATTTCTAATGAACCTCTTATAAAAGTTGACTAACCCATGGAAACTCTTCACTTTAGTAATACTTTGGGGGATTGGCCACTCAAGGATGGCCTTGACCTTTTCGGGATCCATGCTCAACCCATTTGCTGAAATTACACTACCCAAAAATATTAATTTATCCTTGCAGAACTCGCTTTTCTCAGGGTTGATAAACAATCTCTCAGCTTGAAGGATGTCAAGTACTACCTTCAAATGCTCTACATCTTCCTCCATAGTCTTACTAAAAACTAGAATATCATCAAAATAGATTATTATGAATTTCCCAATGTGTGATCTAAATACCTAGTTCATAGTTCGCATGAAGGTAGCCGGAGCATTGGATAGACCGAACGACATCACCACCCATTCGAATAAGCCGTCCTTTGTTTTGAAAGTAGTCTTCCACTCGTAATTTTGATTTGGTGGTATCCACTTTGGAGGTCAATCTTGGAGAAAACTTTGGTACCAGACAAACAATCTAGCAGGTCATCCATTCTTGGTAGAGGGTATCGGTACTTCACAGTAATCTTGTTAATGGCTCTAGAATCCATGCATAATCTCCATGCCTTCCCTCCCTTCTTGGGAGAAAGTAATGCGGGAGTAGCACAGGGACTCATGCTTTCCCGTATGAACCCCCTTTCTACTAAATCTGTTATCTGCCTCCTCATCTCCTCATTTTCGAAGGGAGTCATCCTATAAGCTGCTTGGTTTGGAAGCTTGGCGCCTTGAATTAAATCAATTTGATGTGTAATACCTCTTGTGGGTGGTAGGCCTATTGGTAGATTTGTTGGTGTCAAATCAGGGTATTGCTGAAGTAATTTCTGCACTTCTACAAGGACTATTTGCTGCTACAATGGCTTCTGTTCTCAGGGGTATAATAGATAGCAAACACCACTACTAGACTCTTTGGAAAACCTCTTCCAACCCATGGTACTCAAGGACAAGGCTGTTAATTTAGTCGATCCTTCATCCTTGAAGGGCTTCAAGATATGGCGCTTATCCCTGTGACGAAGCTCATATGTGTTTTCCTTACCATGGTGAATTACATCCCGATCATGTTTCCAAGGTCTACCTAAAAGAACATGGCATGCATCCATTGGAACCACATCACACCACACTTTGTCTTCATAGGGCCCAATTTTAAAGTCAACAAGACAAGTTTGGCTTACAAGCACGCTGTGATCTTTCTATAGCCAAGAAATACTATAAGGATGTGGTTTAGGAATGCAGGTAAGTTGCAATTTTTGCACCATTTTTGTACTTACTAGATTGTTAGTGGATCCTCCATCTACAATTACCTTGCAAACCTTGTCCTTGCACTTATACTTGGTACGAAACACGCTTTTCCTTCTCCAATCCGTTTCAGGGGTGACTTTGTTACCAGATATCAAGGTCCTTCTTAACATGAGATTTTCACCTCTTTCTGCTTCAACTTCTTCCAACAAAAGTTCTACTCTCTTTTCTTCTTGAGTTATCATCACCCTTTTTGGGTTTTGTGGACAATCCATTGCTTTATGGGGGCCGCTGCATATAAAACACTTCAAGGGCCTCCAACCCCCAACAAAAGTTCGCCCCCTTCCCATGTTCCAGAAGGTCTCTTTGCCTTGGGAGTTAGGCTTCAACTCACTACTGGATTCTGCTTCGCTTGTCAGTCTAGAAGAACTTCCTCTACCCCTATTCATATTACTACCTCCTCGCTTGACTGCTGCCTTGCTCCGCCTATTCAGTTTTTCTTCAACCTTTAATGCCAACTCATATGCTTCGTCCACCGAGCTCACCTTGATCAGGGCTATTTCATCTTGGAGCTGAAACCTAAGAGCATTGACGTACCTAGCCGCCGCATGTTCATCATCTTCTTGTAAATCAGTTCTAATTTGTAGCTTCAAAAATTCCTCCGTAAATGCAGATATGGATAAGTCCTTTTGCCTCAAATTTTGGTAGTCTCTGAAAAGTCTCTGCTGATAGTCATAAGGCATAAACTTAACTTTCAAAAGCTTCAGCATCTTCGGCCACAACTGGACCTTCTCCTTCCCTTGTCTCTTTCGAAGATTATGGAGGTTCTCCCACCACAGAGCAGCATGTGACTTCATTTTGGATGCTGCTATTTTAGTCCTTCGTGGGTCAGTTTCCTCGATCCCTTCCATATCAAAATACTTTTCTAACTCTTGAATCCAATCCAGGAATAATTCTGGATTCAATTCGCCTTTGAAATCAGGGACTTCGACTTTAGCCCTGGTTCCTTGTTTGGTTATTGCCTCAATAAGTCTCTCCATGGGGTCTACAGCTCTGACCCGAGCTCGTGGAACTTCAAGTTCCTCCTCGGATTCTTCGTAGGGCAATCTGGACTCGATGGCCTCTATTCTTCGGAGCAGTTCCTCATCAACGGTTGCTCTCCGTCTGGCATTTCTCCTGCCTCTCCTTCCCCAGTTCAAATGGACACCCCTCTGAGCCATCGTTGTGCTCTGATACCGAACTGATGCAGCCCTCCTCCAGCTGCAGCACACGTGAAACACCCTTTATAAATGGCACAGGTAACAAACACAGGATTAACCAGATTCAATCCAAAAAAAACACGCAGAATTTTTATTGAATGTCAAAACCACAAATGATGCAGGACTCCATTACATAAACGTCACGAGGGACAGAGCCTCCGCTCTCTCTGAAAAGGAACAAAGAAAACCATCTCCAGCAAGAAAAAACTAAAACTAAAAAAACCTCAACTCTTTGTGCAGGCCCAGCGTTTTTATTCTCGAGTTTTCAGCCCATGGGTAGGTCCGGAAAAAATGCCGCCGAGTTCTGTTGCTTCCGTTACTCCTTGAGATTGCGGGTCGTAACCGTCGTTCTGAATTCCCTGCTCCGCATCAACAGATGGGTAACAGACTTGAACAGACTTATAGACTTGGGACAGGCTTATTCTTTCAATACCAGCCTGCCTTCCCTCATCTTTTCTTTACCTGCCCTCCTACTAATATATAAGGAACCAGGGATGGCATTAGTCACTGGAATGGGTACCTCAATACAGTCGTTGAAACATTACTTCATAAAGCCACAAACCATTACTTTATTATAAGGGGCCACAGAGGTAAAGCTTAGAAATTACTCAGGGGCAACGTGCTTCCGTGCGGTCACATCAACCGTTATTACTCATAAAAAATCGCTTTTACATCCATATGAAAATCCATTGTTTCCCAACCCCTGATTGCGTTTTTCTTTACAAAGACTACCAATTCACAAAGGTCAATCCCAGAACGTGAATCGGCTCCTTATTACTATTTGTTGGTGATGATAAAAGAGATAAAGTAGTGGGAACTAGTAGTTGAGTTTGCTATGGGAATTCATCGTGGGAACAAAAACCAATGGTAAAAAATTCGACCCCGCGGAGGTTCTTTGCTAGGTTGAGCTCCTGTTATTATTATTCTTCTTTGGTACAGCAGAGGGAAATGCTTCTCCTTTGGAGTAATGCAACAGGGTGCTTGAGGTCTCTTTAAGTATAAAAGTAATACTGAGATGTTCTCTATTCAAAGATCATATATATTACAGATATAGCATCATTAAGCGCATACCTTATCTCTTAATACTTTCACATCTGCTCTGAGAACTTGATTATTAACAGTAGCTTCATTGATGGCACCTTCTTCTTCGATATTTCCTTCCTCTTTGAGTTTTTGTTTGATGATCTGGATCTCATGAAAATATTTTATTGTATTACATTATACTGCTTTAGCCTTTTAAAACCTGCAACCGAAATAAACTCAGAAATTAATAAATATGTATCAAAAACCAAAATAAAATTGTAGATATGAGTACAATAAAAGTCTTATTTCATCATATAACTTTGGTCTATTGTTTGGCATTCAATACTATTTCCATGGCGTTTTTTCTTCTTGCTGAGCGATCCGATCCGATCCGATCCTAGTGCTCATTAATCTGGTGAGTTACTTCTTTTCCTTCCTACTGGCACGTTTAAATGCTCTCGATAATGGAGACAACAAACCCTGTGCACCCTTTGAATTCGTGCTAATCTCGTTGACCTGGTGCATTTATAGCTCAAACGAATATGAGGATTTTCCTTAAATGATATTGGGCGTCTTTCTATTTGACAGTGAAAATGTGGAAACCTGGCACTGCATTTTTATGATAATATATCGCTAAGGTGCCTCTCTTCCAGAGTTGTATCTTTTGAAATATTTTTACAAGGATCCACCAAGCATATCTCTTGTAGTTCTTTCACGGCACTTAACCATCAACGTCTACCATAAACTCTTGCTAGAAATCTTCAGTGATCATATGGAAATTAATTAAAGATTTTGGCATAAGATCTACGCTCTGGTGGCCTTTATCCCTTTGGTCTAGTGACATATTCATGAATAATTTTAAATGTGACACCTTTTTTGCAGTAAATTTGTTGTAGATTTTGTCAACTAAGTGGCTTGATGATGTGGCAGTGGGATGACATGATAATATCATGGATTTTTAGGGTTTATCAAGTCCTCAATGGCCTTGTGCAACCTTTGCGCACTAAATACTTTGAAGGCTAATATATCTCCTTTGCTTGTGGTTTGGTGAGATCTCTCACTGTTATTTAGTCCATAATCGATGAACAAGTGGCTTGGTGATCTTCATCTCTTAATCAAACTTTCTCTTATCTCTTGAAACTTGTGATAAAAAATAAAATATGAAATGATCTTGAGTAATCTATGAAAACAAAGAAAATGTAATTTATATTCAAATCCTATAACTATATATGAACTCTTGAATACAAAAACATTTTCTGCTCTTAAATGTGCAACCTATCAATTTACTCTGCAGGTTCTAATCATTTGCAGAGGGCCAATGCAAGAACTCGCTAGAAAGTTTGACATACATAACAACCAAAAAAATCAAATCATATACAAATTAACAAATAATTTTGACCTACATCTCAATATCAGTCAAATGTTCTTGTTTTCTTCTTCTGGAACGCCTTGCAGACTTTGTTTGATAGCATTATGCAATCCAATGCATAGCAATTCAGTTGTAAATTAAAATGTTCTGACATCCAAGATATCATAATGCAATACATAGTTATCACAGCCATAAAAAAGTTAAAACAAGAGAAAAATACATGATGGACGCATGCATCTTCATTAGTAGGTAAAAACATACAGATAAGTACATTAATATATAATTTAAGTCTAAGGAATTCAGCACAAATGAGAAAATGTTTCAAGATAATATGGCAAGTCTATGAAAACAAGAATCGATGTGAGAATTTGACATTACTTAAGTCTATGAAAACAAGATTCAAAAAATTAATGTCAAATTTATTTATATGTATGGTTGTTGCATTGAACTTGTTGTTTAGGGATTTTATCATGCATATCTATATGTGGATCATTTCAATTTTTCTAATTATACATAACATATGTGTGTAGATGTTTAATTTATGTTTCCATGTGGCATTGATTTTAGCTTTAACAACTTGATAGGATAAATTCCAGAATCCTTAAGAAATTTGAGCTCTTTGAATTACTTGTAAGTAATGCATCAAGGAAACACATAAAAAAAAATTTGATATGTAGAAGTTCTATTTTAATTCCATTGATTCCAATATTTTGACCATAAAATTTTTGTAAGATCAATGATTTAATAGAATTGTGTTTACTTTTCAGGTCCCTTGGAAGCAATTATTTGACAGGACAACTCCCTTCTTGGTTAACTGCATCTCGCAAGAAAGTATGAGTAATTTTTTATTTACAGCTCTAAGTATGGGTGAACATTTAGTATACATGCAATACCTTTACACACAAGTTCACAAGCAAAGGGAAAAGAGAATGGCACGAATTTGTTTTAGTTTTACTATGACATGCACAAGACTGATTGGATTATAGAAGTGAAAGGATTAGACATAATGTTAAATTTCAGTATGTAGTAAGTATTCAAGATCCATTACCTCTTCTTCGTGAGTAGGTATCCTAACAAAAATGGGTTGGATTTTTGTAACATGTCTCGAAGGCACATAATCCTTGGGACTATATTGGCCATGTCCATCACATGACCCTCGGAATGTAAAATCTCAGTAGTTGTTTTCTAAGTTCTCTCCTTTCCTAGTGCCTGTAGGCCTCATAGTGTACTAGGAAACATTTCTCATCCTCCACTTCCCCTTTCTACACACCGAATATATCCTTGTTGGGTGTGTGAGCTATCTCAAATAAAAACAACACCTAATATTAATTATCAACCAGGATCAGTAAACTTAGAGTTGAAGCAAAATATATGCCAAGGTAGAAATGGTTGTAAAGTTTCAGGTTTGTCAGACCTAAAAAATGTTTAGTAAGGAAAAAGATCGAAAGATCTTTCAAAATGAAAAACCAAGTTAAATATTTAAAATACATTTAAATCACAGATCAGAATAGTACTAGATCATACTACTCTACCTCTATGGTTAATTAATAAGAAAGATGGAAACAACTACTAAAACACAAATTACTTCTAGAAAAATAAAAAACTCCTAAATTCAACTTCTAGATAACAACTATGAACAGAATCAGAGCTACGGATATTAGATGTTTAATAGGGATAACTTGTAAATGTAAATTAATTTAGACTAAACCATCTAATTCCACTCTTCTTGATTACGTACATCAAATGTAATAGGAACTGGAGTAAATGTATCGTAATGACTTTCAAATATAATAAGGAAGCTAAATGGAAGTAAATCCAACTTAACTTCTACAAACAAATGTAAACTAAAAATCAACAAACTACCACTAACTTTAAACATTATGAACTACTGTCTATCCATATGTGAACAACATGAAACTAATGCAAGTTAGAAGCAAAATAGAAAAATTAACAAAGATGTTAAACTAAACTATATTAGATTTGGAAGCAAGTAGAAAACTTGATAAAGATATTTTATTATTAATCCATATCTTGCAACATGAATATCTTCCTTAAACAAAAACTAGTCTTAAGATTAACAAACTAAAACAACTCGACAAAATGGAATAATCAACCATAACTTGAAAATAAACTATTTAGGAACAACATTCTGAACAGTAACCAAGTAACAAAACAGGTTAAAGAACTAAAGTTTGGAAGAAAGATAAGAAGATGATAAGGAAGAAGTAAGAAAGGAGGAAACAATGATGACAATTGAATTAAAAACTCCAAGTAACATAAAACAAGATTAAATTACATCTCAAACTATTAAGGAGTAATAGGAAGAATGATGATTAAGAGGCAAAAGAAATTAGATTCGGAAAAAGGCTTAAAATAATACAAAAAACACACAGGTCCGAATGACGATCTGAACGCCGGTCTGAATGGCAATCCGAATAATGATCCAAATGGAGGAAAATGTTTTAAAGGAGGGAAAGAAGAGTTTTTGGATGATTTAATTACCAACTGGCTTTATGCAAATGATCCTACAGTGCACAGGAAGTAGTAGAGAGATGATTAGAGGCTAAGAAATTATCTATGCAAATCATTACCTAAGAGAAAGAATGATTCTATGAGAAGTAGGAAGAAAGTTAGAATAGAAGAACGGAAAAGGTTGGAATAGAAGAAAGAATAATTAACCTATAGAAAACAGGAAGAAAAACTGACAGAGGAGAAAAGAAAGAAAGGAATGCTAACTATGGAAGAATTTGGAAGCAATATCTAACTATGATGATGGAAGAAGGACTAAAAACAAACTACAAATCATTAAACTACTGAACCATTCTAACTCAGAAGGAGGGTTGTATTAACAACAAAATATTAATTACAGAGGAATGAAGATAATACACACAGGAAAAACGAATTAAATTACACACATAGGAAATAAACTAGTTAATTGTAAGAAAAGAGATACATAAAATATAAATAAAACCTCTAGTTGATGAGGAGCCCTTCCCAGCAATCAGAGGGTGAACTAGTTCAACATAAACGACTACCAGCAGGACATCAACAAGCTGCTACTTCCATTAACTTGAAAAAAGTTACAGACTCTGTCTTTACACTATCTATGACTGTAAATGCTTGGACTAAGACTGAAAAACCATCGTAAATTCAGAAGCTAACTCATCTCAACCACATAGGAAACTATTTATAAGTTACAAATCGGGTGAGAGGGTCGATAGAGTCGACCTCTCTAATAATAGGAATGTTTAAATGATTATAGCAGTTGATTAAATTGATATATGCCAACGTGGGGGCGTTCTTCAGACTTTGACGGGGTTAGTTCCTTCTCAGAGTAGCTGCAGCGTTGATCTAACTCAGATGTGGACAAGCAGTGTGCTGGAAGACTAAATCATGGGCAGGCAGACTCCTTCCATAACAACGGCATGAATGAACATGAGTAGGCGTGAATATGTGTGCGTAACTCCCAACCAAACGAATAAGAGAGCAGGTGCACTGGAGTGTTGACGTGGGCATGGAAGTTATGTTGGTAGGCTAAATGTGGACGACTGGACTCCTTCCAAAATAATGGCATGAGCGAGAGCTTGGCCAACACGCATGACCCCAGGATGAATGCGTAGACGAATCAAGGCTTGGAGCATTCACGTGGACATGAGATGTGCTGTCAGGCTTGGCGAGCATAAGGACAAATCTTCTAGAGCAAGAGCTCATTAACCAGGCCCGTTGCGTGTTGAACAGAACTCATGTGTCATTCTCTTCATTCAATGGTCTAAGATGTGTCAACCACGGATTTTGTGGGTTGAACGGAGGGCTGAACGCAATTTAGGCTGAGCACGTAGCGCATGGGATGAATGATGGGTAATTTGCAAATCATAGCCTATCAATTAAAACCATAAATGTTAATTATACCTCCAAAAAAATCATTTTAATCATAAATAACCCATAATATACGAAATATGACAAGATTTGCACGGTAAGTGAATTTGTGCATACCTGGACTGTTTGATGAGCTGAATGGCTAAGAAAACAAATTACTATAGAAAAAATGATAGAAATAACGCCACTTCGAGTAGATTAAATGATAAAAAATGGTGACAATATTGGACACCAACATTCCTCCAAACCGGAGTCATGCCAGGTCCCACTGATCAAAACAAAAATTAATTAGGAAGAAGGCCGAGTTGCGGTAGCAATGGTCTTCGACTCGAATGATGGAGATGCATGCTTTGCCTGGAGCTTCTTGAAATGACCCCTTAAGGAATTATACTTTACTCTAAGGATAGCATTGGATGTTATTTTGGTGTTAACCGAGCATTCAGTGCTTTTCAACTGTGTACGCAAGATCTTATTCTCTTCAAGGAGCTCGGAGATTGTCTCCACATAGCTTTGCCTTTGTTCTGTTAATTGTGTTATCTCTTGGGTTAACTGATCCCACATTTGCTGACTCAAAATAGGTTGTTCTATACCATGCTCCAAGTCTATTTGAGGACTCTTCTCTTTTGGAGATGTCTCAACATTAATAGTCTGTTCTTCGGAGCTTTTGTCTTTGTTACATGCAGGAGAGCTTCTAGCAGCACAGGCTTCACTCATCTGAACGGATGCATTAGCTAGTGTGAGGAGGGATGACTCAAAGGTATGATTGTCCAACTGAATATTTGAGCATGAGGGTTGAATGATAGTCTGAATGTCAAGCTGATCAATGGACTGGTCATGATTTGTCTCTCTAGGTTCAGTAGGAGAAAGCATTGAATGGATAGAGTGCATATCATCTAAGGAATTCTCATCAAATCATATACGTTTAGTGTTTGGTTTTTCTTGGGCATGAAGATGTTCTTGAGAAGGGGAAGATTTGACAGTAGATAAATGAGGGTTTAAGATCTCAAAAAAAAAAATGGTCCCAAGTTTGACCTCTCTCCTCTAGCTGATGAATGATTAAAAGCTTAATGAGACAATGGTGATATAAGCTTCCAGAAGGGTTAATGGTATTCTTTCTAACTTCACTCAACATTTTTTCCAAGCTCTTTAGAAAGTAGAATGGAAAATTTAAGGTCTGATTATTGAAAAAATGAGCTAACAGTCTAACGTGGCAAGCTTTAAAAACAGTGAACTTACCTTCGCAGGTGACTAAGTGAATGATAATGGTCAAAAGATCCAAGTACTCTAGCTTGATCCATTCTCTATGAAAACCTTTGGTGCTAGTAATGTGTTGAAAATCAGGCTTGAGAGTGAACTGGTGAGCTTCTCATGGAAGAAACAAATGCTTGTGCCATCGGGCACCTTCTCTAGGGAGCTTCGTAGCTAACGCTATTGACTCTTCTGTTACGGAGAAAACAAGTTGGCCAACCTTGGCTATTTTGCCATCGAAACCTTTGGAAAACAACAACGAAATCTCATGGTCATGACCATCAAGATGGTGGAGAAACGGATTCCAACTTGCTTGAGAGAATAACTCATGACATCTTTTAAACTCAGGGATAGGAAGAAGATCTTGGTATCTACCTGGATCGCAACGGTTAGGCATTTCTGATAGAGGATGGGGGAAACAACAGATAAATGCAGGGGATACAAGGAATTTGCAGAGGACACAGCTCGCAAAGAGAGAAATGAAAGGTGAATAGAGTGAAGCAGAAGTTCACGAATCCATCAGTTAAATTGAGGTCTGTTTGGATGGCTGGATGGTCATAGGTAAAGCGTGTTTTGAAAGATCACACTTGTACTTTGAAGATCTTGAGTTAGGTGCCATTATTGAAGTGCATGAATCCGGTAGATGCGTGTTTGATATAGAAAATTCAACCATGTCCAAAGCCAATCTTTGAATAGGTTGAATGAAATTCACGGAATGGGATATTCTACACATGGAAGATCACAAGGATCCGATCCATATGCTGGCAATCTATACGACAGGTAAGGCCATAGTGGTCATATAATGATTTATAATGACACAAGATTCGTTCATTTAACAAGATGAGATGAATAAGGAAATAAAACCAAGTACGAGATTTGACGTTTGATTGATCCCTATCATCATTGGTTAGTCAAAATTTTCAGAAATATCTAGCATGCTATTTGAAATATATAAGCTAAAATTTCTTCAGCACTTTTATTCAAAACATTGCTTATTTGCTACATTAGTCATTGCATTTGGATCAGCATTCGATCCATCATTCAGCCTTTCATACAGACTTTTGTCTATACAAACTTTTATTGCTGAAGCCAACTAGGATTGATTTTTGCAAGGAATTTTTAAGGCTGTTAGTGCACAGAAAATGCTGTAAACTTTGCTTTTTGGAACTTTTAAGTCATGTCCCCTTTTGTTTGTCTTTAATTAAAACAATTCGCCTTCTGCTTTTGTATTAACCTGCAAACATCTATCACTTTCAGAGATAAATAAATTTTTTCTTTATTTAAAAAAAAAAAAGGTTTAAAACAGTTCTAATCCTCCCCAAACCAAAGATATGGCTTGTCCTCAAGCCAACAAAAAAGAGCATTAGATATTCAATTATTTTATCAATAGCTGAAAAAAATGTTGTAATGCTTTTCTCAAGATAATGAAATATGAACTAAACATGTAGATGATTCAGATATGTAAATAACCATAAAGAATAGAACAATGCTTAAAAGAACCATATGAAAAATGATAGTATAATTTGATATGAAAGATTCCACGGGAAAACTAGCCATCCATGATTCATTTTAGAGATTTCTTGTCATCCCAAGATATAGATAAGGTGCCTGTAAAGCTTGTGACATTTTTATAATTATGGGTCCCATTTCTAGGATAATAACATCCTAGATGTTGTTTGAATTATATGACAAGGTCCAAGTTCAACTTACAGTTATTCTCTAATGACAGTATAGATGATTGGCAAAAACATGTGTTTGTATACTCAGGTTTCTTATATATGAATCATGTGCATATAAATGCATTAACCAATCTCTTTTACCCGATATTGACCCGCTGCCAGCAGGCCTGTTCAGTACCCTGGCGGGTTTATCTTGGTACCATGCAAGCATAGTCCCGCTGCCAGCGAGCCTATTCAGTACCCAGGTGGGTTTACTTGCATTTACCTAGCTTCCTTGTTTAAGATTTTACTTAGCATGGACCCGCTGCTAGCAGGCCTGTTCAGTATCCCAGCGGGTTTGCTTCGTATAATGATATATATATATATATATATATATATATATATTAAGGAAGCCGGTTTGTACTAGAGTGTTATAAGCCTTCTAAACACATAATTTGAAATATTAGAACGAACCTTTATGAGCAACTTTTACTTATAATAGCCAAAGTTAAAGATCATGTCAAAAGATAATAACCTAAAGCTGTTCTTTGATCTATATCTATATTTTTCATAAAAATTCAGTAATGTTCCCCACAAGAATAAAAATAACATTCACTTCTAAGTTACCTTTAAAAGATGCTTTAAGAGACAAGTTTTGATAATGAGTCTAGGATAAGCCAATGATCCATAGGTGTAAGATAGTATATTTTTTGTTAGGATCATAACAATTAAGATAGGTCTTTTAAGCAACAGTTCTAAATGATAATCAGAAATGTGCATGCTTGAATCAAATACCATATTCAAAATCATGAATGAAATGGTTGCAAGATAATATAAAGAACACTTTATCTTTTGCTAAAAAAAATGTCAATTTCAACAATAATTGAAAAAAAGAAGGGATTAGGATAAAAAAAAAATTCTTTTAAGTGCTTCCCTTTCAATAATATTGCATGAGCAGATAAGGTCCTTGTAATTAAGCTGCAAAACCGTTGTTAGATGATTTTGATTTATTCAAAACAAAACATATGTACAAAAAAAGTCATAAGAAATCTAAAAAAGGGAGAAAAGTTTTCCTGTTTTTAATGGAAAAAATTTCATAAGTTGATCATACAAATGAAATTCCCTGTATAGATACAATCAGCTTGTCAGAAATAACTCTTCATTATTAAAATTAAAACAAAAACACAATATATTTACATATGTACAAATAAAGACAAACCTATAGAAATTTCAGGGACTAGGAGGAGGAGGAATGATTTCCTCTTCTACCAGTTCCATCTCCTGTTGTTGTAAGGCATTCTGTACAAAGTCTTGTTTAGATATAGGTTGGTGATAAAGTCTAAGTCTATGGCCATTTACAACAAAGGAAGTTTGAGAATCATCAATTGTTTTAATTTTAACAGATCTATTATCGAAAGCTGTAACAATTTCATAAGGACCCATCCAGCGAGTAGTCAATTTACCTTTAAAATTCTTATATCTCGAATCGAAAAGTAATGCCCAGTCTCCTATTTTAAATTGTTTTTGTTTAATGTATCTGTCATGCCATTTTTTACATTGATTCTATATTAAGATTGTTCGTTGGATAACATCTTGTCTAATCTCATCTAATTCATTTATTTGTAGGATTCGTTGTTTCTGTGCTTCTTCTAAATTCATTCCTAAATGAGCAACCATACGAAATGTCTTAAACTGAAATTCAATGGGTAGGAGAACCTGTTTTCCATAAACAAGTTCATAAGGTGTGTGGCCAGTGGTGTTTCTCCAAGTTATTCTATAATCCCACAAGGCTTCTGGGAGTCAATCTGCCCAGTCCTTGTGGTGTAACTGAATGTTCTTGGTCATGATAGCTTTTAATACTTTGTTTGTGCTTTCTACTTTACCATTTTCCTGAGGATGATATGGTGAAGATTTGCAATTTTCAAGAATGACATCGTTCAAAATATCATTAGGTACATTTTCTTCTCGAATAAGAACTAATGACTTAGGATGATCTTGCAAAACTCTTCTAGACCACAATTGAACTTCATGTATTGGTGCAGACGAAATAGCATATGATGGAAGAGGTAACAACCCAATGTTATTAAGAGCTTAGGTTGGTTTATTGTTAGGATTTGGTATTGGTTGTGCGGGTAATATTGTGGGTCTTGGAGGGTTCATATTCTGGAAATGATGAGGTTGATTTGGGATAGGGGGTAGTGAAGGAGGTGCATATCCAGATAAAAATTGCTGAACATTAGGTGGGTAAGGATAGTTAGGCATAGGAGGAGATGGTTGGGAAAAAGCTTGTCCTCTCCATCCATGAGGCCATTGCTGTTGTTGAGCATTTTGAGGAGGGTACCGTGGTGTCCAATTCTTCTAGCCTGAAGTGTTCCATTGTTGCAGAGGTTGATAAGGATGGTAGTAAGGTGGAAATTGGAATGATGGATCTTGACTCGAAGGTTGATCCCTAGGTTGCCAAGGCCTCTCCTAGATGTTTCACCAAAACTTCCACTCTTGTATACAGCTTGCAACCCGGGCAATGATGGACAACTATCAGTGGGATGCTCTTCTGTACAGAGGTGACAAACTAAAACATTGTTTAATGGGCATTCTCTTTGAGGATGTTTAGTTCTACACCTAGGGAAGAAAATACTCATTGCTGCACTCTCTTCATCCTGTATCTTTTTAGCTTGTAATGCATCTAGCTGGGAACCCATAGCTCCTAAAATATCTGTTTTGAAGTTTTCTAACAGGTTCCCTAACTCTACCCTTGTAACTCCACCAAGACCGGATGCGTTTCCTTTTGGATTTCTAACATAAGTTTCTTGAGAGTGTCTTCCACCTTTCCCTCTGCTCCTAGAGTAATTCCTACATAGTTCACAAATCTCTGCAAAATATTTATGAGAAATGTCCCCTGTTGCCATGAGATTAAGTTTATCCAAGCATTCTTCTAAGATTCCTTTAAGGAAGAGTGTTCTTACTGCATCTTCCTGAAGATCACTATATTTAGATATGTGTAACACATAGTTAAATATTTTGAGATAGTCCCCCAGGCTCTCGTCTTCAAGCTGTTGAATTTTAAAAATATCATTGCCAGAGTCCTTTGGTCCATAGTAATCTTGATATTTCCGAAGAAATGCATTCTTCATGTCTTCCCAATATTTAATACTAGATTCTCCCAATCCCATGAACCATCGAAGAGAAGAATCTTTTAACATGGCAGGAAAAAGTTTTAGGTTTTGGCCATCTTGTAGGTAATTGTAACTTCTACACAAAATGTCAAACTCAAATAAGAATGTGTCCGGGTCCTCACTTTTTTTTCCATAGAAAGTTGGTAGTGAGGAAGGAGGGATATTTTTCATAGTAACATCTTGTGCATTATCTAAGATGGGAAATATGAAGGTGCCTTCAGTTCTAACTTCTCCATCTTCTTCATCTTGTTGGACACGATCTTCATTTTCGTCCTCTATGAAGATTCTATTACCAAAGAGAGAAAATCTAGGTGGCTCCTTTCTTGGTGAATATGGGATATCCCAACGTTCTTTTTCAGGAAGGGTATTCTTCCTGGAATCTAGTCCAGGAGGTTCTACTGTTGTTGTGTCAATCTGTGAGATGACGATGTTTGTAGAGCTACCGGAAAAAGTATCTACTTGTGCAAGATTGACAAAATATAACAAATCTGGACCACCTACTATTGAAAAAGTAGTGTCTTTGGGCTTTTGGACTAATGGAGGGTTAAGAAGTTTCAAAATTTTACCCTTCAGAGTTTCCTCTTGTCTAAGTTCAGTCTCAATATGAGCTTGAGGTTCTTCTAGTGGAATTTCTTTATGAACAGACTATTCTAATGTCCCTATGATTTCCTTTAAAATGTTTCCAGAGAAGGTTTCTTTAGCCTTCCAAGTAGGACTATCCCCTTTAGGTGTCTTCCGATACCTTTTTGTTGAGTTAATAGTTGGGGTGGAACATCCCCCGTATAGGTTAGTAGGAATTTGAGTTTTAATAAATCTACCTTGTGAATCTCTAGACCTATTCATGAAAACAAATTATAACTGAAAGAAGCTTTGATTGCATAACTACTATTGCTGGGTTTTGGGGATGCCTGTTATAACATATGTGTAGGTTCTTACCTCTCATCTTACTGCTCACCTGCCACCAACCTAATCTAAGTTACCACTAAGTTTTGGAAGAGAAACTATACCTATTTCAACTCCTCGGCAGTGGCGCCAAAATGTTGGGTGTGTGAGCTATCTCAAATAAAAACAACACCTAATATTCATTATCAACCAGGATCAGTAAACATAGAGTTGAAGCAAAATATATGCCAAGGTAGAAAGGGTTGTAAAGTTTCAGGTTTGTCAGACCTAAAAATGTTTAGTAAGGAAAAAGATTGAAAGATCTTTCAAAATGAAAAACCGAGTTAAATATTTAAGAATACATTTAAATCACAGATCAGAATAGTACTAGATCATACTACTCTACCTCTATGGTTAATTAATAAGAAAGATGGAAACAATTACTGAAACACAAATTACTTCTAGAAAAATAAGAAACTCCTAAATTCAACTTCCAGATAACAACTATGAACAGAATCAGAGCTACAGATATTAGATGTTTAATAGGGAGAACTTGTAAATGTAAATTAATTTAGACTAAACCATCTAATTCCACTCTTCTTGATTACGTACATCAAATGTAATAGGAACTGGAGTAAATGTACCGTAATGAATTTCAAATGTAATAAGGAAGCTAAATGGAAGTAAATCCAACTTAACTTCTGTGAAAATCCTCATAGCAGATCTAAGAGATGATGTATACCTCACAAGAGTAATTATGATTAAGCAGGAAAATAGAAGAAGAGTGAACAATATAGTATAATGAGCAACATAATAATATGGTACAGTATAACTCAGATAGAAGCAATAATACTTCACACACACTAATTAATTAATCACAGTATGGAAAAATAAATAGTACAATGGTAGAGAGGATTCGAATGCTTAAGGTGGCAATTCGAATTAGCCTCTCAGAGTGATCATAAGATCAATAGAGTGTCATTGGAGCACAACTAGGTGTCCTCATGATCATCGGAGCATAGCTAGAAGTCTTCATCATCATCAATGGAGTCATCAATGCTCAAGTAACTGTCAACCATCAGTCAAACTAACTCTGGTAGGTGTAACTGAGTGTAACTCAGTGTAACTGAGTGTAAACTGAAGACAACTGGACTGGTAGGTGAAGAAGGGAGAGTTGCTCCCTAAAATCAAGGAAGAAGGGTGCATTAAGCAACTGGAGGGATAAAACTGAATAGTGAGAAGCTCCTGGGGGCTGTCTAACTGAGGGCTAGGTGTTGGACTGATGACTGGGATGCATGCAAACCCTAGAAGTGCATGCATGGCTGAAAATGTAAATGATCAAAATACTGGTGGGACTAGGATGGAGTATAGGAATATCCTAACACCCCCCCTTAATCCATCCTGGGCCCTGGTAACTAAGACCAAAGGTCACCCAATACAATGAATAATAACAATCAATAAACTAAGGAAGTGGGAAAATTTCATGGGAAACACACCCCCTCCTCAAAAAACAGACTGTAAGGCACACACAAAAATAAATGCTCGAAACTCAAGCAGGTGTGATGCTTGGTCATAAGTCTGGAGGTATCTTCTTCTTGGGAAGAAGTGGATCATGCTCAAAAAACATGTTCTTGTACTTGCTCTTCAGATCGAATGTGATGAGAACAAATCCAAAAGTATGAGGATGATCCTTGAACCTGTGATTTGAATCAGCTGAGATAGGTTCAAAATCATGAATATGCAGATAGTCTTTTTTATTCTCCTTCGAACCATCATGGGTGAGATTATGCCAAAAAGAACCATCAAATAATAATTGCTTTAAATCCAAATCAGATTTAAGACTTGAAGAATAGTTTCTTGAGATCTCCTTTGAACCAACAGGGGTGAGATCAAAACTATCATATGCATGAGAAAGTTTCCCAAGCAGTAATTGCTTAGAACCCAAATTAGATACAAGACTTGAATCATGATTTATTGAGATCTCCTTTGAACCATGAGAGGTGAGATCAAAACCAGTAGATGCATGAGAAATTATCCCAAGCGAATGGCCATGGCCATATTCTTCAATGACCTTCTGAAAGCATGGAATTATGATCATATAGTAGTATAAAAAAGGAGATAGTTGGATAGGAGCAAATGCATTACCTTCAATAGCTGTTTTGACCTTCGAAATAATCATGTGATCATGATGCAAACCAATAGACTCTGGTGCAAGAGAGGATTTAGGACCTTCTGCAATATCTAGAGTGTGAGCTGGCACAGAAAGAGAAGAAGGTTTGAGCATGAGTGGAGAATCTGCAAGTTATTTGTCAACAACTTCAATATGAGATGATACTGGTTCATGATTTGAGAGACCATCAAGAGGAGTGAATGCATCACTTTGCTTTCTTTCGAATGGGTTAGGTCCAAGTCCTTCATTCTTTCTGCCAAATTTTTCATCCAGGTGATCCCATAACTCTTTTGGAGTTTCAATATAAATAATGATTGGGAACAATATGTAATCCGGCATAGTAAGCTTCATTCTTCCAATGTGCATGTCACCTTTATTCAACCAGTCAATCTTCTCTTCAGAGGATTCGAACTCTCTTTCAAAATAACAATCAAAGAGATCATGGCTCTTCAAATATGCTATTATTTTTGGTTTCCATTCATCATAGTTGAAAAGAGAAAGAGGAGTGATTTCTTCTAATTCTGGATACATTGAAGCTGTAGAAGACCTGTAAAAACAATAGAGAATACTATTGCAACTGCTGCACTTGAAATCTTGGTAATAACCTGCAAAAAACTATCAAGAATGGAGATAAACAATACTCTCAACATGCTCTGATACCATGTGAAAATCCTCACAGCAGATCTAAGAGATGATGTATACCTCACAAAAGTAATTATGATTAAGTAGGAAAATAGAAGAAGAGTGAACAATACAATATAATGAGCAACATAATAATATGGTACAGTATAACTCAGATAGAAGCAATAATACTTCACACACACTAATTAATTAATCACAGTATGGACAAATAAATAGTATAATGGTAGAGAGGATTCGAATGCCTAAGGTGGCAATTCGAATTAGCCTCTCAGAGTGATCATAAGATCAATAGAGTGTCATCGGAGCACAACTAGGTGTCCTCATGATCATCGGAGCACAACTGGAAGTCTTCATCATCATCAATGGAGTCATCAATGCTCGAGTAACTGTCAACCATCAGTCAAACTAACTCTGGTAGGTGTAACTCAATGTAACTGACTGTAACTGAGTGTAACTGATTAAATTATTATAACAATTGATTAAATTGATATATGCCAACGTAGGGGCGTTCTTCAGACTTTGATGGGGTTAGTTCCTTCTCAGAGCAGCTGCAACGTCGATCTAACTCAGACGTGGACAAGTAGTGTGCTGGCAAACTGAATCATGGGCAGGCGGACTCCTTCCAGAACGACGACATGAATGAACATGAGTAGGCGTGAACATGTGTGCGTAACTCCCGGCCAAACGAATAAGAGAGTAGGTGCACTGGAGTGTTGACGTGGGCGTGGAAGTTATGTTGGCAGGCTAAATGTGGATGGCTGGACTCTTTTCAGAATAATGACATGAGTGAGAGCTTGGACAACACGCATGACCCCAGGCTGAATGTGTAGATGAATCAAGGCTTGGAGCATTCACGTGGACATGAGATGTGCTGTTAGGCTTGGCGAGCATAAGGAAGGATCTTCTAGAGCAATAGCTCATTAACCAGGCCCATTGCATGTCGAACAAAACCCATGTGTCCTTCTCTTCGTTCAATGGTCTAAGATGTGTCAACCATGGATTTCACGGGCTGAACGATGAGCTGAACTCGTTTTAGGCTGAGCACGTAGTGCATGGGCTGAATGATGGGTAATTTGCAAATCATATCCTGTCAATTAAAACCATAAATGTTAATTATGCCCAAAAAACATCATTTTAATCATAAATAACCCATAATATACAAAATATAACAAGATTTGCATGGTAAGTGAATTTGTGCATACCTGGACTGTTTGATGAGCTGAATGGCTAAGAAAACAACTTACTATAGCAAAAACGATAGAAATAACGCCACTTCGAGTAGATTAAATGATAAAAAATGGTGACAATATTGGACACCAACAATCCTCTTTTCCCAATATTCCTTACTTATTTATATATTCTTTTTTCACACATAATAGATGATAATTGGTTCTTGTTTGAGAAAAAACCATTATTTTATCTCCATGGGATGTTTAGTTTCAAGTATTTCTTAATTTTGATTTTCCACTTTGAATTTAAGTTGTCCATGCAGTATTGTTATTTTCTCTTGGAGTTTCCTTTCCACTTACTTCTTCTATAGAACTCTTATGTGCATATTTTATCTTTTAGCTATATTTTGAGAAAATTTCCTCTCCTATGTCCCAATTGTTGAGCCATTATGTTAATTCTAGGGCCCAAGCAATTTTCCTTCTTTAAAGTCTTCTTAGTGGATCTTGTTGGGTATCCTTTTTTTTCCATGTATTACACCGTTTCTTTGTATAGAATGAACTTTCTTAATACCAAAAGCCTCTCATTAAAGTTTAGCCCATGTATTTGTAGTTTTGAATAATCTCTAGGTGCTCTTTTCCAAAGTTGATTCAGTATGGTCTAATTTCTTTATAGTGAAAATATTACCATCCTAGTGTCACCCTTTTTGACATCCTTAACTGCATCAAAAAGTTTCCAATGCCAAAAAGTTTTCCTACAATCTATTTCATGTCCTAGTTATCAAGATTACATCATTTGCATATACTAGGATTTTGGTCACAAACCTTGCAGATCGATTCGATTCTTATTAGTAGATGACAAATTTAAGTACAGTTTGTAATAAATAGTATGCATTGTTGATTTGTGAGATGTTTAGAGGTATGGGATCTATTTTAGATAGTTTCAAAATTGACTTCTCATTCCTACAAATCCATTCTTTCTAGATACCAACAAATTGTTGGTGTGTTTGAGCCTTGAAAAGACATTTTAGAGCTGGAGTGATGCATTTCTTTTCTCATGGGGGAATATATTTCTATTGAAAACTATTTCTTTGGATTATCACTTTCAGAAATAAAATGATGACTAGCTAGCTTATTCTGCTTTTAGTACCATTTAGTCTATCTAGTTGCCAAGCCAACGCTAGTCCTGTATCCATCTATGTGTATTAGATTATAAATTGCTTCATTTTAATTGAAAATGACAGAATATTGTTAAATGCCTAATTAGGATGGATTCATTCTTTCTTTTTATGGAAAAAATTTGAGTTGATATTTTTAGATACCTATGGGGAATGCTTTCAATTGTTGTTTATTCCACCTTTGATTATCTCTTCCAAAATATGCTTATTTCATATTCAGTGTAGAAATGAAAGTCTCACAATTTGGGTGGCAATTCGTGATTGATTTTATTTCTTCAGATTATTTGAGCAATGCCTCTAGCTATCAAATTATGTTATTGGTGTCTTTATAATTTCAATGCCCCAAATTCAACCGTTCCCAAGGTGATTTTGAGCAATGTGGAATTTTTTTCCAAGAAATTGATTGTTTTTTTATTTATTCCCCAACCTATGTTTTTTCAGATTTTCTATTTTTTTTTCTCGATTTAAGTGTTTTCAGATTTGGTAGGGACTTGCGATTCTTTTAGAGTCTCTTTGGACATGATTATGTGGGGATAAACTTGCCTGAAAATGAAATTTGCCAAAATTTTGCAAACCTCCAAATTTCCTGTAATTTGAGTTTTTTTTTCATTTTTTTCTATTTGGATATTTTCAATGAGCCTTGAGTTCGGTCTAGAAAAGTCGTTGAATCCCAAGATGGAAATTTTTTTGAAGTCCAAGTCTTACGAACTTTCAATTTATTCTCCTTGCTTGCGATCTTTTGTTAATTCATTCCAATTTTTTTATTATTTGTTGACCCCTGCCAAGTTATTCCCAAACCCGATTTTTTCAACATTGAATTTGAGCACATACACATAAGATTTCATTGCCATTACATGGATAGGCTTCAACTTCTTGGTTTCAATGGTACTTGTAAGATGCATATACTTGATGCTGTAAGAGGTGGACTCTACTATTTTAATGCTATATAATATTTTGTAATATGGTTATGTTTAGGTATTACAGTGAAATTATGAGCAAACTCAATGTCTTAATAGGTTTTGTAATTCCCATTTTTGTTGACAACTTTCATCTTTGGTGGACATTAATACATTTTTTTCTTCTCAATAAAGAGCAATGCAAATGTTTTTGAAACTTAGTAAATTGAACTGATTTAAGTGAATTTTATGCTTTGATCAAAATTCATTGAGGCTTTATTATCATTCACAACTCCATATGACTGGTGCAGTTGATCATGTATTTATTGACTTTACATACTTTTACCATGTATTATAAGAATTTAATTTTTTGATATAAAATGCAAGTTTCCAAAGGTTGAGGAGAAAATAAAACAAAATACCACCGTTGTAAAATACTTCGGTGTTTACATTTTTTATTTTGTCATGATTTTTGGTTGTTGAAACTTGAACTGAATCAAAGTAAAACGAAATGGATAAACTATTGTTGTAAAGTTCTAATTTGATTACATTTTGATTGTTGTTTTTGGTTGTGGGGAGTGAATCAAGGGAAAATGAAGTATATAAACTAAGCACCTTTATTTCCTATAGATTTATTGTATAAGATAAGCTTGATGCCTTATAGCCTTCTTAGTAATTAATATTAAAAATGTAAACATGTTCAATTGTTGATGAGGACTAGCATTTAGTTGCTGGACATTTTATTTCTCAAATTCAAGGGAGTGAAAGAAGTTGTTTTTTCAAGATTTTAATGGGAGATTCAAGGGTCTAAAAGTGGCATATGTGGATACAACTGGTGCTGGAGATGCATTTGTTGGTAGAATTCTAAACCAGTTGTCTTGTGACATTTCCTTGTATCGGGTATGATTCTAGTCATTATGTACTTTCATGTATAGTATTATGTCATCTATTGGTGAAGTATGAATATGGATAAGCAATCCAATGAATAATGGGTCACAAATAGTTTAATCATTAATGGGACTTCAAGGGTATTAGCTCAATGGAAGAGCACCTGCCTTATAGGTGTGAGGTTGGTGGTTCGATTCCTCCATGCCCTATCTACAACAATTCATGAATAATTCCAGTACAAAATGAAAGATAAATGACCAAAATCCACATATAAATGACCACTTTTGAGTTTGCAACCATTGGTGGCAAATTAGCGGTCATTTATCACACGACAAAAAATGTGGTCAAATTTAACTTGGTCATTTATATGTGGATTTTGGTCATTGTCTATACTCCTAACACCCAATCTCTCTCTCTCTCTCTCTCTCTCTCTATATATATATATATATATATATATATATATATACATATATCACTAATCTCTATCTATAAACCCCTAGCCCTAAATCTTTCTCTCTATCTCACTCTCTTCCTCTCTCTAAACCACTAAGCCCCAATATCTCTCTCTCTAAACCCTAACCACCAATCTCTCTCTCTCTAAAAACCTTCTCTCCAATGTCTCTCTCTTTAAACCTTCAACCACTAATCTCTCTCTTTCTATCTCTCTCTCTAAACCCCTAACTTTCAATCTCTCTCTCTCTCTCTCTCTAAACCTCTATCCTCCAATCTCTCTCTCTCTCTCTCTAGACCTCAAGCCACCAATCTCTCACTTTCTCCCTCTCCAAAAGCCCAACCTCTAGTCTCTCTATATCTCTCTCTCCCTCTCCCTCACTCTCTAAACACCTAACCACCAATTTCTCTCTCCCTCCTTGTAAACCAGAAAGCTCCAATCTCTCTCTCTCTCTAAGCCCCTAACCACCAATCCCTCCCTTTCTCTCCCTCTTTTCTCTAAACCCATAACCTCCACTCTTTTTCTCTTTCTCACACAACTTGTAACCCCCAATACCTCTAATTCTATCTCCCTCTCTTTATAAACATGTAACCCCAAATACCTCTAATTCTAACTCTCTCTCTCTCTCTCTCTCTCTCTCTCTCTCTAAAACTCTAACCTCCAATCTCTCTTTCTCTCTTTGAATGCCTAACCCCTGTTTTCACTCTCTAAACACTTAACCCCCAATCTATTAATGTTTCTCTTGAAACCCATAACCACCAATTTCTTTCCCTCTCACTCTCTTTCTTTAATCGCCTAACCCCCAATCCCCCCCTCTCTCTCTATGTCTCTCTCTCTAAGCCCCAAACCTCCAATCTCTCTCTCTCTCTCTCTCTCTCTCTCTCAACCCCTAACCCCAAATATCTATCTCAATAAACCCATAGCCTCCAATATCTCTCTCTCTCTGTGACTATCTCTCTAAACTGGCTATGGATTATAGGTTTTAAGGGTTGGGTGTTTGATGATAGAGTTTAGGGTTGATGAGAATTAGAGGTTATAAGGGTTAGGGGTTAATTTTTATTTTCCTAGACACTTTAGAGGTTAGGATTAGGTGGATAGGATTATATAGGTTAAGGGATATATATAATTATGTGTTAGTATTTAGGATTTTTAGGGGCTATACTAGTTTAGGATTATAGTGGGCTAAGAGTTATAATGGTTAGTTGTACTAGGGACTAGGGATTGCAATGGCTAGGGACTAATAGTCAAAGGTTTGAGGATTGAGATATAGGGGTCATGGATTTATGGTTATAAGGATGAATATTTATATGTACATGAGGATAATGCAAGCTAGTGATTTTGTGTAATAATATATCTCCTAACCCTTGTGGTGAAGGAGAGAAGAGAGGGGTGAGGGAGGGAGGAGGGATTGGGCAGAGTGGAAGAGAGGGAGGGTGGGGTTATAGAGAGGGAGGGGGGTTTAGGGAGAGATAGAAAAAAAAGGAAGGTTTCAAAATGAACGCGTGCACATAGAAATGCGTGTGCGCATCTACAAGTGCACGCGTAGCAACGCGTGCGCGCATATATATGTGCATACATGTACGCGTGCGCGCATATATATGTGCATACATGTACGCGTGCGTGCATTTGCATGCACGCATGTTTGGATTCAAAAAAAAATTAGCACCCTTGCAGGTTTGGTAGTAGCTTCAGATTTCCAAACCTTGAGGCTCAGTTTGAGTTATGGCAGAACACACCAATTTTTGTAACTTCATGTTTTTCACGCTTAGTTCCACATATGCTCCACGTGTGCACTATTGATGAAATTGTACACACTTGTTGAGCTCTGTGTGCAGATTCTAACTATATATTTTTTGAATGGATTTGTTATTGTTTTCTATTTTTAATTCATTTATAACTGCACTCATGCCAAATTTTTAAAAAACATAGGTCGTTTATTTGGGCTATAACTTTTGATTGGATTACATATTTCGAAAACGGAAAAGAACCTGCACAAGAGTACAAGAATACCTACAAGCTAAAAAAAGAAAGTTGGTTGATTATGTTCAAAATATGATATGGTGGACTAACACTCGGCCATGTTGTTTTAGGGCTTCACTGACTTTCGTAATTTAAAAAATATATAAAATTAACATTTAAAATTTTGGAAAAATAGCCCTGCACAAGATTCGTCTATTGCCTACGCCTCTACATATTTTTTCCTCATAATTTGACAATTTACATAACAAACCGACGGACCAATGCGAACATATGCATTATGTTTTAGAGAAAAAATAACATACCAATCTTAAAATAATGACATTTTGGGGTGGTTATACCACTTTTCCATAAATAAAAGTTATATATTTCAGAAGGTGATCCGATTTTGTACGTTTCATCTTTTTACACCTAATTTAAAAAAAAATTGTTGGTACCTCTAATAATTCATTTTAATGATAAGATTTATGTATTTCTAGCATGCCATTGCAACTAACGCGTCATAAGTGGGTATCATTACCTTGCACCAACCCTAAAGTAAATAATAATAAATGTTTTAAGTATATACTGGAGGCGGGTGGCAGGTGGGACTAGGTGTGTCACAAGAAGTAGGAAACATGGAAAGCATAGGATTCAAGGACGTGTCGGAGGTGGAAGCCACAGCTGGCAGTAAGCGGAAAGATTAAATGGTAGGCATTCAAAAGGGGTGGAGTTATGCAGAGGAGTAATATTGAGGATTGGAACATTTATATGGATGGGAAATCCGGGGAACGATAGCAGCCATGTGATAGAGAGGTTAAGTTGGTCTATTTGGATTGTGAAAGAAAGGTACCAAGGAAGCATGCAAGACAGTGGCGACGAGGGAGATGGAAGATGAAGTGTTAAGGAGGTCATTAAGTCTGGAGTTAATGTTTGTGCAGGTGATATGATGCCATAATTGATGGAAGGTATTAGTGGAGGGGCTATAAGAAGAACTGTATCGGCTGAGGCTACGAAGGATGAGGTGAGGATACACATCAAAGCATTGTTGGTAAGGAAGATGGTTGATGCTTTGGCGGCCTAGGAGTTGGCTATGGATCCTCATCGACGGATGAGGAGTCATTGTGGGGGGATAAGTTAGAGTGATCGAAGGGTGGAGGAAGGCGACCAAGGGTAGGAGTTCATGGAGGGAATTCCCTCGCATGTCGATGAGATTATCTCGGTCATGGAGGATGAAGAGATGCATTCGAGGATGGAGGAACAGAGGATGTTTGCGGTGTTGAGATCTTACTAGATGATGTGGAAATTGTTAGCAAAAACATTGATGGAAAGGGAGAGGTTTGGTGACCAGGTCACTGAGGTCTTAGTTAATCTGAAGGAGGATCTGGTAAGAAACCTAGTGGACATGGAAGGGGTGTTGGAGCTCGCGAAGGCACCCTTCGTTCGACGCTCGGTGCATGTAGAGTCTCCTCCGATAGTTCCTGTGCAACCAACACGAGTTCGCGTGGATAATTCACTGGAGGAAGGTATGCCTTGAGCCGAATATTTATTCACTCACACAATTAATATTACTGGAAGACTTGGAATATTAGATACGCCATTAATAGGACAAATAATTAATATAGAATTATAGAATAGATGATAATATTACAATGATGTCTTGGCCTTAAATATGGCTTGGACACTTGATGTTGAGGAGACGCCTCTTTTCATAATAACATTAATTAACCTAACTATTAATTATCTAATTATTATCTTATTTATGTTCGTGACATTGCCACTCTCTTAGAAAGGTCCTCAAAGCCTTATAATGTTGTCACATCGTTCTTTGCGATGTCATGGCTGACGAAACATGTCGATACGAACTACTAAGTGTAGAGAATAACTTCCGATATGTGGATGGGTCAATCCATCCCAAATTGATTTGTTTCCGACTGTTGGAATTCCCTACTGATCTGTTGCCAGGAGCTTTGATCACATTAGTACCATGATTTTTCGACATTTTCCAATTTTTAGATGTCAATTTTTATGGTTGGGGTGTCAATAGGGAATTTTCACAATGTTATTTTCTTTTACGAGCGTTGTGTTTTGAGCATTGATCTGAGTTGGAAGTTGTATTTTTTGTCCCTTAAGGTTTTAAGGTTTGATCTGTATCTTTTCCAACTTGTTTTCTAATTGCATGTTATCATTTTGAAACTTTTTAATCAATTCTACTTGCGATTTTTTGTCATCTTCAAACTTCTTAAGTTGTTTCTTAAGATCTTCTTTATGACTTCTGATACAACTATTTTCTTCCTGTTTGTCTAGAAGTTTTCCTTCAATGTCTTTCGTAGATTGTTCCGTCTTCCGATTTATTTGTCAACTTCTTAATTTTTGTGACTAGTGTCTTGTTATGGTTCTTTAATCTGAAAATTTCTTCGGAATTGTTGGATAATGCTTTATTACTTTTTGCAATCTCCACCTTGTGTTCCTTTTTAGAGTTGTCATTTTGTAGTTGAAGAACTTTTATCTGTTGTCAATACTGGTTGACCACTGATTCTTGATCTTCTAATTTCTGTCGTATATGCGTAAGTTCTTCATCCTTGTCGTTAACGATTTTGTTCAAGCGTATTATTTCTACTTCGTAATCGTTTATTTCTTTCTTTATATCTTGATTTTTTAATCTTTGATTGAAATCACTTTCGTCTTTTAATTCCTCAATTTGAGGAGACAATTTTTCTATATGATTTTTCTGGTCGGAAATTTTTTGTTCCTTGAACTCTTTTTTAATCTCTTGTAATTTAATCATTACTTCTGATTTTGTATTCATGTCGCGTGAATCTTCATTGTCTCTTCGATAACGCTTTAACTTGGCTTCTAATTTCTCTATTTGTAGTCGCAAACCGGCTTCCATGGTCTTCGACTTCTTCGGCTATAGATGGTCATTATTTGACTTGACTTCTCCAACGATGGATAGTCTCCGCTATATCTTTACTTCTTGTCTTTTTCTTCGATGTGTCGTACCTCTTTTTTTTTAAAAATAATTATTATTTCAATAAAATAATTTTTTGACTTCTTTCTCTTTTTATAAAGTAATAATGGTAATGAACGCAATTATTAACTAATGATAATTATTATTATTTAATAATAAGAATAATAATAGTATCTCTAATAAATATAATATAGTAATTATTATTTATAATAATAATTATACGTTTATATTACTTTTGAGAGGATAAAAATATTTGTATAAACCATACAAATATTTTATATAGTTTGAATAATTCTCGTGAAATTTAGAATATTAAACTAATAATAAATAATATTATTATTTATATTTTTTTCTGCAACTTAGGGGAAATTAGGGTTTTAAAAACTTGGAAGGAGATGGAGGGAAGGTGAAACACCGTGGAAGGGTGGGAGTGGCAGTGTTTGTGTGATAGCGTGGACAGGGCAGGCGTGGAGGATTGGCGAAAAGTGGTTGTTACGGAGGTATGGGTGAGGTGGCGTTGGCAAGGAAGGAGGGAGGTAGGAAAGACGCGCCCAGGGGAAGGGAGTCTAATGGTTGGCGCAACGAGGGCAGAGGTTGTGGATGGAGGAGACAGGTGGTCGTCGGGAGAAGGAACGAGGGCGGAGGGAAAAGTCGAGGGGAGGTATGGCAGAAGGGTGGCGGGGCTAATGGCTGGCGTGGTTGGCTGCATGGAGAGGGCTGCACAGATGCTGGAGGGATGACGAGAACTGGCGGAAGGGTGGGGAAGGGAGGGAAGATGGGTTATGGTGGAATGGTGATGGAGCACGGAGGTGTTGCGATGAGGAGGGGCGGTGGAAGGCGTGGCTTGGAGTAAGCGTGGGAGCGGAGAAAGGCGGGCAGAAGAGAGCGCGCAGGGGAAAGGGGGATGCACTGGGGAAGGGGGGGGAGCTGGCGAAGGAACCCCAGGAGCATGGGGTTAAGGCGCAAAAGAGGAGGTCGTGGAGGCGAGAGGTGGCAATGGGGAGTGATGTGAAAGAGGTGAGAGGTGGTGCAGTGGTGAGTGCGTGATGCAGTGGAATGTAGGGTGAGTTTCGGTGAAGAGCGAATAGAGGAGGGACGTGAGGGGTGAAGCTAGTGAAGGAGTATGCAAGCGCGTGGAGGTAGGATGAAGGGAGCAGCACAGAGAAGAGAAATGGAGTGGATGAGATAGAAGAGGATGATAGGAGAGGGCGCGAACAAGCGAAGTGAGTGGGAGAAGTGGAAGATACAAAAAAAGTGTGGTGTGTGAGGATTTAGGGAAACCTTGGAAAAATTCTAAGGTTTAGAGAAACTCATATGATGGTTATCCGTCAGATCAGATTTCGCTCTAATATCAAATGAGTCGAATATTTATTCGCTCACACAATTAATATTATCAGAAGACCTGGAATATTAGATACGTTATTAATAGGATAAATAATTAATATAGAATGATGGAATAGATGATAATATTACAATGATGTCTTGGTCTTAAATATGGTTTAGATACTTGATGTTGAGGAGACGCCTCTTTTCATAATAACATTAATTAACCTAACTATTAATTATCTAATTATTATCTTATTTATGTTCGGTACACGCCTTCAGCAGCGAGCGAAGGGTAAAGTTGGTGATCTTTCTAGTTTGTTCTATTTTTTGTTGGTCTGAAGGATGCATTTTGGTTTTGGATATCATTGTAAAGGTCGAGTGCCTGGGGTATGGGAGAATTCTATTACGGCCTTGGGCCTTGTTTGTAGGGGGGAAGTTTGTAAAAAATAAAGTAAATAAGATTTGAAAATAAAGATTTGAATATGTTAATAACAAAAATAAAGAGAAAATAATTACATAAACATGAAATGATAACAATAAATTTAAAAAAACAAATTTTATATTTAAAAAAAAAAATAGATAAGAGAATGAAGGTTGCCCAGCAAGATGTTAGTGAATCCATATATTATAATCAAGATAATTTGTGGATATCAAAAAACAGATAATTTGTGTTAGACAATGACTTTATCGTAAACAAAAATTATTCATTAATATCACTGAAAATTGGATTTGAATTAAAAATCCAATATTGAAAAAAATTAGATACATAGAGAAACGATGTATGGACTTTCAGGCCATTTAAAGAAAATAATATAAAAAACGGTGATCAAGCATACCTTCCACTGGTTGCTGCATAGGGAACTCCTAAAAATTGTTTCCTGCCTTCTTTTAAAGAGATGTTGAGCAGTTACAATTCGTTAATGAATTTCAAGAAAACTTTAGAGAGGAAACATTAAATAAACCTAACGTTGACTTGGGACTTTCCAGCAAATTAGGGAGTTTATAAATATTTGATAAAACAAAAAGTAGAATATTTATAATACTCCTAAGAATAAATCCCATATTCATTGCATGTACACTCTCGTAAGGTGGTGAGGTTTTTTTTTTTTTCCTTCTATATATCACAATCGTATTTTTCTCTCCTATTTCGTATGGAGTGTATTAAGTCACTAGCAACCATTGTTTGAACATCGATTCTTCGCTTGTCCATTTGGAGGAAGGTATGTCTCCATTGAACTCTCCCACTCCGTATGAAGGACTCTCTTCTATTAAATTGAAATATATTAAGTTAGTCGAAAAGGGTTATGATAAATTATTGGTCTCTAATGATAAAGGGTTGGGTAGGGATCATGATTTGGTAAATCTGGAGAGTCCTCCATCTTAGTGTTTGGATTTACTTGTAGTGGATAAGGTGAATAGGCCCCTCACTAAGTCGAGCGAATCTCGAGTCGATTATGTTTCTCCTTTAAACTGTGTGGTGGATGGTCTTTCCTTGGATCCAAATTTGGTATCAACGAATGCTTTCTCAAAGCAGGGATCGTATTTCCCCCCTTTGCTGGGTCTCAAGGAAACTGAGTCTAGTTCGGGTGTTGTTTGATGTTATGGGTCTAATTCCTTGAACAATCTAGTAATTTATCCTTCCTTTAAAGATGTTGCTACTCGGACTTCCCTTTCGGCTTAGTCTTCCAAACCCTCATCTAGCTTGAATGTCACCCATATTAACTCTATTAGACATTAGAATGTTACAATTCAAAATAAAAACAAAAAAGGTGAGACGGTTTCTGAATGGGGATGATGAGGGTTTTGGTAACCCTCTTGTTGTGGATTACATTCCCCTTTTGACTAGGCTTAAAAATGCTACTTTTTCCAATCACAGTTCAGTTCTTCCTTCTGGATCTTGGGCTCTTAGAGTGTCTACGCCCATAAAGGAGGGTGTTATGTTAATTTTTTCTTTCAATATAAAGGGGTCTAGGGGGCGCCCCAAAATTTCGGGCCCTTGAGAGGTTATTTTCTATTATTAGTCCTAACATTGTTTTGATTCAAGAGACAATGAGTGCATGGATTAAAGCATGTGAGTATTTTCTGAAATTTTTTATAGGGTGGGAGGTTTCTTCAATTAATTCTTCATTTCAGTTGGGGGAATTATTATCCATCTGGAATCCTCTCTCTACAAATCTTAAAACTTACAGTACTTGTATTGGGATTTTGTTGGTGGGTAAAGTTAAAGGCTTGACGAGTGAGATTAATATTATAAATTGCTATGGTCCTTATAATGAGAGGAATACATTTTGGGAAATGGTGGATTCAAGAAGAATATTAGATTTTCCTAGTCTTGTTCTGGCTTGTGACCTAAATCTTACCTTAATTTCATCTGAGATTTAAGGATCTTCTTCTAAATTGGATCCTCTTTCTAAATTTTTCCAGCATCTGTTTAGTGGCTACAATTTGTTGGATGTTTTTCCCTCGAAACTTGGTCCAACTTGGAAAAATTATAGGGACGGTTCTGAAGGTGTTAGTAAAAGGTTGGATAGGTGTTTGATCTTTGAGGATTTTACTAGAATTTTGACCAGGTATAGGTCTCGGGTTATTCCTTCTTCCATCTCTGATCATTTTCCAATTTGTTTACAATTGGATGGGGAGAACTATGACCTTCATTTCCCCTTTAAATTCAATCATATGTGGATTAAAGATGAGAATTTGTGTCACTTCGTTAGACACTATTGGAATGATATCAGAATTGTTGAGGAAGCTAATGTTATGGATAGGCTGTGTGCTAAGCTTAAGGTTTGAAGAAATTGGTTTTTATGTGGGAAAAGTAAAGGAACTTTTCAATCCCATCAGGAGCTCTTGGAGATTGAAGATATTCTTTCTAGGGTTTATGAGTAGCACCTAGTTGGATTTTTCTCTGAGGAAAAGGCTATTTTATCTGACCTTGAGGGGAAAAAAGAAAATTTTCTTAAATTACAAGAGGAAGAGTGGAGATTGAAAATTAGGGTTATCTAGATTGCACATGGAGGAAAATATAATACCAAATTATTCCACAAGTATGCAAGTTACAGGATGAACCTTAATGCTATTTGGGATATGAAAAATCATGAAGGGCATTGGGTTGCTTCTCAGAAGGATTTGAGGAAGTATGTTGTTCATCTAATCTTTTCAAGGATCCTGGGAATGTTAATATTGTCTCTCAACTTAATGTTGTTAAGCATGTCCCTTCCCTTTTCTCTATTGATAAAGGTATGCAAATTGGTAGACCTATTACTCTGGTTGAAATTGAGGAGGTACTAAAACAATTTGCTAGGGACAAAATCCTTGAGCGGGATGGTTGGTATGTTGATTTTTTCAGTTCCTTTTTTGATCTGGTGGGGCATGATCTTCTAGAGGTGGTTGAATATTCCATAACATAAGGTTTTGTATCAGGTGCATTCAATTCTACTTTTATCACACTTGTTCCCAAATGTGATAAACCTGAGACCTATTCATACTTTAGACCTATCACTTTGTGCAAATTAGTATATAAAATCATTACTAAAATAATTTCCAACAAGCTCAGACCCAAGCTGGAAGAAGTTGTTTCTAAGGAACAATTTGGTTTCTAATCTTGGACGCCATTGGTGTCACTCAAGAATGCCTCCCTTCTATCAAGGTTAAAAAGATGAATGCTCTAATGCTTAAAATGGATTTAGCTAAGGATTATGACAAAGTCAATTGGGTCTTCTTAAGGTTGATTCTTCTTTGGATTGGGATCCCTTTGGATGCTATTAATTGGATCATGGCATGTGTTTCCTCTACAACATTTTCTATTATGGTCAATGGTTCTCCTACAAACTTCTTTAAGAGATCCACAGGGTTAAGACAAGGGTGTCCACTTTCACCTCTATTGTTCCTGTTAGACATAGAAGGTCTTAGTAGTATGATTGAAGCAACTAGAAAGTATGGCATATTATCTAGCATTAAATTCTCTTATGTTCTACACATTATTCATTTACTTTTTTTTTATGATGTTGTATTATTTGGTAAAAGGATCTGTGGAAGAATGGGGCACATTTTATGAGATTATCTCTTTATTTTCTGTAGCTTCGGGTATGGAGGTGAGTTTTGGTAAATAAATCTTCTACATGAATGTTGTCACTCATGATGTTTTATTGCATATTAGATTGATTCTAGTATTATATTAGCCTTTATTTCCTTACAAAGTGAATGAGATTGATTATGGTCTTAAATACTTATGATTTTTCCCAAAACCCAACAATTACAAAGTTGAGGACTGGTTTTGGTTGGTTAAAAAAATTGAGAAAAGAATTGGTAATTGGTCTTATAGATTTTTTACTTTGGGGGGGCAGGCTCACATTGGTCAAGTTTGTTTTAATGGCCATTCTTGTATATTGTTTCTCCATGGCTAGAGTGCCTCAGTCCTTTTTGAAATTTACCAGGAGGAAAATCTTCAATTTTTTGTGGTTAGGGCCTGATAAAAGAGAAAAAATACATTTGGTAAGCTGGGAAAGACTATCACAGCCTAAATCTATGGGAGGTTATGATACAAAAAAATTGAAATGGTTTAATATGGACCTATGTATGAAGATTTTTTGGCGTGCATTATTTGATAATGGTATGTGGAATGAAGTCCTCAAGGTTAAATATCTTAAAGGTAGATCTGTTGTCTATTGGATCAGGAAGCCTATTAAAGCTAACAACGATGTTTCTTATTTCTGGAATGGGTTTCTTAGAAATTTTCCTTAGATAAACAAATGGATTGCTTGGAAGGTTGGAAAATGATCCAATATTCTAACTGGGGTGGATCCCTTCATAGGTCGTGAAGAAGATTATCTCTATTTAAGTTATTTACTAGATTATTTGGTTGAGTTTGGGTTATGTACTTTAGAGCACATTAAAAGACCTGGATGGATGAGAAGTACAATTAATTATTGGATTGAAGTTGAGGACTTGGGCCTCCATGGGAAGTGGGATACTAAATGGACTGCTTACATTATGCCACTAAATAGATCAGGTATCAGGATGAATGATTCAGAAGATACTTTGGTCCGGGTTTGGAATAAAACAAATGCTCAGATTGATGCAAAAGTTACTTATGAAGCTATTTCTCAAGCTCAATTTTCCTCTAATATTAAATGTCGGTATGATAAACTTTGGAAGTGGAACATACAACTAAAGCTTAACTGTTTTTTCTAGATATGTTTGGAAAACTATATTCTTACATGGGATAATTTGTTGAAAAGAATTTGGTCTTGTCCTAATCGGTGTGCTCTTCGTAAAAGAGATTGTGAATCCATAAATCATCTTTTCATATTTTGTCCTTTCAGCAAGTTGGTTTGGAAAGAATTTAAAAAATCTCCAACTATTTGAGGAACATGGTTATGTTTCCTTAGAAGAAAATTTCAACAAATAGAGGCAGAAGGTAAAATCTCATAAAACATTTCCTATCTTTGTATGTTGGTATATCTAGAAAATGAGGAATAGAACTATTTTTAATCATATTTGTCCTATTGCATATATCTGTTGTATGAAGTGTTTGGGGAACTACAAGGATTACTTTTCAGTTCAAATTTCCAAGAGAAGCAGACAGGTTTTAGGTCCCAAAGTCATAGAGGGTAAGGCTGTAGGATTTTTTGATGGTGTGCAATCAGAATCTGGGGTTGTGGAATGGTTTTAAGGATCAATTATGACCATTTTTTAAAGCTATGGTTGGGTTTTGGTTAAGCTACTAATACAAAATCATAAATTTTGGCACTTTTGAGTCTACTGCAGTTTTCCACAAGTAATTGGTATCATTTAACTTCAAGTGCATGGTGATTCACAGGTTATAGTTAACTGGGCAAATGGTATTTATAAGATGCAGGTTTTAGCATTAGATCACTGGTGCTACAGAATTAGAAGACTCTTATCCTTATTTGTTTTCATCCATATTGAACATAATTCATAGTGAATATAATTCATAAGCTGATGCTCTATCAAAGAGAACAATTGCATGCACAAAAGGATGTTTGTATAGAGGAGGCTTATATTTACTCATATGCATTTGGTTTCTTCATTGTTGAATTTGATGCAACAAATGATAGGGAAATTACTCCATTCCAACCCCTAGTTTTGGGGATATTCCTATCTCTGGATGAAGCCCTTGTACTTTACCTTTGTTTCCTCTGTAAAATATAAAACTTCAACTTCGCTAGGGGTGAGGTTCCCTAGACTTCCCCTATAGTTTTGACCTCTTGAGTTGTTGATTGAGACTAGAGATGACATCACCAAATTCTCCTATTGTAGCCTTTACACAATGGAAATAAAATGCAAAAACTTTGCGAGGACCTGGATTGAAATGGATCTTTCAAAAGGCTTACTTGAATATATGTGACTAGATGAAGATGAATACGTATGGAAAGAGAAGTTTAATTTTGAGCATGTCAAATTCCTCTGTTGCACTTGTTTCACAGTTGGGCACACAATCACCTCTTTCCCTAATCACAAACTTGTTCATGACTTGGGAGAAGTGAAGCATCGTAGACCCCTGCATGGTGGAATGGTGTTAATGAAAACCACCCATTACTAGATATATAAAGTGAAGTTGAAAAAGCCAGTCTTGAACTCATCCAAGAGGCAATCACTCAAGAAGTAATGCTCAAAGTCCGATTGATAAATATGTAAGAAACCTTGTCCTAGAGAGAATCTGTGGCAACTTAAGGGAGAACAAACCATTGGAGAAAGTAAAATCCATTGTGTAGGATGAATTATTGAAGACTCCAATTGAGATTTTGACGATCACTCTAATAAGATATGCATCTAGTTTCATGGAGGAAGATTAAAAAACCACTTCCATTTGTGATTAAAATACCATGTCTCATGACAACTCTTAAGAATGTACTCAAGTAGCTAGTAAGAAATCCAACAAAAAAATGTAAAACTGCCATCAAACTTATGTTGATCTTAGAAAGGAAAATTATTATAAAGTGTATTGTCTTATAATATTTTTATTATATAATACCTACACATTTTAAAAGAATATGATATGCCACCATAAGATAAAATTTTGTACCCCTCTATGGATTTTGTTGATGCTTAAAATTAATAATCAAGAACCAACATGCAAAATGATCCTATAGGAACGGTCATAAGGACAATGGTGATGGAATCTAGGTAATGTTTTAAGACCTAAACCAAATATTTTTGTTGAGATTGATACGTTTAAGAGTTCTTGGAGGTTTTCCACCTTAAGGGTACTATTTATTCTTAAATGTGTATGAATGCATTTTAATATGAGCCTTAAGTTAGTAGTTATTTTTTCCTTAAATGAAAATTAGTGTTGGTGGATCAAAGGTATAGATAGATAAGAGAGATAGTATTCCAAAAGAGAGAGGTAGTGTCGGAAGGCACTATTACAACACTTAAGTACAATTGATCATATCTCAACATACATAACAATGTAATAAACCAACATATTTATGTACACAACACATGTATCTCACATATTTATATCGACCCATAAGGTCATCTTATATAGCACCTAGATGTAACCAATTCCCTTGAAGTGAGGAAGATAAGGTCCACATAGTTAGTGAGAGAACATAACAAACACCTTGATTTATGTCTTGTTCAATACACTAGAAACTACTTTTTTCAAATTGTTGGACCAATTGAATTCCTAGTTGACCACTTAATTGATTGCTCAATTGACTTTCATCGTTGATTATTCATTGTTTGTCTCCAGAATATCTAGAGGTTTGGTGAACCTACATATCCTATTGTTCCATTACCTCCCATTAGCACAATTCTCTGTATATTTAAGAGATGATATTATTATGGACACCATCCCATTTGTAGCTTCTTGAAGTCCAAGCATAACCCAAAGTTTCACAAACTTAGCTACGACTAGAGGCTTCAAAAATATATCAACAGCCTAAAATGTTTCCATTTAATAAGCAATATTCAAAACATTCTCCTATATAATGGAAGCAATTGGATGATTTTTAAGGTTGAAACTTGACAATAGAGGATTTAATCTCCTATAGGCACCCTTTCCTCTTCCCCTCTAGTGGAACCATAGCCCCTCTAGTGCTCTTTACATATCCATCTTGGAACATTTTATTTTTTTCCCAACATAATATTTACATAGATTTTGAGTTAGCATGACAAGTTAACCACATGGTCCATATAGACATATTTACATGATACATGCCTAGCCATTCACTAGTCGGGCCTTGGCCTTGAGCTCCACACTAGGAATTCATACTAGCATATTTACATCATTTACATAATTTTGATTAATACGTTCTAAGTCAAAACCAGGGGTATTACATTGTCAATAAATGAATTCAAAACTAGGGGTATTACATTCTCAGTAAATGAATTTCTAATCAAAATAAATTTAGTCTTTCGTATGGTTGGCATTTGGAAGGTCACATTGGTCAACCAAAACTAAGGACGTAGGCGAATTATGGGTCCAACAACTCTACTAATGTGAAAAATCACCCATTGAATTTGGACCACGTATGAAGGACTCTTTAAGAAGCAAGGCATGTTGAGAATTCTTCAGTGAGAGAATGAACTCATCATCTTGAGCCTGAGCAAATTTTGACATGAGCCATGAATTTCTCACCAAGTTAAAGTCTTTGAGGTTGCAATTGAAGCTATGTGGGATTGAAAAGGATGACAAGCAACATGATCTGTCCATTCTTACAAAAATTGGCCCAAACTACTTTGATTTTGTTTCCAACTTCCATCCTACCAAGCATGCACTTGGAGTTACTTGGAAAATGCCATATATTCATTACTTTGCTATAGAAATGACAAGGGATTAAGATAATCTTGCTTAAATTGTCACCTTAAATTCCTCAAAGGCTCATTCCTTTGATGCAAAATCAGGAAAAAAAGGATTCACATGAACCTAACAACAACATGTAGAAACAAAAGATAAAAAAAAAGAAGGACAATGAGCATAAATCTAAATCTTCTCATGAAATTTTTTTCTCAAAGGATAAAAATACCAAGTTTGAGAAGGTCAAGTGTGCATACTGCAATAATCCAAATAATAACAAACACAAGTGCATAAAAATTCATATTGCTCATCTTACTTATCCCCTTGAGAAGAATATTATCAACTTGCTTGATTATGTCAATCAAAGTTCACCCACTGATTAGTTCTCAAAGGCACATGAAAACAAAGGGAGAAAGGATGCAACACATGTGCTTGTAGTAGTGGAATCTCAACCATTTCCATGGATACACTAGTGGAAAATGAGAGATAAATGATTAGGTGGCCAAAAACATTGGTCACCATAGTTTTTTCAAGGTATAAATGACCAAACTTGAGTGAGCCAACTAAAAATGACCATAGGAATGATCAATTGGGTCACGGGATAAAATATATGACCAGATAACAAGTAACTAAACTAAAAATGACTACATAAAAATAAAATTAAGAATATGAATTGGTCATTTATTTGGTCATTGTTAGTTGTGTCACTCTGACAATGGAAAATTGTAATTTTGACAATGAATTTGTACAATTTACTCAACTTTAACACTGCAAATGGATTTAGATACCCCTAGAATTTTAACATTGCAGATGGATTCAGAGACCCCTAGAAAATGGGGTCTCTGAATCCATCTGCAGTGTTAAAATTTAGTAAATTATTGACCCCCTCATGGATTCAGTGGGTTATTACTCCCTCATTAACATAACTACTCTAAAAATGACCACATAACAATTGGTCATTTATTTGATCATTTTTAGTTGTGTCACTTCGAAAATGGAAAATTACAATTTTGATAGGGGGCCTCTGAACCCATATGCAATGTTAAGGGGGTCTCTAAATCCATCTGCAGTGTTAAAATTTGGTAAATTGTAACATTATAGATGTAGGATTCAGAAACACAAGCTAGTGTCGAAACATGACGCCATAGGCAAACCTACTAATTTTTTTTGCAAGATCATTTAATCTCTACTATCACATCCTGTTCAATGTGCTTATCATGATGTCCATATATTATTTCACCATTTTTTTTCATATTATCCCTTCGACAAATCCTCCAAGTTGCATCATGTGCATCATCATAGTGTGCACATGGTTGAGTCGAGTCTTGGATATTTATTGCCTTTCCCTCTCAGTATTTTTATTTCGTGAGTTTGGTGTCATTATGTTGGGCTCGTCATATTGGTCACGTTCATATTTTCTTTGAACAAAAGCATCGTCATTTGACCCTCTCAACAGTTTGTTAAAGTTTCGACAAGTTCATGTATTTTACGTCACAATGTTAGCTAAAAATTGACAATTTCACAACCTCCATTAATTATCCATATGCATCCATTCATCACGGTTCTCCTTGTGCCTAAGTTTGGAAATTATAAATTTCCCCTCGGGTCTCTCCCCTATAAAAAATTGTTGATATCCTCCATTTTGAAAAGAAAAAAAATCCTCCCTTTTTGTAAAATTCCTTTTAAAAAAAGAGTTACCATGATTCTAATATTTCTTGACGTTGACATTGAAAACATAAATTTTTAATGGTGTAAAATAAAACTGTATGCCCTCTATGCCCTCTTTTTTCCTAATTGGGTTACATATTTGACCGTACGACTATGGATACCATAGGATCAGTTAAGGGTAAATCAATGTGGCACATGTTATTATGAATCAATGGTAATTCTTAACTTGGTGAATATGGTTTTTCTGCCTCCACCAAGTGTTGGTTCATTTGTCAACAATTCAACAATATCTTCTAGCAGTGTTACCACCAACATACTTGGGTCATCACCACCAAATGTTTCCTCTAGTTTGGGAATGTTGACTTCAAAAAGCACCACCATTCAAAGTGTGAATCTATATAGGCACCATTTGGTGTGCAACAACCTTTTAGGATAAAAAATGGTTGAAATTAATCCATTTGATGAAACAATATATATATATATATATATATATATATATATATATATATATATATATATATATATATATAGTTAATACTATATAGTTAATATATTAATTTACCATATAATCTGTAATATTAATATAATATAGTTATTATTACATATAGTTAATATATTAATATATTATATATTTATTATATATATTCAATATATTAATATATGTAATGTATTAATATTAATATTAACAAATTTAAAAAAAAAACAAGAATATAAATAGCAATTTAATAAATATAATAAAGGAAAGGAAACAAAAAATAAAAAGAGGATAAATGAGCGGGAATAAAAGGGTAAATTAGCCCGACAAAATGAATTTCATTGTGGGTTAGCTCTGCAAGGGGTCAAAAGAGAGACACAGGGTTGTGTAGAAGAAAACAACAACACAATTGAATCTACAAGAGCATGGGTTTCCCAGAACAAGCTCCAACCTGTTGGTAAGTGCATCTAAACCTATTTTCTATATATGATTGTTATTCTTGTAATTAGGTATTGGATCCTTTAGGTATTTGTGTTCTTGTAATTGAAAAGATTTTGGTGCTCTTAGGAACCCTAGGTTGTCTGGGTTGGCTGGTTCCATTGCTTACAATTGATCTCAACCTAACATGAAAACCAGTGTCAATATCATTCATGCAAGATACTTTTCTTACTGTGCCCCATTTTTTATCTATAAGTTTCTAAAGTACTGGAGCAAATTTTCTACTTGTTTTAGCTGTAAATACCAGGGTTTTGGAATGCCCTTGATTTCTACTCATGCTTTGGACAACACAAGAGATAATCCCACCTAGCTCTCCTAACACCATTACATATTGAACCACACTAATAGTTAAACCCTCAAACCAAACTAGGATTTCAAGTGCTAAGCCATGTTGTTACGATGAGCCACTTAAATAATTATAATGTAAACTAAAAATATGTTTATATAGTTGAGTTGAGTTGGCTCATAACTAGGGATCATGCAATTAATAGAGTATGTCTATGTATGTATATATATATATATTTCAAACTCATCTAGAAGAAATCCACAGACATAAGCATCAAAAGCAATACCCTAACACAGTGCCAATCAACCTGTGCTACGATTGAAACGAACTGTGGTATAATCAAATAATTTATAGAAGTTTACATGGTTATTAGGAAAAACTGGGGAGACTTGGATGTGCACTGATCTACTTGAGGAAGAAGAATTCAAGACCAATTCCCATTAACCACACACTCAGCACAAATTGTTCAAAACTGTCAAATACCAAGACTTCTACCATAAGAAACAGAAAATTCATCACACAAACAAATATTTTTTATCAAAAATTAAACAAATTTAAGTACATATTCATCGTCAATATTCTACTCGTTCAATCTGTTGATTGATTTGGTTTATGACACTTCTTCCTTTCAATTTCTCTCTTGGTGGCATTACTTGAACCATGCATTGAGTACGTTGTTTCCTAGATCCCTAGCAGTATTGAGGCTATGTTTCTCAATAGCTACTTGGATGGAGACATTACAAATGTGTGCAAAAAAATGCATTTGTCCCCTTCGGTGACATCACCAAAAGCAATGACTTGATCCAAGAAGAGGAGACCATACTAATCATCCCCAAGGAAAACCAACATTGTCTGTGTGTTTCTTCCTAGTATTCTGATGGTAATCATGAGCTAGAGCATGGGCCAAGGCTCACCGAGGTTTGTATTGATAATTTATATAGACATAGATTTTGCAAGCTATGGAGGAGCTGTAGGCATTAGGGAAAATTCTTGGACCATTAGTCTTGACAGGCTTGCTTTACTACTCGAGAGCTACAATAGTTTGCACTATAGTAGACTTATACACATAGAGTGAACACTATCTACTACACCTCACTTACTTACATAGTGTGTATTGAATCAACAAACACATAGACATATACACAGACAGTAAACACTATCTATGATGGAAAACCCATATGGACTATTTAGTTTATTTTGCATAGCGTTTCCAACACAGGAGGCCCAGTCTCATTACTGGGTTCATGTCTTCCTCTTCAGTTTTCAATGTTCCGTAAAGCTTTACTTGTCGTGAATGAATCAGGAAACGGAAATTGGGGATATGATCTTGTCCCTTGGTTGGTTGGTGATGGTCAGTATATTAATATATGTAATGTATTAATATTAATATTAATAAATTAAAAAAAACAAGAATATAAATAGCAATTTAATAAATATAATAAAGAAAAGGAAACAAAAAATAAAAAGAGGATAAATGAGCGGGAAGAAAAGGGTAAATTAGCCCGACAAAATGAATTATATATATATAAGGGTAAATTAGCCTAGAAAAATGAATTTCATTGTGGGTTAGCTCTGCAAGGAGTCAAAAGAGAGACACAAGGTTGTGCGGAAGAAAGCAACAACACAATTGAATCTACGAGAGCATGGGTTTCCCAGAACAAGCTCCGACCTCTTGATAAGTGCATATCAACCTATTTTCCATATATGATTGTTATTCTTGTAATTAGGTATTGGATCCTTTAGGTATTTGTATTCTTGTATTTGTGAAGATTTTGGTTCTCTCAGGAACTCTATGGTTGTCTGCGTTGGCTGGTTCCATTGCTTACAATTGGTCTCAACCTAACTTGAAAACCAATGTCAATATCATTCATGCAAGATACTTTTCTTACTGTGCCCCATTTTTTATCTATAAGTTTCTAAAGTGCCAAAGCAAATTTTCTACTTGTTTTAGTTGTAAATACCAGGGTTTTGGAATGGCCCTCGATTTCTACTCACGCTCTGGACGACACATGAGATAATACCGCCTAGCTCTCCTAACACCATTACATTTTGAACCACCTTAATAGTTAAACCCTCAAACCAAACTAGGATTTCAAGTGCTAAGCCATGTTGTTACGATGAGCCACTTAAATAATTATAATGTAAACTAGAAATGTGTTTATATAGTTGAGTTGAGTTGGCTCAGAACTAGGGATCATGCAATTAATAGAGTGTTTCTGTGTATGTAAATATATATATTTCAAACTAATCTAGATGAAATCCACATACATAAGCATCAAAAGCAATACCCTAACACAGTGCCAATCATCCTGTGCTATGATTGGGACGAACTATGGTATAATCAAATAATTTATAGAAGTTTACATGGTTATTAGCAAAAAATGGGGAGACTTGGTTGTGCACTGGTCTACTTGAGGAAGAAGAATTCAAGACCAATTCCCATTAACCACACACTCAACAAAAATTGTTCAAAACTGTCAAATACCAAGACTTCTCCCATAAGAAACAGAAAACTCATCACACAAACAAATAAGTTTTATAAAAAATTAAACAAATTTAAGTACATATTCATCGCCAAGATTCTATTCGTTCAGTCTGTTGATTGATTTGGTTTCTGACACTTCTTCCTTTCAATTTCTCTCTTCATGTCATTACTTGAACCATGCACTGAGTACATTGTTTCCTAGATCCCTTAGCAGTATTGAGGCTATGTTTCTAAATAGCTCCTTGGATGGAGACATTGCAAATGTGTGCAAAAAACTACATTTGCCCCCTTTGGTGACATCACCAAAAGCAATGACTTGATCTAGGCATAGGAGATCAGACTGATCATCCGTAAGGAAAACCCACATTGTCTATGTGTTTCTTCCCAGGATTATGATGGTAATCACGAGCTCGAGCGTGGGCCAAGGCTCACCGAGGTTTGTATTGATAATTTATATAGACATAGATTTTTCAGGCTATGGAGGAATTGTAGGCATTACGGAAAATTTTTGGACCTTTAGTCTTGACAGGATTGCTTTACTAGTCGAGAGCTACAATAGTTTGCACTATAGTAGACTTATGCACATAGAGTGAACACTATCTACTACACCTCACTTACTTACATAGTGTGTACTGAATCAACAAACACAGAGACATATACACAGACAGTAAACACTATCTATGATAGAAAACCCATATGGACTATTTAGTTTATTTTGCATAGCGTTTCCAACACAGGAGGCCTAGTATCCTTGCTGGGTTCATGTCCTCCTCTTGATTTTTGATGTTCTGTAAAGCCTTACCTTTCATGAATGAATCACGAAACGAAACTTGGGGATATGATCTTGTCCACTAGTTGGTTGGTGCTGGTCAGTATAATTTCCTTCTAATCCTATGGATTCCAATCGGTCCTAATTACTTGATATAGCATGAATACTAGGAAGGAGGCCTATATGCCAGCAACCCCAACTAGAATCCGACGAAACCCGGGTCTATAATGAAAGACATACCCAGGGCGATGGGAGTTCTAAAGATGACTTTAAAGCGAGAATAGAATGTATGTGGCAGGCATTTGAGCGAGGGTCTCATCTTGGCCACACTTGATGAGAATTATTTTCGTGCCCATCTAGATGAAAACAATCGACACCGTTGCACTGCGAAGAACAATAATGATTCTTTGAATGGTTAGGCACATTAATCTCCATCGCTTAGCTTCATAAGATTGACCGCAGATTGGTTCCATACCCATGAATAACCTTGAAATAATCGAGTATCCCATTATAATGGTGAACCCTATGGACAACGCCCCTTTGACAAGCTCTGTTTCTCCCAAGTAACCAAGGAACATCATTGATATCGTAGCTCTAAAGTAGTAAACCAAACCTGTCAAGACCATTGGTCAAACAAACATAGCCTCAATGTTTACAGTATGTGTATATGCACTGAGTACACTTTCTGGGATTTATTGTTCCTCCAAAATAAATCACTTTTAATCTAATTGATAACAACATAATCACCTTAACTTTTTCTTGCCCCATCATGTTCATTTTCCAAATTATACATCTGGGCACCTCTTTTTATACCAAAAACGCCATATACATTAAATCCCTCTATTCCTCTTGTCTTCCTTAGTTTATTATTGAGACTCTCACTTGGAACGAAGCCATCTACTCTACCATCAGTAGGATCCTTCTCACCAAAAGTCCAAGAGATCCTACACCATACTCCTCTTGGGGATCAAGGAAATGAATTATTTACACGCCTATCATCTCTTATGTTCACTCTGATGTTGTTTTGCATTTTCAAGTTATGCAATTACTTCGATTACAATTTTGTGATGTATAGTATTTACACAATTGCAATGCTAGATAGGACACACACTTTGCAATATTTTATGATTATTATGTGTATTCCTCAAGCTAGGATTAGGTAACCAAAACCGATTGTGAATAAGTAAGATCCTCCTTCCCATCGCCCAATTGTCAAAGGAAAATGAAAACATAATGCTAAGTATGGATCAATCTAGATTGTAACATGCCAAGGAGTAATCCTACTAGGTTTGAACCTTCCATTTATCTAGTCGATGCAAAATATCAACTACTGACAAAAATACTAATGTGTGGCATACCAAGTTGGTAAACTTATTGGAAAAAAAGCGTCAAGGTCCACAACATTCCATCTCAGTGTCGAAAATGCAATTTTGAACCGACTATGATATTCTACATTCTACGACTATGATATTATACATTCTAGAACCACTCCATATTTTGTTGTTAGTACATTTTAGCACTACAATATTGGCCTCACATTGTCCATATTGGTTGTAGCTTCTACATCAACACTTGAAACAATTTTGTAGATACTTCAGTAATATTTTGCACAGGGATAGAAAAGCAGTTAGTAATGTTATCTTTGTTGATGAATGGGCCAATATTGGTAGTCATGGAAAACTAGAAAAAAAAGGTCTCTAAAATAGTAACAATGAAACAAATTAAAACACAAACATAATGAAACAACCACAACCTCTAGAAATTACTTACTTAGACTTATAGGATTAGATCAGATGGAATGGAAGGGACTTCACATAGATCATCATTGGATGACAAAGACGGGCGTTCTGCAACACACAATTTCTAGATGGAGGAATACTCAATTGGTAGGCACTATTACTATTTACTCTTACTATGCCTATTTCCCTTTACTTCACGTGCGACTGACGACCTTACCCACCTCTTTCTCTTTACTTGAACTTGAAACTGACTCACATTGGTAGATGAGCGTTCACATAGAGCATTTTTTTTTCTATATAATGATATGGATAATTAGAAACTGGGTATGAAATTTGCACAGTTAAAAACACTAAAAGAAAAAGAAACCGATCTGTTGACTTAAAATACAATCAAATTGCGCAAAACATTTCCTTGATCCAGTATATGATGTTTTTGAGAAGATATCATCCATCAAGGAAATGCTGCAAACATTGATAAAAGGAATTAAAGGGTACATGTATTCAATAGCACTTCCACGCATATGCTTTGTCAATATATAGCTAGCACATCCAATTAAATTCAAGATGGAATGATAAATCTGACCATACATAGTTATAAAGGAACATGATGTGGATGGAGTGCATTAACCTTTTACAACAGACTAATCAATATACCATGAATACAAGAAATATGATTTCATTGAGGCCCCATAGAAGGCCATCATGACACATAACATTTCTTTATAGGGTTCCCTCACTCAAAAGACATGTTCAAAAGGTTTTAGGATTTTTTTTGTAAAAACAATAAGAACAACAATGCAACGTCCATTTCAATCTGCAAGATCGAAGATATAACTCATTTTGTCCCATCAATGAAAGCCACAATCTATCATATAAACTTTGAAGTGACTAGTTTATAACACAAAAAATATTGGAGAAATGTAATTGGAGCAAAATAAGTGTTTGTTTCTGAACGGAACATGTTCACAAAATACATAAATATTTTCATAAAAACATCCAATATTTTGAACACATTTTAATAAACAACCACTAACTCAGCCATTCCAATAGGGAAGGTGGCAATCATTCTCGAATAGTGTGGATCTAACCATATGAAGGCGCATGTCCTCTCTATGATTATGCTCATCGACATCAAATAGAAACCTCTAAAACACAACTATGGTGCATCTCCTGAAAAATGAACCATTGTGAAGAGTTTGATCCAGGAGAATGGTGAGTGCTAAGTTTTTTTTTTCCTGCCTCTTTTATGTGGTTTAAGAATTTGAATGTTGTTCTCTCTTTGATTATATTATACATTCCTTGTAAGCTTATCTTGAACCAAGAAAAAAATCGTTGAGTTATCAAGTATACATTCTAGGTGCATTCATTAGCCTCATTATTGTGCTCTTTATTGATTATGTTCTTCCAATGAACATAATTGTTTATTTCACATGCTTCTAATTGCAATCCATGTTTCCTATAAATTTGGCATCACTAACCTTCAGTCATCCCAACAAAAATTTTGGATGGAATTCGCGCCGCTCTACTTCACACTAGGGTTTCTTCCATGGCCTCTCCTCCTACGGATCCTCCCCTAGAGGAGCTTCGATGTCGCCTGGATCTCGCCTTCTAGGCCCTAGTCGCTCCCACCCCTCCTCTGCATTTGTTAAGCATGCCGTCGCACCTAGAATCCAGATAACATCTACAGCTTCATGGATTTAAGCTCTTTCTTTGAGAGAAAGAGGTCTCATTGGCCAGTTTCAGGGATTTGGCCCTCGTCGAAATCCATGGAGATTTGGATCACTAAGAACTGGATGCATCTCATTGCTAGAGGACTGCAACACCGCTTCTGCGGAAAAGGATTCTTTACCTTTTTATTTGAAAATAAGGAAGACAAGGATATCATTTTTAGAAGCGGTCCTTATTTCATAGGGCCGAGAGGGTTATACCTCAACCGCTGGAACTTATCCTTCAATCCAGAGAAAGACGTTCCCTCAACAGTCACAGTTTGTTTCCTTCTTCCGCATTTACCCATTCACTACTGGAATGATGAAGTTCTTCAAGCTATTGCAAACTCCTTGGGTAGGTTCATTAACAAAGCTGAACCAAAAGTCCCACTCTTCGCTTGTTTCCAGATCTCTGTGGAGGTCGATCTAGAAAAAGGATTACTAGAAGGAGTTAATCTTTCCATGGACGGTTGGGAATTTTTTTAGAAGGTAGATTATGAACAACTCCCTTTTAGATGCTGAAAATGTCATGACTATGGCCATTTTGTAAAGAATTGCCCTAAATATACCAAGGAAGACACAGAGAAAAATCAAGAAGAGGGATCGCAACAAAATAACAGAGGGAAAAAATCGAATCCTACCCCTGCTAGCAATAATCTTGGAAATCAGCAAGAAAAAAATAAAGAGCATTCCATAGAAAACAAGGAAGCTTATACTAGCAATCAATTTGAATCCCTACACATTGAAGAAGGAGAAATTCTAGATCTGGAAAACCCTATGATGGAAGACAGACTGGAAGACAACAGGATCCCCTCTGCGATACCCTCGCCAACAGCTGTTGAAAGATTGTTGAAAAGGATCTTGATGGATCGACCTCCCCTGGAGGAACTTGGGTAGAAATGGTAAAGCACATCAGAATCAATCCAATGTCTATAACTCCACGTCATTCATCATCTCAAGAGACATAGGAAATAGCATATTTAGGCCCATCTTTGTCTACGCGGGGAAGAAAATCTCAAAGACAACACCGAGAACAAGAGACATAGAGAGAACTAGAAGTTGGAAGGCAATTAAGCATAGAGGATACAAAATTTCTACAGAATTCTATATCTGTTGGATTTAAATAAAATAGGTCCCGATCAGGATCTCATGCATCCAAGAAATAATGAAAATAGTCTCTTGGAATTGCAGAGGTTTGTGAGGCTCTATTAAGGTGGAAGCCTTGAAAAACATCTTAAAAATTGAGAAACCAAACATCTTTCTTATTCAAGAGACAAATATCATGAAATAAGAGGTAATAAACCTTTCTTTCCTCTTCTGGAAAAACAGTATAGGAAAGGCCATTAGCTCTAGAGGTTTTTCAGGTGTAATTGCAACTTTCTGTAGATCGGACAAATTCAAAATTAGATTAGTAAAAGAAAATACTCACTCAATTTTAGTAGAACTACAAAATGAAAGCAACCAAGAAACGATATGCATTTGTAATGTGTATGGACCTACACATTATAGATATAAACTGGCCTTCTGGGATTCCCTATCCACTTTAGATACTGAGTTGCATGGGAAAGAGGTTAACATAGCAGGGGACATCAACACCATGAAATCAAGCTTGGAAAAAAGAGGAGGATCGGTCATCAGGGATCCTTTTGGGAAAAAAATCGAAGATCTGATGGCTGATCTAGATCTCTTGGACCCCATCCCCAAAAATGGTAAATACATTTGGAACAACAAGAGGACAGGACCAGGACACATCATTGTTAGACTCGACTATTTTCTATTAAGTTCTTCTCTTCTCCAAAAAGACTTGCTTCCCATTTCTTACATTATTTCTTCAGCCACCTATGACCATAAACCCATCTCCCTCTCCCTATCCCACCCCACTGATTTGGGTCCTATCCCCTTAAGAGTCAACCCTATTTGGATTCATAACGTTAAGACCCTCGATATTATTCATTTGTCCTGGTGCTCCACATTCCCTAGCTCACCTAGCTTTATCTGGGAATCAAAACTCAGGGCAGTTCACTCTGCGTTAAAATCTTGGGCCATCTCCTCTTTTATTGAACCCTCCTCCATAAAAAAGGACCTTCAAGCAGGTCTTGCTACTCTCCACTCTAAAATGGAATGTGAGGATATCACTAATGATTCCATTTCCCATGAAAAAGTCTTGAATCTAGAAATCTTAAAAGCAGCAAGGAACGAGGCAGAGATGTGGAGAATAAAATCTTGGCAACTCTAGTTAAAATGCAGAGACAGAAATATTAATTATTTCCATAAACAAATAAATACAAGAATGAGCTTCAACTACATCAAGTAACTGAAGGATAGCAATGATCAAAGAATCACACGACATGATGTCATCAAAAAGTTGTCCTTTCATCATTTCCATCAATTATATTATGACAGTGGAGAAACGGACTCAATCTCTCAAGCTAATATTCTCTCAAGTATTCACTCTTCTATCTCTGTATCAAATAACGACGATATGGAGAAACCAATCTCAGAGGAAGAAATTATTGAAGCAATTTGGACCCTTCATCCTGAGAAATCCCCAGGGCTAGATGGCTTCACGATCAATTTCTATCGTGCTGCTTAAGAAGGATGCTAAACTGGACCAGCAAAAATGCTAAAATTGGTGGAGCTACAAATTCCACATTTTTGGCCTTAATTCGTAAAGAAAAAAATCCACTTTTGATAGAAATATTTCGGCTTATCTCTCTGTGCAACACCTCCTACAAAATCCTCACCAAAATTCTCTCCACCAGAATGAAAAATATCATGGCTCATATTATCTCGAATACACAAGGAGGATTCATCGCTGACAGACAAATCATGGATAATATTATCATCATGCAAGAAGCCATTCACTCCATCCTGGAACACAAACAATAAGGTATGGCAATTAAGTTGGATATGGAAAATGCCTTTGATAGGGTTAACCATTTCTTTTTGTTTGAGATAATGCTCACATTAGGTTTCTCTAAAAAAATTACTAGATGGATTAAAGCATGCATCGACAATCCTTGGATTGCTCTACTTGTTAATGGAATACCTGCAGGATGTTTCCAAGCCTCTCGAGGGCTCCGACAAGGATGCCCTTTATCTAATTTCCTGTATCTTTTAGTAGCAGAATATTTAAGTAGGAGATTGCAGCCCTTCAAGACAATGGTGATCTCAAAGGTCTAAAAATTGCCAGAGTAGTCAAAGCTGCAAATCATGTGAAATTCGCGGATGATACAATCCTCCTTGGGGGGGCTTAAGTTATTATTCCAAAAAGGTTTAGGGAAGTCCTCTCCATTTTTCTAAAAGATTCAGATGGAAAATTGAATTCTTTAAAAACAAAAATTTATGGATGGAATTGCCCTAACAGAACAATGGCCAGGATAGCAAGGACCCTAGGATATGAATGCAAAACAAATTGGAACTCCTTCAATTACCTTGGTGTTCCTATACACAAGGGAAAAAAGAAAGCTTCATATTGGAAAGGATTGGTAGAAAAGATTAAAAAAAATCTCTTCTTGGGGAGAAAAATGGATCAACACTGCTGGAAAACTCATCCTCATTAATTCTATCTTTGCTGCTTTCCCTATTTACTCATGCTCGAACTCTTTAGCTCCAAAAATGATAATCTAGGACGTCGCAAAGGAAATCAGAAAATTCATTTGGCAAGGTGGACAGTATAATGGTAATAAGAAGTTTCACTTAATTAATTGGGAAACTGTCTGTAGCCCAAAATGTTGTGGAGGAGCTGGAATTCGAGAATTGGGAATGATGAACCTTGCTCTGGGAGCCAAAATCCTATGCAAAATTGTTTCATGGGAGAAAGCGTGGTGGAAGGACATTCTAATAAAAAATACTTGAAAGGAAAAAGAAAGCGTTGCATAGATGAACTCCCCTTAGTCGAGAACAACTCTCCAATCTGGAGATTATGCAAAAAATCAGCTCATATCATTCAAAATAGCTTGTGATGGTCTCCTGGAAATGGTAGAAAAATTCGAATTTGGGAAGATTATATTGGACCCTGCTCTCCTTCACTCCATTTAGATGTCTTCATGGATCTCAAACTATGGATGGACCATCAAAACATATCCACTATCTATGACATCTATAATTGGTATAATAATGGCAGATGGGAAGGATGGAAAAACTTAGAAGTTCTAGAGCATCTGATCATGGACTATTCAATGTTACAGACGATCCTTCAAGGCTCAGCTCCGGTTCATCATAACTTAGTTGACTCTAGAAGCTGGGGGAACTTGGGAAATACTTGGTCAAGGCCGGTTACAACACTATAAAAAAAACAGTAGAAAAGAAGCTATCTGGACAAATGTCTGGTGTAAGGATGACCTGCCCAAAATCAACTCCTTCTGTTGGAACTTATCACTCCATAAAACCCTCACAGCTGAGAATCTAAAAAAAGGAGAATTGAAGGACCTTCACGATGCATTCTCTGTAAAGATTCGGAAGAAACTCGGGAACACCTTTTTCTGGATTGCTCCTTTCCTAAGGAGGTTTGGTTCATATCCCTTAAAGAACTTCAAATTAATCTTATCTTCCCAACAAACTGGAAATATATTTTTTCCTACTAGAAAGACCATTATCAAGGATGTTTTCACAAAAAACCAGATTTATCCAGAGCTTGGGTTTCCCTTCCAAAGCATATATGTTGGAAAATATGGACAACCAGAAATAAAGGAATCTTTGAAAATCTAATCCTCCATCCAAGCAAAGTCTCCTCTTCAACAAAATCATTATGGACTGAATCCCTGCTCTCAAAAGGTTTAAGACACATGTATCTCGAACCCTTGACAGTCGAAGAAAAATGTTGCACCTCTGACTTTCACTGCTTCTCCAACTCTCTCTCGGTGTCCCCTCCCTCAAAAAAACAAAACTCTTTTCGATGGGAGGATCGAATGATCCTGGAAGCTTTCAACAGCTAGTGGACAAAGCTAGGATGTCACTCCCTTTTCTTCTACGGTGCCTCTAAAGGAAACCTTGGGTTGGCAGGTGAGGGAGGGGTCATTTTTTACCCTGGGGGGAACATAAAGAAATACTTTGCTTGGGGATTAGGGAAGAATTCGAACAACCATGCGGATTGGCTTCCCTTAATCAAGGGTCTGGAGATTGCCAGCACTCTTGCAATAAAAGGTCTAGTTTTTTTTGTTGGTTCTCTCTTGTTCATAAGAGAGTCCTGAAAACTCATCATGAATCATAAAACTCCCACTCTAAAGCTGCACCACATCTTCAAAAATCTCATCAATGACTTCAACGCTCTCAAATTCCTCCATATTATCCGAACAAAAAATCACTTCGTGGATCAAATGGTGAACAAAGAGGTCCAAATAGATTATGGCTATATTATTTACAATGAAGAACATCCCGAATGATGCTGGGTTCCTTCACCTTCCGTGGATGCCTCGCAGAGGAACTCATCCACCTATTTTTAGACACTTGCCAATTTTTTATTTCAGCCCTCGCTTGAGCCTTCTTAGCCTCTCAAGACGTGGAAAAAAATTCATGTTTCTTCAAAACCTTCTCGTGCATGCAATCAAATCCCGAAGGCATATAGCTGTAATTCCTCGGTCTCGGCATCAGGCTTGCACGCTTGATTTAATGCATTCAGGTGGGTTGATTCAGAGTCCCCGTCCTCTTCCTACCTTGTCTTGCTTTCCTTCCTTATTTTCCTTTGGAACTCTGTGAAAGATCTGCTCCGAAGTGTAATTGATGAATAAATCCATGATTCTCCTCTAGCATCCACCATGGGTGTTGGGTCCTCAAATCCTAAACTTGACCTTCACCTCCCGCATAAGTTTCTTCTCTGCAAAAAAATGCTTCCTCTGTTACAGGAGAACAACCCCTCTAGTGAAAGCGTGCGCTTTCCTCTGTCTGTCCACTCTGGTGACCTCTCAAAACTCAACCTTCTAACCTTGGAAGGCCTCAACACGATGTCTATCTTCTCCCACCTTCTCTCCAGGCCAGACTCAGCCTCAAAAACCACCATCCTGATGGAAATCATGGAAGAACAAAAAGTAGAATATTTATAATACTCCTAAGAATAAATCCCATATTCATTACATGTACACTCTCGTAAGGTTGTAAGGTTTTTTTTTTCCTTCTATATATCACAATCATATTTTTCTCTCCTATTCCATATGGAGTGTATTAAGTCACTGGCAACCATTGTTTGAACATCGATTCTTTGCTTGTCCATTTGGAGGAAGGTATGTCTCCATTGAACTCTCCCACTCCATATGAAGGACTCTCTTCTATTAAATTGAAATATATTAAGTTAGTCGAAAAGGGTTATGATAAATTATTGGTCTCTAATGATAAAGGGTTGGGTAGGGATCATGATTTGGTAAATCTAGAGAGTCCTCCTTCTTAGTGTTTGGATTTACTTGTAGTGGATAAGGTGAATAGGCCCCTCACTGTCGGGTGAATCTCGAGTCGATTATGTTTCTCCTTTACACTGTGTGGTGGATGGTCTTTCCTTGGATCCAAATTTGGTATCAATGAATGCTTTCTCAAAGTAGGGATCATATTTCCCCCCTTTGTTGGGTCTCAAGGAAACCGAGTCTAGTTCGGGTGTTGTTTGATGTTATGGGTCTAATTCCTTGAACAATCTAGTAATTTATCCTTCCTTTAAAGATGTTGCTACTTGGACTTCCCTTTCGGCTTAGTCTTCCAAACCCTCATCTAGCCTGAATGTCACCCAGATTAACTCTATTAGACATTAGAATGTTACAATTCAAAATAAAAACAAAAAAAGGGGAGACGATTTCTGAATGGGGATGATGAAGGTTTTGGTAACCCTCTTGTTGTGGATTACATTCCCCTTTCGACTAGGCTTAAAAATGCTACTTTTTCCAATCACAGTTCAGTTCTTCCTTCTGGATCTTGGGCCCTTAGAGTGTCTACACCCATAAAGGAGGGTGTTTAATGTTAATTTTTTCTTTCAATATAAAGGGGGCTAGGGGGCGCCCCAAAATTTCGGGCCCTTGAGAGGTTATTTTCTATTATTAATCCTGACATTGTTTTGATTCAAGAGACAGTGAGTGCATGGATTAAAGCATGTGAGTATTTTCTGAAATTTTTTATAAGGTGGGAGGTTTCTTCAATTAATTATTCAGTTCAGTTGGGGGAATTATTATCCATCTAGAATCCTCTCTCTACAAATCTTAAAACTTATAGTACTTGTATTGGGATTTTGTTGGTGGGTAAAGTTAAAGGCTTGACGAGTGAGATTAATATTATAAATTGCTATGGTCCTTATAATGAGAGGAATACATTTTGGGAAATGATGGATTCAAGAAGAATATTAGATTTGCCTAGTCTTGTTCTAGCTTGTCTAGTCTATTGGATCAGGAATCCTATTAAAGCTAACAACGATGTTTCTTATTTCTGGAATGGGTTTCTTATAAATTTTCCTTAGATAAACAAATGGATTGCTTGGAAGGTTGGAAAATGATCCAATATTCTAATTGGGGTGGATCCCTTCATAGGTCGTGAAGAAAATTATCTCTATTTAAGTTATTTACTAGATTATTTGGTTGAGTTTGGGTTATGTACTTTAGAGCACATTAAAAGACCTGGATGGATGAGAAGTACAATTAATTATTGGATTGAAGTTGAGGACTTGGGCCTCCATGGTAAGTGGGATACTAAATGGACTGCTTACATTATGCCACTAAATAGATCAGGTATCAGGATGAGTGATTCAGAAGACACTTTGGTCCGGGGTTGGAATAAAACAAATGCTCAGATTGATGCAAAAGTTACTTATGAAGCTATTTCTCAAGCTCAATTTTCCTCTAATATTAAATGTCGGTATGATAAACTTTGGAAATGGAACATACAACTAAAGCTTAACTCTTTTTTCTGGATATGTTTGGAAAATTATATTCTTACATGGGATAATTTGTTGAAAAGAAGTTGGTCTTGTCCTAATCGGTGTGCTCTTCGTAAAAGAGATTGTGAATCCATAAATCATCTTTTCATATTTTGTCCTTTCAGCAAGTTGGTTTGGCAAGAATTTAAAAAATCTCCAACTATTTGAGGAACATGGTTATGTTTCCTTAGAACAAAATTTCAACAAATAGAGGCAGAAGGTAAAATCTCATAAAACATTTCCTATCTTTGTATGTTGGTATATCTAGAAAATGAGGAATAGAACTATTTTTAATGATATTTGTCCTATTGGATATATCTGTTGTATGAAGTGTTTGGGGAACTACAAGGATTACTTTTCAGTTCAAATTTCCAAGAGAAGCAGACAGGTTTCAGGTCCCAAATTCATAGAGGGTAAGGCTGTAGGATTTTTTGATGGTGTGTAACTAGAATCTGGGGCTGTGGAATGGTTTTAAGGATCAATTATGACCATTTTTTAAAGCTATGGTTGGGTTTTGGTTAAGCTACTAATACCAAATCATAAATTTTGGCACATTGGAGTCTACTGCAGTTTTCCACAAGTAATTGGTATCATTTAACTTCAAATGGGAAAATGGTATTTATAAGATGTAGGTTTTAGCATTAGATCACTAGTGCTACAAAATTAGAAGACTCTTATCCTTATTTTTTTTCATCCATATTGAACATAATTCATATTGAATATAATTCATAAGCTGATGCTCTATCAAAGAGAACAATTGCATGCACAAAAGGAACAATGTTCTTTGAAGAATTTGTGGAGGGTTCTCAGATATTCGATGGATCTGTTCACTTTTTTGTATAAGGTGTATTTATTGTCTGTTTTGAATGTCTTCTTATAGTATAGATCTATGTAAGGATGGATCAACGATCTGCAGATTTGGATGGCTTTCAGTCCATGAGGATTACACATTTGTTGTTTTTGCAATTTTGTGAAAGATTTACATATAAACTTTGTATCTTTTTTGTTGGTTCTTGGGTTAACACCAGTTGATTGTTGATGTATATGTAACTTCGGAATGTATTTCATATATATTTATTGTACCCTTATTAGAGATGTGTTATTCCTCTATAAGGAAGTGTCGTCATGTGGATTGACAAGTGTCGCAAGTGTGTGTACTTGCCGATGGGTTATTAGACCACCATGTGTGGGGTCGGCCCTGAAATATATATATTATAATGTGGATGTACCTATCTAGACAAGTCGGCCCCATAATGTCACTGGGCAAACATATTAGTATAAATAGAGATCAGGTGATCTCTATTTAGATCACTCGGAAAAGTATCTCACTCTCACTCAGAAAGTGGCGCACTAGTGAGGAGGAGGATCATCTGCTACTAGGAGACTATCTTAGTGTATTTTTTTTGTACTTTGGTTTAGCCATTGCTCTCTCTATCTCTGAGGAAGTTGTGGGGTTTTTCACCTTAGGGTTTTCCCCACGGAAACTCTATGTCTCTTGTCTCTCATGCTTTTGATTCTTGTGATGCTTCTCATGCTTATTGTGATTGTCATGCATTGATATACTGTATATGTTATTCTCTTAGTAAAGATCCTAGAGTATTGTGAATTAATGCTCAAAATTAACATGGTATCAGAGCTAACCTAAGAAGAAGACATTTTGCAGTGACGAAAACTTGAGTTTCTTGTTTATTGGGTTTCTCTCCACAGATTTTGGAAAAGCAGTATATTATATTGAATCCACTCATCAAGGCGCATCTATATGTCCAATCAAAATTCAATTCTGAGCATTTTCAGATTTGGCCCTAAAAATTAGGGTTTCCACAAAAATAGGAATTTCTGAAATCTGAAGACATAGCTGGAAGCTCCTTGAAAAAATCGAAGTTTAGAGCTTTGGATCGATATTTTTGGTTGGGTAGATCTCCGGGAAACTCAAACCCTAATTTAGGGCTCTCCCTGGTGAACCCGGGAGGACAAAAAGGTAAATCTGAAGGGTAAAGCTTTGCTGATCTCAAATTTTGAATACACCAGGCTGATCAGCTCATCAAGGCGCATCTTTCTATCCTTTCAGAAAATTGAAATTCACATTTTGAATTTTTAAGGTTTTTTCCGACAAACCCTAATCCGGGACCAGATCCAGTTTTTAGCATTTCAAGTGGTAAGACCTAAATCTTTTCTATTTCCATTTGAAGTACTCTTTAAGATGTCTCACCACACCAAGCTTGAGGATAAGCTTGAAGGAGTTGATAACTTCCGAGCTTGGAAGTATAGGATTGGGTTAATCCTGGAAGAGAATGAGTTGGACTCATATGTGAAAGAAGACATCCCTATCCTAGAGGATGAAGAGGCCAAGGTATTGCATAAGAAGAACTTGGTCAAGGCAAAGAGAATAATTTTTTATTCCATTAAAGACCATCTCATACCCCATGTGTCCTTTCTAAAGACACCCAAGGAGATGTTTGACTCTTTGACCAAGCTATTTGAAGGGAAGAACATAAATCGAAAGATGACCCCCGCGGAACCAATTGAAAGGAGTAAAGTTTCAGAATGGAGAAACCATTCAATCTTATTTTTCAAGGGTCTCCCAGATCAAGGAACAACTAGAAGCAGTGGATGAAATGGTGGAGAATGGTGAAGTGGTGATGACCACTCTAAATGGCCTACCCAGGTCATGGGATTCCTTCATTCAAGGAATTTGTGCAAGGAAGAAGTTGATCTCCTTCAACATATTGCAGGAAGAATGCTCTCAAGAAGAAGCTAGGCTTGTGGCCCGAGAAGAAAAGATGGGAAATGAAGATCAAGCTCTCACAGCACATGCCAGGAAAGGCAAGTCCAAGAAGGAATCATCTCATAATAGAAGATCCTCACACCACCATTATCATAAAGATAAGAAAGATCTCAGATGCTTCAATTGCAATGAGAAGGGACACTTTGCTTCAGATTGTCCCAAGAAGAAGAAATACAACAACAACAACTTCAATAAGAAGAAGAAGAATAACAAAGAAGATATCATGCTCATGCTGCCGAAGATGATGACCCCCCAAATAAGAAGGCTAGGGCAGAAAGTGATAGAGATGATGACTCATCAAGTGAAGAAGAATATGTTCTAATTTCTGCTCTCACAGGTACTATCCCCCATGGTTGTAATGATTGGTTGATTGATAGTGGAGCTTCCAAACACATGACTGGGTTTAAGGAATATTTTGTGAATCTATCTGAACATGAATCACCCCATAAGGTGAAACTTGGGGATGATTATCAATACCCAATCAAAGGAAGTGGTGAAGCCTCCTACAACCTAGATTCTGGAAAATATTTGAAGATGAAGAAGTCCTTTATGTACATGGGCTCAAGAAGAACTTACTCTCCATCTCTGCATTGGATGCAAAAGGTATGAGGGTTGCATTTGTGGATGGCCAAGTCCTAATGTGGCCAAAGGGAAATAACATAGATGATGCAGTAGTGATTGGAGAGCAAGAGGGTGGTTTGTATAAATTGAAGGGACAACCTGAACATGCCATGGTACATGAATCCATGGATCCAAGTGGACTTTGGCATAGAAGACTTGCTCATATGCACTATAGAGCACTTCCAATTGCAAGCAAGGCTGTAGAAGGTCTTCCTGAAATCAAGACCAAACATGAAGGTGTTTGCAAAGGATGTGCAAAAGGTAAGAACATTAAGAAGGCTTTCCCAAGTAGTGAAAGCAAGGTAAAAGACACCCTGGAAGTCATCCACTCAGATGTATGTGGTCCTATGTCATCCAGTTCTCTGAGTGAGTATGTTTACTATGTCTCATTTATTGATGACTTCTCCATGAAGACTTGGGTATACTTCTTGAAGAACAAAGATGAGGTGTTTGATAAATTCAAGGAATTCAAAACCTGGATGGAGAATCAAACTGACAAGAAGATCAAAACATTCAGATCCGAAAATGGTGGAGAATTCACCTCAGGTGACTTCAAGAAGCTTTGTAGTGATTCAAGGATTAAGAGGGAGTTGACTGCTCCTTATAATCCTCAACAGAATGGAGTTGCAGAAAGGAAGAACAGAACTATCATGGAAGCAGCAAGGGCAATGCTGCATGATGAGGATCTACCTATGCATCTATGGGCAGAAGCAGCTAGAACAACTGTATATGTGCAGAATAGAACACCCCACAAGATATTGGATAATAAGACACCAGAAGAGGTATTTTATGGTAAGAAACCCGAAGTCAGTCATCTCAGAATATTTGGTTGTCCAGTATACACTCATGTTCCAAAGGAAAAGAGGACTAAACTAGATCCTTCAGGAAAGAAGGGTATCTTTGTGGGTTACAGTGAAAGCTCGAAGGCTTACAGAATATACTTTCCAAGGTTCAAGAAGATTGATGTCAGGAGGGATGTAACATTTTATGAAAACTCAGCATTCATCAAATCAAGGAAGGCACCTATCGAAGTTTATGAAGAACCTAAGGAAACTAGATTTCAAGACACTACCATGACTGAAGCAGTTCCAGAAGTTGTTCGTGAGTTTGAAGATCTGCAAGAACCTATAGATCCACCCCGTGAGGATAACTCTCACAAGAGGAAACCTGCATGGGCTAGAGAGCTCATTCAAGATGCAGAAAGATTTGGCATTCCAGAAGAAGAACACAGAGCAAAGAAGAGAACCAAATCACATACCAGCTATGTTGCTTTACTCTGTGACATTATGAACAAAGAGCCTTCCAGTTATGAAGAAGCAGTGGAAAAGAAAGAATGGAAGGATGCTATGGTTGAGGAATACCAATCAATAATGAAGAATGATGTTTAGGATGTTGTCCCAAGACCTAAAGAGAATTCTGTTGTGACTTCCAAATGGATCTACGAAATCAAGCATGCTGCAGATGGCAATGGAGAGAAATACAAGGCAAGATTCGTAGCTCGTGGCTTCTCTCAGAAAGAGGGAATATATTATGAAGAAACTTTTGCACCTGTATCCAGGTATACTTCCATCAGAACAGTACTTTCCCTGGCTGCAGCGATGAAATGGAAAATACACCAGATGGATGTCAAGACTGCTTTCTTGAATGGTGTAGTTGAAGAGGAAGTATATGTAGAGCAGCCACTCGGTTTTGAAATACATGACAGGGAGTCATATGTGTGCAGATTGAAGAAAGCCTTGTATGGCTTGAAACAAGCTCCCAAAACCTGGTATGGTAGGATGGACAGTTTCTTATCTAGTTTGTGCTTTACCAAGAGTAAAGCGGATTCCAACCTTTAATACAAGGTTGAAGAACGGAATCCTGTGGTTCTACTCCTGTATGTGGATGACTTATTTGTAACAGGAGATGACAGATTGATTGCATATACGAAGAGGAAGCTTGCTGTTGAGTTCGATATGAAATATTTGGGAATGATGCATTATTTCCTAAGTATGGAGGCGTGGCAGAGTGTAGGTGCGATTTTCCTTGGTCAAGGGAAGTACACAGTAGATATCCTGAAGAGATTCGGGATGATGGATTGCAAGGCCATGGCCACACCTATGGCATCGAATCTGAAGCTTCTATGTGATGCTTCATCTGAGCCGGTTGATGTCTCTATGTATCGTCAGATGATTGGGTCCTTGATGTACCTGATGAACACGAGACCAGATATTTGCTTTGTAGTGAACACATTGAGTCAGTTCCTGACAGATCCGAGGAGTGTTCATCTGGTTGCTGTAAAGCATGTTCTGAGGTACCTGAAGGGTACAGTGGATTATGGGCTCAATTATGAAGCGAATCAAAAGTTTAACCTGCAGGGTTATGTTGATTCAGATTGGGATGGAAGTGCTGCAGATAGGAAGAGCACATCTGGATGCTGTTGGATGCTGGATATGATCAGTTGGATCATTTATATGTATGTACGCATCATGTTGGATGCTGGATATGATCAGTTGGATCATTTATATGTATGTACGCATCATGTTGGATGCTGGATATGATCGATTGGATCATTTGTATGTATTTTGTGTATGCATCATGTTGGATGCTTGGACCATGTATCTGTATATGTATCAGGTGGATACATTGTATGATCAGGTAGATCATGTATGTTGATATGTATCATGTATGATCAGGTGGATCATGTATTTGTATTTGTATCAGGTGGATGCATTGTATGATCAGGTGGATCATGTATGATGATATGTATCGGGTAGATACTTGGTATGCATCAGGTAGATGCATTGTATGATCAGGGTGATCATGGATGACGCGCTTCAGGATGTTTCTCCAGATGACATGCAGCAAGATGTTGCAATGATGATGATCAGGATGATCATGTGTACATCAGGATGATGTATGGTGAGTATCAAGTTGATACTCTATGGCCGTGGAACAGGTTGTCCAAATAAGCATGTAATTTGTGCCCTGGGAGATTTGCAGATGGTCTTTCGAGGTTTTGCCTATGGCATGTAATTCATACCCTGGGACATCTGGAAAATGCTCTTTTGAGGTTTTTCTTGGGAGGACATATAATTTGTGCCCTGGGAGATCTGCATATAGTCTTTCGAGGTTTTTCCTATGGCATGTAATTTGTGCCCTGGGATATCTGGTAGATGCTCTTTCGATGTTTTGTCCTATGGCATGTAATTTGTGCCCTGGGAGATCCGATAGGTTGAGCTGTGTGCTCGTAATCAGTCCTGGGATGCTCTTTCGAGGTTTTTCCATGATCACATGTAATTTGTGCCCTGGGAGATCCGATAGGTTGAGCCTTGTGCTCGTAATCAGTCCTGGGATGCTCTTTCGAGGTTTTGTGGTGACCACATGTAATTTGTGCCCTGAGAGATCCAATAGGTTGAGCCTTGTGCTCGTAATCAGTCCTGGGATTCTCTTTCGAGGTTTTGTGGTGGGGTCACATGTAATAAGTCTTGGAGATCTGGACAGGATGAAAAAGGCCTCAGATGCTTTTTAGAGTTCTTGCTAGTCAAGAGACTCTTTTAAGGTTTTGTGACGCACGTAATAAGTCCTGAGATTTACACAGTATGGCCAGTGATGATGAATACCTACAGGTGGTGGGCCTACATCCAGTATGAAAAAGCATTGGCTCTGTAGAACTTCCTATGACGAGTAGAGTCAGAGATTGGTTGAGATAGCAGTAGCAATGACGATGCATCGATGACGATGATCCTGAGAAGAAGACTTGTCTAGCAGATTTGTGTCGAGAAATACCTTCTTAGTTAAGAGGGAGTGTTGATGTATATGTAACTTCGGAATGTATTTCATCGATGTATTTCATATATATTTATTGTACCCTTATTAGAGATGTGTTATTCCTCTATAAGGAAGTGTCGTCATGTGGATTGACAATTGTCGCAAGTGTGTGTACTTGCCGATGGGTTATTAGACCACCATGTGTGGGGTCGGCCCTGAAATATATATATTATAATGTGGATGTCCTAGATAGACAAGTCGTCCCCATAAGGTCACTGGGAAAACAGATTAGTATAAATAGAGATCAGGTGATGTCTATTTAGATCACTCGGAAAAGTATCTCACTCTCACTCAGAAAGTGGCGCACTAGTGAGGAGGAGGATCATCTGCTACTAGGAGACTATTTCAGTGTATTTTGGTTGTACTTTGTTTGAGCCATTTCTCTCTCTATCTTTGAGGAAGTTGTGGGGTTTTTCACCTTAGGGTTTTCCCCACGGAAACTCTGTGCCTCTTGTCTCTCATGCTTTTGATTCTTGTGATTCTTATTGTGATTGTCATGCATTGATATACTGTATATGTTATTCTTTCAGTAAAGATCCTAGAGTATTGTGAATTAATGCTCAAAATTAACATTGATATCTCTGGCTAGGAGATGGACTGTATGTATGACACTATTTTTCTTTGATTCAATTTGAATAGCAAGAAAAATGTGTGTGTATAGTCAAAAAGAGACTCTAGTAATTATATGTGTGGGTCTTTGCAAGTATAAAAGACACATAGTGCGTTGAGACCAGGTTCGTTGGCTTGTTATTTGGAAATATATTTGACTTGATAAAATTAATGTGGTATAGGATTTACTAAACGAAAAAGGTGTTTTGGATGGTTTTGGAATACACTCTATTTTGGTGATTTTGAAACGATGAACTATGTACAAAAAGGGTTTGAAGAAATAATAAAACCCTTTTTATATGTATTTTAACAATGGAAACAATGGGAAATTAACCTAAGTTAAAGAAAATATTTTTAGAACTTTAACACATATAATACTTGATGAAAAAGGATTTAGGCTTATATAGATATGAAAACATAAAGCCAAAAAAGCGTACATTTTTGCAAACATGTGATGGGGGTGATTGGTGAATGGAGGGTAGGAGTAGAGGTGAGAGAATCAATGGGTCAGGAATGTCAAGGCAAGTAATATTTTTTTTTTACATGTTAAGCCAATAATTCTTTCAAACTGAAAACACATACGATTGCCTATGACCTATCAACACAAAATTGAGCAATAAATCATGATTTTACATTATTATTTTTTACCATGGGGAATCAGTAACTACACTGGGATCACTTGGGCTAGGCCCAGTTTAATATTCGACGGCTACCACTATAATCCCAAGACTATACCCAATATCCTGCAAGCCAGATATACCAATAAATTATAACTTAACAAGGGCCAAGAAGTCTGGAGACCATGTGGAATGGATCTGGATCCCAAAATCAAATCAAGACCCCTCTAGCCTTATCACAATGGTCCATTGTCTCAATGGGGTTTGATCCCTGCTGGGCAGAGTGAAAACCACTCGATCCCACCAATAGGCCCCCAAATACTTGACATGAACTTTACATTATTAGCCCTCATTTCATAAAAATATCAAAGACTCCCTAATAGTGGAAAACAAAAGACGACGTCAAGTAAATTAAAGACCTAGACTAGGATCTTAAATCTAAGAATTCAAGAAGACTTCTTAGGGAGGAAAATTTTGAATTACACAAAAATAAAAGAGTCATGGTAAATCCTGGAATCTCTTTGCCGGCTAATGTGCATTGAAAAAAAATATGGTTAAGATGTTGATTTAGTACTACTTGGTGTGTGTGTAGTGTTTGGAAGCCCCTACATGTACATACAGGATGTGATCATCACGAGGAGAGAAAAATAGTATCACTTGATTAAGGATGTGAATTCCTTCATCATCAATGAACACGCAAGTACATCCAATATCTCTCTAGCAAGTGCTAACTAATCCCATAAATTGAGTAGTTCTAGTAGGATGTTTGTATTGATCTTCTTGAAAGAGAATCAACCAACATATGAATCGGTCAAAGTAAATGCATATCTATAGGGATGTGCTAAAGAGAAGTACAACATAAATTTGAGGATATTTTGTAGTCATACAAATATGGAAATATGTTATTTAAGGATGACATTACATCTTCAAACCTACACAAATTTTCCCAACATATTCTTGGTCATGTTTCAATCGAAAAGGTTTCCAATGTTCCCCTTATTTCCATGTCTAAGATCGTTAAATGATAGTCTAATTTCTATTAGAAGCATAAGATTCTTTGTTGATTTGTTGGCTCATGCCATAGATTAGTGGATCTATGCAACTAGGTTTCTCAAAGCTATAAAACCATTATAATAGAGGAGGCTTATATTTACTCATATGCATTTGGTTTCTTCATTGTTGAATTTGATGCAGCATATGATAGGGAAATTACTCCATTCCAACCCCTAGTTTTGGGGATATTCCTATCTCTAGATGAAGCCCTTGTACCCTACCTTTGTTTCCTCTGTAGAATATTCAACTTCAACTTCGCTGGGGGTGAGGTTCCCTAGACTTCCCCTACAGTTTTGACCTCTTGAGATATTGATTGAGACTAGATATGACATCACCAAATTCTCCTATTGTAGCCTTTACACAATGGAAATAAAATGCAAAACCTTTGCGAGGACCTGGATTGAAATGGATCTTTCAAAAGGCTTACTTGAATATATGTGACTAGATGAAGATGAATACGTATGGAAAGAGAAGTTTAATTTTGAGCATGTCAAATTCCTCTGTTGCACTTGTTTTCACAGTTGGCCAATCAATCACCTCTTTCCCTAATCACAAACTTGTTCATGACTTGGGAGAAGTGAAGCATCGTAGACCCCTGCATGGTGGAATGGTGTTAATGAAAACCACCCATTGATAGATATATAAAGTGAAGTTGAAAAAGCCAGTCTTGAACTCATCCAAGAGGCAATCACTCGAGAAGTAATGCTCAAAGTACTATTGATAAATATGTAAGAAACCTTGTCCTAGAGAGAATCTATGGCAACTTAAGGAGAACAAAAAATTGATAAAGCAAAATCCATTCTGTAGGATGAATTATTGAAAACTCCAATCGATATTTTGATGATCACTCTAATAAGATATGCATCTAGTTGCATGGAGGAAGATTAAAAAACCACTTCCATTTGTGATTAAAATACCATGTCTCATGTCAAATCTTAAGAATGTACTCAAGTAGCTAGTAAGAAATCCAACAAAAAAATGTAAAACTGCCATCAAACTTAAATTGATCTTAGAAAGGAAAATTATTATAAAATGTATTGTCTTATAATGTTTTTATTATATAATACCTACATATTTTAAAAGAATATGATATGCCGCCATAAGATAAAATTTTGTACCCCTCTATGGATTTTTTTGATGCTTAAAATTAATAATCAAGAACCAACATGCAAAATGATCCTATAGGAACGATCATAAGGACAATGGTGATGGAATCTAGGTAATGTTTTAAGACCTAAACCAACTATTTTTGTTGAGATTGATATGTTTAAGATTTCTTGGAGGTTTTCCACCTTAAGGGTACTATTTATTCTTAAATGTGTACGAATGCATTTTAATATGAGCCTTAAGTTAGTAGTTATTTTTTCCTTAAATGAAAATTAGTGTTGGAGGATCAATGGATTAGATAGATAAGATAGATAGTCTTCCAAAAGAGAGAGGTAGTGTCTAAAGGCACTATTACAACACTTAAGTACAATTGATCATATCTCAACATACATAACAATGTAATAAACCAACATATTTATGTACACAACACATGTATCTCACATATTTATATCGACCCATAAGGTCATCTTATATAGCACCTAGATGTAACCAATTCCCTTGAAGTGAGGAAGATAAGGTGCACATAGTTGGTGAGAGAACATAACAAACACCTTGATTTATGTCTTGTTCAATACACTAGGAAACTACTTTTTTCAAATTGTTGGACCAATTGAATTCCTAGTCGACCACTTAATTGATTGCTCAATTGACTTTCATAGTTGACTATTCATTGTTTGTCTCCAGAATATCTAGAGGTTTGGTGAACCTACATATCCTATTGTTCCATTACCTCCCATTAGCACAATTCTCTGTATATTTAAGAGATGTATTATTATGGACACCATCCCATTTGTAGCTTCTTAAAGTCCAAGCATAACCCAAAGTTTCACAAACTTAGCTACGACTAGAGGCTTCAAAAATATATCAACAACCTAAAATGTTTCCATTTAATAAGCAATATTCAAAACATTATCCTATATAATGGAAGCAATTAGATGAGTTTTAAGGTTGAAACTTCGCAATAGAGGATTTAATCTCCTATAGGAACCCTTTCCTCTTCCCCTCTAGTGGAATCATAGCCCCTCTAGTGCTCTTTGCATATCCATCTTGGACCATTTTATTGTTTTCCCAACATAATATTTACATAGATTTTGAGTTAGCATGACAAGTTAACCACATGGTCCATATAGACATATTTACATGATACATGCCTAGCCATTCACTAGTCGGGCCTTGGCCTTGAGCTCCACACTAGGAATTCATACTAGCATATTTACATCATTTACATAATTTTGATTAATACGTTCTAAGTCAAAACCAGGGGTATTACATTCTCAATAAATGAATTCAAAACTAGGGGTATTACATTCTCAGTAAATGAATTTCTAATCAAAATAAATTTAGACTTTCGTATGGTTGGCATTTGAAAGGTCACATTGGTCAACCAAAACTAAGTATGTAGGCGAATTATGGGTCCAACAACTCTACTAATGTGAAAAATCACCCATTGAATTTGGACCACGTATGAAGGACTCTTTAGGAAGCAAGGCATGTTGAGAATTCTTCAGTGAGAGAATGAACTCATCATCTTGAGCTTGAGCAAATTTTTACATGAGCCATGAATTTCTCACCAAGTTAAAGTCTTTGAGGTTGCAATTGAAGCTATGTGGGATTGAAAAGGATGACAAGCAACATGATCTATCCATTCTTACAAAAATTGGCCCAAACTACTTTGATTTTGTTTCCAACTTCCATCCTATCAAGCATGCACTTGGAGTTACTTGGAAAATGCCATATATTCACTACTTTGCTATAGAAATGACAAGGGATTAAGATAAGCTTGCTTAAATGGTCACCTTAAATACCTCAAAGGCTCATTCCCTTGATGCAAAATCAGGAAACAAAGGATTCACATGAACCTAACAACAACATGTAGAAACAAAAGATAATAAAAAAGAAGGACAATGAGCATAAATCTAAATCTTCTCATGAAACTTTTTCTCAAAGGATGAAAATACCAACTCTAAGAAGGTCAAGTGTGCATACTGCAATAATCCCAATAATAACGAACACAAGTGCATAAAAATTCATATTGCTCATCTTACTTATCTCCTTGAGAAGAATATTATCAGCTTGCTTGATTATGTCAATCAAAGTTCACCCACTGATCATTCCTCAAAGGCACATGAAAACAAAGGGAGAAAGGATGTAACACATGCGCTTGTAGTGGTGGCATCTCAACTATTTCCATGGATACACTAGTGGAAAATGAGAGATAAATGACTAGGTGGCCAAAAACATTGGTCATCATAGTTTTTTCAAGGTATAAATGACCAAACTTGAGTGAGCCAACTAAAAATGACCAATTGGGTCATGAGATAAAATATATGACCAGATAACAAGTAACTAATCTAAATATGACTACATAACAATAACATTAAGAATATGAATTGGTCATTGTTAATTGTGTCACTCTGACAATGGAAAATTGTAATTTTGACAATCAATTTGTACAATTTACTCAATTTTAACACTGCAGATGGATTTAGATACCCCTAGAATTTTAACATTGCAGATGGATTCAGAGACCCCTAGAAAATGGGGTCTCTGAATCCATCTGCAGTGTTAAAATTTAGTAAATTATTGACCCCCTCATGGATTCAGTGGGTTATTACTCCCTCATTAACATAACTACTCGAAAAATGACCACATAACAATTGGGCATTTATTTGATCATTTTTAGTTGTGTCACTTCGAAAATGGAAAATTACAATTTTGATAGGGGGTCTCTAAACCCATCTGCAGTGTTAAGGGGGTCTCTGAATCCATCTACAGTGTTAAAATTTGGTAAATTGTAACATTATAGATGTAGGATTCAGAAACACAAGCTAGTGTTGAAACATGACTCCATAGGTGAACCTACTAATTTTTTTTGCAAGATCATTTAATCTCTACTGTCACATCCTGTTCGATGCGCTAATCATGATGTCCATATCTTATTTCACCATTTTTTTTCGTATTATCCCTTCGACAAATCCTCCAAGTTGCATCATGTGCATCATCATAGTGTGCACATGGTTGAGTCGAGTCTTGGATATTTATTGTCTTTCCCTCTCAGTATTTTCATGTCGTGAGTTTGGTGTCATTATGTTTGGCTCATCATATTGGTCACGTTCATATTTTCTTTGAAAAAAAGCATCGTCATTTGACCCTCTCAACAGTCTGTTAAAGTTTTGACAAGTTCATGTATTTTACGTCACAATGTTAGCTAAAAATTGACAATTTCACAACCTCCATTAATTATCTATATGCATCCATTCATCATGGTTCTCCTCGTGCCTAAGTTTGGAAATTATAAATTTCCCCTCAGGTCTCTCCCCTGTAAAAAATTGTCGATATCCTCCATTTTGAAAAGAAAAAAATCCTCCCTTTCTGTAAAATTATTTTAAAAAAAAGAGTTACCATGATTCTAATATTTCTTGATGTTGACATTGAAAAAATAAATTGTTAATGGTGTAAAGTAAAATTGTATGCCCTCTATGCCCTCTTTTTGCCTAATTGGGTTACATATTTGACCGTACGACTATGGATACCATAGGATCAGTTAAGGGTAAATCAATGTGGCACATGTTATTATGAATCAATGGTAATTCTTAACTTGGTGAATATGGTTTTTCTGCCTCCACCAAATGTTGGTTCATTTGTCAACAATTCAACAATATCTTCTAGCAGTGTTACCACCAACATACTTGGGTCATCACCACCAAATGTTTCCTCTAGTTTGGGCATGTTGACTTCAACAAGCACCACCATTCAAAGTGTGAATCTATATAGACACCATTTGGTGTGCAAAAACCGTTTAGGATAAAAAATGGGTGAAATTAATCCATTTGATGAAACAATATATATATATATATATATATATATATATATATATATGTAATGTATTAATATTAATATTAATAAATTAAAAAAAAAACAAGAATATAAATAGCAATTTAATAAATATAATAAAGGAAAGGAAACAAAAAATAAAAAGAGGATAAATGAGCGGGAATAAAAGGGTAAATTAGCCTGAAAAAATGAATTTCATTGTGGGTTAGCTCTGCAAGGGGTCAAAAGAGAGACACGGGGTTGTGCGGAAGAAAGCAACAACATAATTGAATCTACGAGAGCATGGGTTTCCCAGAACAAGCTCCAACCTGTTGGTAAGTGCATCTAAACCTATTTTCTATATATGATTGTTATTCTTGTAATTAGGTATTGGATCCTTTAGGTATTTGTATTCTTGTAATTGTGAAGATTTTGGTGCTCTTACGAACCCTATGGTTGTCTGGGTTGGCTGGTTCCATTGTTTACAACTGGTCTCAACCTAACATGAAAATCAGTGTCAATATCATTCATGCAAGATACTTTTCTTACTGTGCCCCATTTTTTATCTATAAGTTTCTAAAGTAGTGGAGCAAATTTTCTACTTGTTTTAGCTGTAAATACCAGGGTTTTGGAATGGCTCTCGATTTCTACTCATGCTTTGGATGACACAGGAGATAATCCTTCCTAGCTCTCCTAAGACCATTATATTTTGAACCACCCTAATAGTTAAACCCTCAAACCAAACTAGGATTTCAAGTGTTAGGCCATGTTGTTAAGATGAGCCACTTAAATAATTATAATGTAAACTAGAAATATGTTTATATAATTGAGTTGAGTTGGCTCATAACTAGGGATCATGCAATTAATAGAGTGTGTGTGTGTGTGTGTGTGTGTGTGTGTGTATATATATATATTTTTCAAACTCATCTAGAAGAAATCCACAGACACAAGCATCAAAAGCAATAATACCCTAACACGGTGCCACTCAACCTGTGCTACGATTGCGACGAACTGTGGTATAATCAAATAATTATAGAAGTTTACATGGTTATTAGGAAAAAATGGGGAGACTTGGATGTGCACTGGTCTACTTGAGGAAGAAGAATTCAATACCAATTCCCATTAACCACACACTCAGCACAAATTGTTCAAAACTGTCAAATACCAAGACTTCTCCCATATGAAACAGAAAAGTCATCACACAAACAAATTTTTTTATCAAAAAATTAAACAAATTTAAGTACATATTCATCGCCAATATTCTACTCATTCAATCTGTTGATTGATTTGGTTATGACACTTCTTCCTTTCAATTTCTCTCTTGGTGGCATTACTTGAACCATGCACTTAGTACGTTGTTTCCTAGATCCCTTAGCAGTATTGAGGCTATGTTTCTCAATAGCTCCTTGGATGGACACATTACAAATGTGTGCAAAAAAATGCATTTGTCCCCTTCGGTGACATTACCAAAAGCAATGACTTGATCCAGGTAGAGGAGACCAGACTAATCATCCCCAAGGAAAACCAACATTGTCTATGTGTTTCTTCCCAGGATTTTGATGGTAATCACGAGCTCGAGCATGGGCCAAGGCTCACCGAGGTTTGTATTGATAATTTATATAGACATAGATTTTGCAAGCTATGGATGAACAGTAGGCATTAGGGAAAATTCTTGGACCATTAGTTTTGACAGGCTTGCTTTACTACTCGAGAGCTACAATAGCTTGCACTATAGTAGACTTATACACATAGAGTGAACACTATCTACTACACCTCAATTACTTACATAGTGTGTATTGAATCAACAAACACATAGACATATACACAAACAGTAAACACTATCTATGATAGAAAACCCATATGGACTATTTAGTTTATTTTGCATATCGTTTCCAACACAGGAGGCCCAGTCTCATTGTTGGGTTCATGTCCTCCTCTTCGGTTTTCAATGTTCTGTAAAGCTTTACCTGTCATGAATGAATCAGGAAACAGAAATTGGGGATATGATCCTGTCCCCTAGTTGGTTGGTGCTGGTCAGTATATTAATATGTGTAATGTATTAATATTAATATTAATAAATTAAAAAAAAGAATATAAATAGCAATTTAATAAATATAATAAAGAAAAGGAAACATAAAATAAAAAGAGGATAAATGAGCGAGAAGAAAAGGGTAAATTAGCCCAACAAAATGAATTATATATATATAAGGGGAAATTAGCCTAGAAAAATGAATTTCATTGTGGGTTAGCTCTGCAAGGGGTCAAAAGAGAGACACGAGGTTGTGCGGAAGAAAGCAACAACACAATTGAATCTACGAGAGCATGGGTTTCCCAGAACAAGCTCCGACCTGTTGATAAGTGCATCTCAACCTATTTTCCATATATTATTGTTATTCTTGTAATTAGGTATTGGATCCTTTAGGTATTTGTATTCTTGTATTTGTGAAGATTTTGGTTCTCTCAGGAACCCTATTGTTGTCTGGGTTGGCTGGTTCCATTGCTTACAATTGGTCTCAACCTAACTTGAAAACCAATGTCAATATCATTCATGCAAGATACTTTTCTTATTGTGCCCCATTTTTTATCTATAAGTTTCTAAAGTGCCGTAGCAAATTTTCTACTTGTTTTAGTTGTAAATCCCATGGTTTTGGAATGGCCCTCGATTTCTACTCATGCTCTGGACGACACATGAGATAATCCCGCCTAGCTCTCCTAACACTATTACATTTTGAACCACCCTAATAGTTAAACTCTCAAACCAAACTAGGATTTCAAGTGCTAAGCCCTGTTGTTACGATGAGGCACTTAAACAATTATAATGTAAACTAGAAATGTGTTTATATAGTTGAGTTGAGTTGGCTCAGAACTAGGGATCATGCAATTAATAGAGTGTGTCTGTGTATATATATATATATATATATATATATATATATATATATATATATATATATATATATATATATATTTCAAACTAATCTAGAAGAAATCCACAGACATAAGCATCAAAAGCAATACCCTAACACAGTGCCAATCATCATGTGCTACGATTGGGATAGACTATTGTATAATCAAATAATTTATAGAAGTTTACATGGTTATTAGCAAAAAATAGGGAGACTTGGTTGTGCACTGATCTACTTGAGGAAGAAGAATTCAAGACCAATTTCCATTAAGCACACACTCAACAAAAATTGTTCAAAACTGTCAAATACCAAGACTTCTCCCATAAGAAACAGAAAATTCATCACACAAACAAATAAGTTTTATAAAAAATTAAACAAATTTAAGTACATATTCATCGCCAAGATTCTATTCGTTCAATCTGTTGATTGATTTGGTTTATGACACTTCTTCCTTTCAATTTCTCTATTGGTGGCATTACTTGAACCATGCACTGAGTACATTGTTTCCTAGATCCCTTATCAGTATTGAGGCTATGTTTCTCAATAGCTCCTTGGATGGAGACATTGCAAATGTGTGCAAAAAACTGCATTTGTCCCCTTTGGTGACATCACCAAAAGCAATGACTTGATCTAGGCGTAGGAGATAAAACTGATCATCCTTGAGGAAAACCAACATTGTCTATGTGTTTCTTCCCAGGATTCTGATGGTAATCACGAGCTCGAGCGTGGGCCAAGGCTCACCGACGTTTGTATTGATAATTTATATCGACATAGATTTTGCAAGCTATGGAGGAACTGTAGGCATTAAGGAAAATTCTTGGACCGTTAGTCTTGACAGGCTTACTTTACTACTGGAGAGCTACAATAGTTTGTACTATAGTAGACTTATACACATAGAGTGAACACTATCTACTACACCTCACTTACTTACATAGTGTGTACTGAATCAACAAACACAGAGACATATACACAGACAGTAAACACTATCTATGATAGAAAACCCATATGGACTATTTAGTTTATTTTGCATAGCATTTCCAACATAGGAGGCCTAGTCTCCTTGCTGGGTTCATGTCCTCCTCTTCGGTTTTTGATGTTCTATAAAGATTTACCTGTCATGAATGAATCAGGAAACGAAAATTGGGGATATGATCTTGTCCCCTAGTTGGTTGGTGCTGGTCAGTATAATTTCCTTCTCAACCTATAGATTCCAATCGATCCTAATTACATGATATAGCATAATACTAGGAAGGAGGCCTATATGCCAGCCACCCCAATCAGAATCCGACGAAACCCGGGTCTATAATGAAATCCATACCCAGGGCGATGGGAGTTCTGAAGATGACTTGAAAGCGATAATATAATGTATGTGGCAGCCATTTGAGCGAGGGTCTCATCTTGGCCGCACCCGATGAGAATTATTTCTGTGTCCATCTAGATGAAAGCAATCGACACCGTTGCATTGAGAAGAACAATAATGATTCTTTGAATGGTTAGGCACATTAATATCCATCGCTTAGCTTCATAAGCTTAACCGCAGATTGGTTCCATACCCATGGATAACCTTGAAATCATCGAGTATCCCATTATAATGGCGAACCCTATGGACAAAGCCCCTCCGACAAGCTTTGTTTCTCCCAAGTAACCAAGGAACATCATTGATATCGTAGCTCTAAAGTAGTAAACCAAACCTGTTAAGACCATTGGTCAAACAAACATAGCCTCAATGTTTACAGTATGTGTATATGCACTGAGTACACTTTCTAGGATTTATTGTTCCTCCAAAATAAATCACTTTTAATCTAATTGATAACAAAATAATCAGCTTCACTTGTTCTTTCCCCATCATGTTCATTTTCCGAATTATACATCTGGGCACCTCTTTTTATACCAAAAACGTCAGATACATTAAATCCCTCTATTCCTCTTGTCTTCCTTAGTTTATTATTGAGACTATCACTTGGAATGAAGTCATCTACTCTACCATCGGTAGGATCCTTCTCACCAAAAGTCCAAGAGATCCTACACCATACTCCTCTTGGGGATCAAGGAAATGGATTATTTACACGCTTATCATCTCTTATGTGCACTCTGATGTTGTTTTGCATTTTCAAGTTATGCAATTACTTTGATTACAATTTTGTGATGTACAGTCTTTACACAATTGAAATGCTAGATAGGACACACACTTTGCAATAGTTTATGATTATTATGTGTATTCATCAAGCTAGGATTAGGTAACCAAAACCGATTGCGAATAAGTAAGATCCTCCTTCCCATCGCCCAATTGTCAAAGGAAAATGCAAACATAATGCTAAGTATGGATCAATCTAGATTGTAACATGCCAAGGAGTAATCCTACTAGGTGTGAACCTTCCATTTATCTGGTCAATGCAGAATATCAACTACTGACGAAAATACTACTGTGTGGCATACCAAGTTGGTAAACTTATTGGAAAAAAAGCGTAACCAACATGTTCAATCTATAACATAAAGTGTCAAAGTCCACAACATTCCGTCTTAGTGTCAGATGCAGTCTCGAACCGACTATGATATTCTACATTCTATGACTATGATATTATACATTCTAGAACCACTCCATATTTTGTTGTTAGTACATTTTAGTACTACAATATTGGCCTCACATTGTCCATATTGGCTGTAGCTTCTACATCAACACTTGAAACAATTTTGCAGATACTTCAGTAATATTTTGTACAGGGATAGAAAAGAAGTTAGTAATGTTATCTTTGTTGATGAATGAGCCAATATTGATAGTCACGGAAAACTAAAAACATAAGGTCTCTAAAACAGTAACAATGAAACAAAATAAAACACAAACATAATGAAACAACCACAACCTCTAGAAAATTACTTACTCACTTAGACTTACAGCATTAGATCGGATGGAATGGAAGGGACTTCACATAGATCATCATGGGATGACAGAAAGGGGCGTTCGGCAACAAACAATTTCTAGATGGAGGAATACTCAATTGGTAGGCACTATTACTATTTACTCTTACTATGCCTATTTCCCTTTACTTCACGTGCGACTGGCGACCTTACCCACCTCTTTCTCTTTACTTGAACTTGAAACTAACTCACATTGGTAGATGAGCATTCACATAGAGCATTTTTTTTCTATATAATGATATGGATAATTAGAAACTGGGTATGAAATTTGCACAGTTAAAAACACTAAAAGAAAAAGAAACCGATCTGTTGACTTAAAATACAATCAAATTGCGTAGAACATTTCCTTGATCCAAGATATGATGTTTTTGAGCAGGTATCATCCATCAAGGAAATGCTGCAAACATTGATAAAAGAATTTAAAGGGTACATGTATTCAATAGCACTTCCACGCCTATGCTTTCTCAATATATAGCTAGCACATCCAATTAAATTCAAGATGGAATGATAAATCTGACCATACATAGTTATAAAGGAACATGATGTGGATGGAGTGCATTAACCTTTTACAATAGACTAATCAGTATACCATGAATACAACAAAGATGATTTCATTGAGGCCCCATAGAAGGCCATCATGACCCATAACATTTCTTTATAGGCTTCCCTGACTCAAAAGACATGTTCAAAAGGTTTTAGGAATTTGTTTGTAAAAACAATAAGAACAACAATGCAAGTCCATTTGAATATGCAAGATCCAAGATTAAGCTCATTTTGTCCCATCAGTGAAAGCCACAATCTATCATATAAACTTTGAAGTGACTAGTTTATAACACAAAAAATATTGGAGAAATGTAATTGGAGCAAAATAATTGTTTGTTTCTGAACGGAACATGTTCACAAAATACATAAATATTTTCATAAAAACATCCAAGATTTTGAACACATTTTAAAAAATAACCACTGACTCAGCCATTCCAATAGGGAAGGTGGCAATCATTCTCGAATAGTGTGGAACTGACCATATGAAGGTGCATGTCCTCTCTATGATTATGCTCACCGACATCAAATAGAAACCTCTACAACACAAATATGGTGCATCTCCTGAAAAATGAACCATTGTGAAGAGTTTGATCCAGGAGAATGGTGAATGCTAAGTTTTTGTTTTTCCTGCCTCTTTTATGTGGTTTAAGAATTTGAATGTTGTTCTCTCTTTGATTATCTTATACATTCCTTGTAACCTTATCTTGACCCAAGAAAAAAATGGTTGAGTTATCAAGTACACATTCTAGGTGCATTCATTAACCTCATTATTGTGCTCTTTATTGATTATGTTCTTCCAACGAACATAATTATTTATTTCACATGCTTCTAATTGCAATCCATGTTTCCTATAAATTTGGCATCACTGACCTTTAGTCATCCTAACAAAATTTTTGGATGGAATTCGCGCCGCTCTGCTTCACGCTAGGGTTTCCGCCATGGCCTCTCGTCCTATGGATCCTCCCCCAGAGGAGCTTCGATGTCGCCTGGATCTCTCCTTCCAAGCCCTAGTCCCTCCCACCCCTCCTCTGCCTTTGTTAAGCATGCCGTCGCGCCTAGAATCCATATCACGTCTGCAGCTTCATGGATTTAAGCTCTTGCTATGAGCGAAAGAGGTATCATTGGCCAGTTTTCAGGGATTTAGCCCTCGCCGAAATCCATGGAGATTTGGATCACTAAGAACTGGATGCCTCTCATTGCTGGAGGACTGCAACACCGCTTCTGTGAAAAAGGCTTCTTTACCTTTTTATTTGAAAATAAGGAAGACAAAGATCTCATTTTAGAAGCGGTCCTTATTTCATAGGGCCGAGAGGGTTATACCTCAACAGCTAGAACTTATCCTTCAATCCAGAGAAAGACGTTCCCTCAACAATCCCAATTTGGGTCCGCCTTCCGCATTTACCCATTCACTACTGGAACGATGAAGTTGTTCAGGCTATTACAAACTCCTTGGGTAGGTTCATTGACAGAGATAAACCAAAAGTCCCACTCTTCGCTTGTTTCCGGATCTCTATGGAAGTCGATCTAGAAAAAGGATTACTAGAAGGAGTTAATCTTTCCATGGACGGATGGGAATTTTTTTAGAAGGTAGATTATGAACAACTCCCTTTTAGATGCTGAAAATGTCATGAGTATGGCCACTTTGTAAAGAATTTCCCTAAATATACCCAGGAAGACATAGAGAAAAATCAAGAAGAGGGATCGCAACAAAATAAGAGGGAAAAAATCGAATCCTACCGCTGCTAGCAATAATCTTGGAAATCAACAAGAAAAAAATAAAGAGCAGTCCATAGAAAACAAGGAAGCTTATACTAGCAATCAATTTGAATGCATACACATTGAAGAAGGAGAAATTCTAGATCTGGAAAACCCTACTATGGAAGACAGACCGGAAGACAACAAGATCCCCTCTGCGATACCCTCGCCAATAGCTGTTGAAAGATCGTTGAAAAGGATCTTGATGGATCGACCTCCCCTAGAGGAACTTGGGTAGAAATGGTAAAGCACATCAGAATCAATCCAATGTCTATAACTCCACGTCATTCGTCATCTCAAGAGACACAAGAAATATCATATTTAGGCCCATCTTTGTCTACTCGGGGAAGAAAATTTCAAAGACAACACCGAGAACAAGAGACAGAGAGAGAACTAGAAGTTGGAAGGAAATTAAGCATAGAGGATAAAAAATTTCTATAGAATGCTATATCTATTGGATTTAAATAAAATAGGTCCCGATCAGGATCTCATGCATCCAAGAAATAATGAAAACACTCTCTTGGAATTGCAGAGGTCTGTGAGGCTCTATTAAGGTGGAAGCCTTGAAAAATATCTTAAAAACTGAGAAACCAAACATCTTTCTTATTCAAGAGACAAAGATGATGAAATAAGAGGTAATAAACCTTTCTTGCCTCTTCTAGAAAAACAGTATAGGAAAGGCCATTAGCTCTTGAGGTGCTTCAAGTGGAATTGCAACTTTCTGTAGATCGCACAAATACAAAATTAGATTAGTAAAAGAAAATACTCACTCGATTTTAGTAGAACTACAAAATGAAAGCAACCAAGAAACGATATTCATTTGTAATGTGTATGGACCTACACATTATAAATATAAACTAGCCTTCTGGGATTCCCTATCCACTTTAGATACTGAGTTGCATGGGAAAGAGGCTATCATAGGAGGGGACTTCAACACCACAAAATTAAGCTTGGAAAAAAGAGGAGGATCGATCATCAGGGATCCTTTTGGCGAAAAAATCGAAGATCTGATGGTTGATCTAGATCTCTTGGACCCCATCCCCAAAAATGGTAAATACATTTGGAACAACAAGAGGACAGGACCAGGACACATCATCGCTAGACTTGACTATTTTCTGTTAAGTTCTTCTCTTGTCCAAAAATACTTGCTTCCAATTTCTTACATTATTTCTTCAGCCACCTATGACCATAAACCCATCTCCCTCTCCCTATCCCCCCCCACTTATTTGGGTTCTATCCCCTTAAGAGTCAACCCTATTTGGATTCATAACGTTAAGACCCTTGATATTATTCATTTGGCCTAGAGCTCCACATTCCCTAGCTCACCTAGCTTTATCTGGGAATCAAAACTCAGGGAAGTTCGCTCTGCATTAAAATCTTGGGCCAACTCCTCTTTTATTGAACCCTCCTCCATAAAAAAGGACGTTCAAGTAGGTCTTGCTACTCTCCACTCTAAAATGGAATGTGAGGATATCACTAATGATTCCATTTCCCATGAAAAAGTCTTGAATCTAGAAATCTTAAAAGCAGCAAGGAACGAGGCAGAGATGTGGAGAATAAAATCTTGGCAACTCTAGTTAAAATGCGGAGACAGAAATATTGATTATTTCCATAAACAAATAAATACAAGAATGAGCTTCAACTACATCAAGGAACTGAAGGATAGCAATGATCAAAGAATCACACGACATGACATCATCAAAAAGTTGTCCTTTCATCATTTCCATCAATTATATTATGACAGTGGAGAAACGAACCCAATCTCTCAAGCTGATATTCTCTCAGGTATTTGCTCTTCTATCTTTGTATCAGATAACGATGATATGGAGAAACCAATCTCAGAGCAAGAAATTATTCAAGCAATATGGACCCTTCATCCTGAGAAATCCTCAAGGATAGATGGCTTCACGATCAATTTCTATCATGGTTCTTAAGAAGGATGCTAAACTGGACCAGAAAAAAAGCTACAAATTCCACATTTTTGGCTTTAATTCCTAAAGAAAAAAAATCCACTTTCGATAGAAATATTCTGGCCTATCTCTCTGTGCAACACCTCCTACAAAATCCTCACCAAAATTCTCTCCACCAGAATGAAAAATATCATGGCTCATATTATCTCGAATACACAAGGAGGATTCACCGCTGACAGACAAATCATGGATAATATTATCATCATGCAAGAAGCCATTCACTCCATCCTGGAACGCAAACAATAAGGTATGGAAATTAAGCTGGATATGGAAAATCCCGTTGACAGGGTTAACCATTTATTTTTGTTTGAGATAATGCTCACATTAGGTTTCTCTAAAAAAATTACTAGATGGATTAAAGCATGCATCAACAATCCTTGGATTGCTCCACTTGTTAATGGAATACCTGCAGGATGTTTCCAAGCCTCTCGAGGGCTCTGACAAGGATTCCCTTTCTCTCATTTCATATATCTTTTAGTAGCAGAATATTTAAGCAGGAGATTGCAGTCCCTTCAAGACAATGGTGATCTCAAAGGTCTAAAAATTGCCAGAGGAGTCAAAGCTGCAAATCATGTGAAATTCGCGAATGATACAATCCTCCTTGGGGGGGCTTAAGTTATTATTGCAAAAAGGTTTAGGGAAGTCCTCTCCATTTTTCTAAAAGCTTCAGATGGAAAATTAAATTCTTTAAAAACAAAAATTTATGGATGGAATTGCCCTGATAGAATAATGGCCAGGATAGCAAGGAACCTAGGATATGAATGCAAAACAAATTGGAACTCCTTCAATTACCTTGGTGTTCCTATACACAAGGGAAAAAAGAAAGCTTCATATTGGAAAGGATTGGTAGAAAATATTTTAAAAAAAATCTCTTCTTGTGGAGCAAAATGGATCAACACTGCTGGAAAACTCATCCGCATTAATTCTATCCTTGCTGCTTTCCCTATTTACTCATGCTTGAACTCTTTAGCTCCAAAAATGATAATCTAGGATGTCACAAAGGAACTCAGAAACTTCCTTTGGTGAGGTGGAAAGTACAATGGTACTAATAAGTTTCACTTAATTAATTGGGAAACTGTTTGCAGCCCAAAATGTTGTGGAGGAGCTGGAATTCAAGAATTGGGAATGATGAACCTTGCTCTGGGAGCCAAAATCCTATGCAGAATTGTTTCAGGGGAGAAAGCATGGTGGAAGGAAATTTTAAGAAAAAATACTTGAAAGGAAAAAGAAAGCGTTGCATAGATGAACTCCCCTTAGTCGAGAACAACTCTCCAATCTGGAGATTATGCAAAACAACAGATCATGTCATTCAAAATAGCTTGCGATGGTCTCCTAGAAATGGTAGACAAATTTGAATTTAGGAAGATAATATTGGACCCTCCTCTCCTTCGCTCCATTTAGAAGTCTTCATGGATCTCAAACTATGGATGGACCATCAAAACATATCCACTATCTATGACATCTATAATTGGTATAATAATGGAAGATGGGAAGGATGGAAAAACTTAGAAGTTCCAGAGCATCTGATCATGGACTATTCATTGTTACAGACGATCCTTCAAGGCTCAACTCTGGTTCATCATAACTTAGTTGACTCTAGAAGTTGGGGGAACTCGGGAACTTACTCGGTCAAGGCCGGTTACAACACTATAAAAAAAAACAGTAGAAAATAAGCTATCTGGACAAATGTCTGGTGTAAGGATGACCTTCCCAGAATCAACTCCTTCTATTGGATCTTATCACTCCATAAAACCCTCACAGCTGAGAATCTAAAAAAAGGAGAATTGAAGGACCTTCACGATGCATTCTCTGTAAATATTCGGAAGAAACTCTGGAACACCTTTTTTTGGATTGCTCCTTTTCTAAGGAGGTTTGGTTCATAGCCCTTAAAGAATTTCAAATTAATCTTATCTTCCCAACAAACTGGAAAGATATTTTCGCCTACTAGAAAGACTATTATCAAGGATCTTTTCACAAAAAACCAGATTTATCCAGAGCTTGGGTTGCCCTTCCAAAGTATATATGTTGGAAAATATGGACAACCAGAAATAAAGGAATCTTTGAAAATTCGATCCTCCATCCAAGCAGAGTCTCCTCTTCAGCAAAAGTGTTATGGACTGAATCCCTGCTCTCAAAAGGTTTAAGACACATGCCTCTCGAACCCATGACATTCGAAGAAAAAAGTTGTACCTCTGACTTTCACTGCTTCTCTAACTCTCTCTCAGGGTCCCCCACCTCAAAAAAACGAAACTCTTTTCGATGGGAGATTCAAATGATCACGGAAGCTTTCAACAGTTGGTGGAAAAAGCTAGGATGTCACTTCCTTTTCTTTGACAGTGCCTCTAAAGGAAACCTTGGGTTGGCAGGTGAGGGAGGGGTCAGTTTTTACCCGGGGGGGAACATAAAGAAATACTTTGCTTGGGGATTAGGGAAGAATTCGAACAACCATGCGGATTGTATCCCCTTAATAAAGGGTCTGGAGATTGCCAGCACTCTTGGAATAAAAGGTCTGGTTATTTTTGGTGATTCTCTCTTGGTCATAAGAGAGTCCTGAAAACTCATCATGAATTATAAAACTCCCACTCTAAAGATGCACCACATCTTCAAAAATCTCATCAATGACTTCAATGCTCTCAAATTCCTCCACATTATCCGAACAAAAAATCACTTCGTGGATCAAATGGTCAACAAAGAGGTCCAAATATATTATGGCTATATTATTTACAATGAAGAACATCCCCAACGATGCTGGCTTCCTTGACCTTCTGTGGACGCCTCGCAGAGGAACTCATTCACCTATTTTTAGACACTTGCCAATTTTTATTTCAGCCCTCGCTTGAGCCTTCTTAGCCTCTCAAGACATGGCAAAAACTTCATGTTCTTCAGAACCTTCTCGTGCATGTAGTCAAAGCTCGAAGGCATATAGTTGTAATTCCTCGATCTCGGCATCAGGATTTCACGCTTGATTTAATGCATTCAGGTGGGTTGATTCAGAGTCCCCGTCCTCTTCCTACCTTGTCTTGCTTTCCTTCCTTATTTTCCTTTGGCATTCCATGAAAGATCTGCTCCGAAGTTTAATGGATGAATAACTCCATGATTCTCCTCAAGCATCCACCATGGGTGTTGGGTACTCAAATCCTGAACTTGACCTTCACCTCCTGCATAAGTTTCTTCTCTGCAAAAAAATGCTTCCTCTCTTACAGGAGAACAACCCCTCTGGTGAAAGTGTGTGCTTTCCTCTGTCTGTCCACTTCGGTGACCTCTCAAAACTCAGCCTTCTAGCCTTGGAAGGCCCCATCACGATGTCTACCTTCTCCCACCTTCTCTCCGGGCCAGAATCAGCCTCAAAAACCACCAACCTGATGGAAATCATGGAAGAACAAATCCGTCTGCTTAGGTCATAAAACTTTGAAATGAAAAGGGAAAGTGCAAGAATGTACACTCTAGTCCAAGCTACCAATACAAAAATTTGGAATAGAAACAACTTGATGAATGGGAGAATATACAATCTCTCCGACACTTTGGACTGTGTTGCTAACACCATCTCAATTGTTGACTCAAAAACGAAGGACAACAATTGGAACATTGTGGACGTAGAAGGAAAAATCGACAGGATTATAGAAGACATTGGCCATTGCATTCCATGTCTTCATGACAGCATAGACTTGGGCATCAGCATACATCAGTACCAATCTCTGTAAAGCGTTCCAAGACCTACTGCATAACACCTATGTTAACTTGGATCTTCTTCTAAATTCCTGGTTTTCATCCTACATTTTTTTCTTTAATTATGTACATTATGACTGTATATCTACCCACTATAATTTCTAGAATAGGAGCAATTTTGAATCCCATTTTCACAAACAAGATTAAGGCTTTGGTATATTTGGGTTTTAGATCAGTAGACAATTCTTTTTTGGTATGTTTTGTTTCTGTATTCTGATACTCGGGAAATTTGTAAGGATGTATAGTCATCATAGTCTTGGGTTTTCTCGAGTCTGCCTCCATTTTGTAAAAGAAGAACAATATGTCAGGGACATAGATGCCCTCTGGGAACAGTCCCTATGCATATTTCTATAATTTTTTCTCTCCCTTTTTTTAATATAAATGCTCCTAAACCATTCTTGTTAAAAATAAAAAAATTGGCATCACTGATCACTTTCCCACACTTAATGGAGTAATTGTGGGGGAAATAATCGAAATAATATAGTTTTATATATACATATGCCATGACCATTTATCCCTAATGTTAGTTGGGTGGCCATGTAATAATTACATGGTGTGTATAACTTTTATCTGGAGTGTTGTGATACAAATTGAGATGGTAATATTAGTTTTTCTTGACAACTTCAGGGTACCTATGTGTAGGTTGTGGGACTTTGAACACCTTAAGGTAGCCAACTTACTCTATTAAGACTTTGTAATTTAGTACAATTTATTTTCTCGATCAAGACTTTGAGAAAAATGGCCATAACATATGTCCCATCCCAAACTAACAAATTTGTGTAGATTAAATATCATGAGAGGATAATGAAGAACAAAAATGGAGAAGCATGATAATTTTTTGTCAGTGTGTGTAATTTATTTTTATTATGCATTAGTACTTAAAAAATAATACTCACATAACAATCTTGGTTGCTTCGGTTTCCAAAAGTTTAGTGTGCTGATCCAATAAGCGTTGATAGCAAACAACTGTGCATTTGCTTGGGCTACCCATATTTGCTCTATTTTCATAAATGTTAACCTCTTTCAATTCTAATATATTCCTTCCTAGAATGCTTTTAATACATGATGTAATATGAGGCAACCTTGTTGCTTCAAACGACCAACTCCTTTCAATTTGGCCTTGAATACATTATGAAATCTAGAAATGCACACGAAAAAATGTATTTACCAGTAACTGATAGTGGCATGCCATGCCCCTATGGTAGCAAAAGTATCAAAAAATACTGCTATATTGTTAATCTTGAAATACTTCTCTTTTTTCAATTTTTTGCGGAAGTGCTTCTTCTATTATAATGTTATATTAAAAAACCCATTTTCTTTACATCAAATGTTTCATTTAGGATCAAAGTTGCGAGACTTTGAACACCTTAATGTAGCCGGAATACACCATGAATGATTTGTAATTTAGTACATCTCTTGTTCTCAATCGATACTAAGAGAAAAATGGCCAAAACAACTATCCCATCCCAAATTAACAAATTTATGTAGAGTGAAGATGGCAAGAGAGTAATGATGAAAAAAAACAGAGAAACATCAACATTTTTTGGTCAATGTGGATTATTTCTTTTGATTATGCATTAGTACCTAAATATACTAATACATATAACAATATTAGTGGGGAATGGATTCATGAATTCCAAAAATCTTGGATGCTTTTCAACACTATTTTAGTGTTGTAGATCCAATAGGATTTGATAGCAGACAAGTTGAGAACTGTGCATCTGCCTAGGATACTTGCAATTTCTTTTTTATTTATGTGAATTTCAACCTCTGTTTAAATTCTAATATTTCCTGCATGGAGTGCCCATTTTAATGCATTATGTAATACAAAGCCACTGTGTTGATTTGGACGACCAACTCCTTTCAAATTGGCCTTGAACACCTCTAATATATTATGAAACTTAGAAATGCACAGAAAAGACTGAATTTACAAGTAACTGATAGTGGCATGCCATGCCCCTATAGTAGCCAAAGTATACAAAAAAAAACTCATATTGTTAGTCTTGAAATGCATTTTTTTTTTAAATTTTGGGGAAGCATTTCCATTATCTTGAAAACATATTTCTTTACATCAAATGCTTCATTTAGGATCTGAGTTGTGGAACTTTGAACACCTGAAGTTAGTTTCCATACCATTGAGGCTTTGTAATTTAGTACATCTCCTGTTCTCAATCATAACTTTAAGCAAACTGGCCAAAACATATGTCCCATCCAAAAATAAATTGTGTAGAGTGAAGACGACACGAGGGTAATGAAGAACAAAAACAAAGAAACATCAATTTTTGTTTGCTCAATATGGGTAATTTATTTCTTATGCATTAGTACTATTTATTTTTGTACCTAGAGTGAAGACAACACGAAGGTAATGAAGAACAAAAACAAAAAAAACATGAACAATATTTTTTTGCTCAGTATGGGTAATTGATTTCTTATGCATTACTACTATTGATTTTTGTACCTAGGAAGTGTTTATACGTACCCTTACTTATATGTGAAGTGTATATTTGGAATTCCTTTGTTAAGAACTTAATTGTAATAATAATTTATCTTGATAGAAGGAATCCAGTTGATTTCCTTTAGATGATTCACCACCCAAAGATAGGTTCTTCTCCACAATGAGCCAGTACATGTCAACACAGTAGCATACTCCTCAAACATACAACAACCATCCTTTCTCCTTGATAGACAGATCCATCATGTTCCCTCTGATAGACATATAACCACCATGAACCATATTTTGGACTTTCAATGCAACTTCCTTCTAGTCAACAACCGAAACAAGACATCATGGGATGATATATTCGGGAATCAAATAGCATGATCCCATATTATAAAATGTATTTGACATGTTCTTGCTATGTTGTATATCCATGCAAAGTAGAAATATGCGCCTCAATGATATAATGCACATGTTGTATATCCATGCCTTTATAAATTAATCGTTGGTTTGTGCTAGTCTGTTTCATGGTTATTTTGACTCCATATTAGTCTATGACTCTATGCTATTTCGGATTTCTCAATTTTTGTTTTAATGCATTTGACAAGTCATCGCAAATCATACTGTCGATATTCTTGGGAGGAAATGTGGTGGAAAAATTTGTACATCCAAATGACCATGTCAATATTCTAATGATACCTTTCCCATCATAAGTGACAATTTTAGGTTTTATATCTAGTGCAAAACTCCTTATGTTGGTTTGGATGATATACTAATTCTTTTGGTGTAATATACTTGAAGTATAGTTGGCTTTTAGCTAAAATGGTTAAGCCTCTTTCAATCACTTTTTGGACAAGAACTTGGATCTCTCACTCATCATTAATTCATTGTAGTTAAGAACTTGACTTTGAATTGGTGCTACCCAACCTATGCAATTTCTATAATTCATGTAGTTTTTTTTCAGTGGAAAATTAGGTTCATTCTTTTCTTGAGTGTTGTTTGGTCATTCTTTTCATTAATTTTTCCTACAGATATTGGGTTTTTTTCAGATGATGTTTCCTTTGTACTAGCCATATGCTAGTTCATCACCTTTAATTCTGCCAGTGTTCTTGTTTTTTGGCTCAAAAATTTCACTATATCCATTCCTTCCATTATTCAATGACGAGAGTTTAATGGTCGAGCAACTTTAGAAGTTGTCCTGAATATAGACCATTCATTTTTAGTTCCTTCCAAGTTTCATTGCATCGTATATTCTTCTATATATGTGGAGATAAACGAATCCAGGTGCAAAGGGAAACAATAAAGAAATTTAAGTACTACTAATTAACTATCATTGCAAGAAAAAATTGAAGCATATCCACAAGGTCTTGAAAGCCTATTAGAAGATCTCGATTTTCTTTATCAACAGTCGTAGTCTTAGACATTTGTTGGCACATTCCCTTACATTCTATTCTTCATGCCAAGGAAACCATTTCCTGTTGCTGTAGTTGTATGTTTTAATGCTCCAACTATCGTGATTGCACCCTATCCTTTTTATGATGTGGCACCATCTTCACTCCCAACCTATCCAATAAATCTAGGTAATTACATAGGCAATGAATATTAATTTCATGATTTTTTTCTTCTTGATTTATTAATATACACCCAAAAACTCTCCAATATTTATTTTTTTACATATTGCACATTATTGTATTCTATCCTTGGACTTTTCCACCATTTATATATTTGCAGGATCTTTAGAAATTTCATGTGAAGAACATAAAATAAAGCCAAAAGCATAGTATTTTCTAGTGGCTTGGGTGATTGTACATTTGATGCTTAATTTAAATGAAATTGGTTTTATTTTCATTCCTCCAATTCTAAGTTTTTTTTTCACTTCTAGTTAGGAATTGTGAAATTATAAATATCAATAATTTCATCACCTTTGATCAAGAAACTAATAATAGATATATGAGACTATAAATTATTTAGAAAGTGTCTATTATGGTCTAACATCTATGTTAACTATCTCAACTTTAGGTTATGTTGTAATTCTAAAGGACCTAAAACATTATAACGTATTTGAAGGACTAATACACGACGATTAGTTTAATGGATAAAAAATAGTTTAACATCTAAGGAATGGATCACAAATAGTTTAATCATTAATGGGAATTCAAGGGTACTAGCTCAATGGAAGAGCACCTACCTTACAAGAAGGAGGTTGGTGGTTCGATTCATCCATGCCCTATCTACAAAAATTAGTGAATAATTCTAGTACAAAATGAGAGATAAATGACCAAAATATTCATATAAATTACCACTTTTGAGTTGGTGACCACTGGTGGAAAATTAGCGATCATTTATCATGCGACCAAAAATGTGGTCATATCTAGGTTGGTCATTTGTAGCTTGTCTTATGGTCATATATTTGGTCGTTAATTTGGTCATTAATTGTGACAGTTAATGACCAAATATATGAACATAAGATAAGTTATAAATGACCAAGTTAAATATGACCACTTTTTTGGTCGCATGATAAATGGCTGTTAATTTGCCACTAGTGGTCGCCAACTCAAAAGTGGTCATTTATATGTGGATTTTGGTCCCTTTTTTGGTCATTTATCTCTCATTTTGTACTAGTGATACTTGACTTGAATGGTTCACACCGCATGGATTCATCTCAAGATGAGTACATTTTCATCTTTGGAGCCTTGTACTAATCCAACTATCTTGATGGGAGAGAACACTCCTATTGAAGTTTGTGGGAGAGGATCTATTGATGTGGATGATGGGAGATTTCCAAAATGTTCTCTATGTACCTTCGTAATCAACCAATCTCTTGTCCATCTACTAGATCCCTCATTCTAGTTTAGGAAAGAGAGTTTAATTCACATCTGATTTTGTGGTCATTAGTGAGATGACGTAGTGAGATGACGAATGGTGCTACAATTATTGTTTGTAAAGTTGATCACTAGTCAAGGCCATACCTCTTCTCGAGATTTGTTCTCAAAATTCATTTTGATTTTCTTCTCACTCATCCATATGAAGTGAGTAGATTGTGGCATGAATGGTTTGTCCATATCAACTACTGCTATTTGCAACAACTCAACAAGAAGAACATGCTTAGAAGGTTGTTAGGTGTCAGGTTTTTTTATGGTGGTTGTCATGGTTGCATAATTGGCATACATTTGGAGGAAAATTTTGACAAAAGAAAAGTGTGTAGAGCATCTGAAATGCTGGAGCTAGTTCACAGTGATCTAATGGGCCCATTTGCTCCTCCATTTATGAGTGGATCCAAATATATCTTAACCTTCATTGGTGATTACTCAATGCATAGCTAGGCATTTTTTCTCAAGAAAAAATCAAAGGTATTCGAGCTCTTTCAGTAGGACTTCAAAGCCCTTGTAGAGAAGAAATATGGAAAGGTCATTAAAATTGTATATATAGACAATGGAGGGAAATATGTGGACAATAATTTTGAGTAGTTTTGTGCCCCTAAAGCAATTGAGCTGCGGTAGACTATGCCATATACTCCTTAGCAGGACAGTATGGAGTAGTGCAAGAATATATCCTAGAAGGAACTTTCAAATTACATACTACAATGAAAATCGCTTTCTCTAAGGTTCTAGGTAGAAGCCATCAATTGTTCCTGTTGTATCCAAAACATATTATCTCATATAGTTTTGAAGGGAATCACTCCTTTCTAAGCATGGAGACATTGGAAACCAACCTTCAATCCCTTTAAAGTGTTTAGTTCTCTAGCATGGGCATGCATTCTTGTAGAGAAACATAAGGCCATGCAGTAACAAATTCATCCTTGCACATTTTTGGGATATCCAAATGGTGTGAAGGATTATCATCTACTCTACCCCACCACCAGTCGATTGTTCATTGAGAAGAGTTTTTTATTTGAGGAAATATCTTCGAGCCATCCTTATGACACCTCTCATTCTACTTTTAGTCCTTTCTTCTCAACAAATTTTGATAACAATGTCATTGAAGATTTACTTCAGCTAAATATTAACAATGAGAATGAAACATTCTCTTCCTTAAATAATGAAAGTGATGATGAGAGTTTTTCTTCAAATCCAACAAAGGTTACAAATAATCCCATTACAATTCCACATGGGGAATGACAGACCCTCCAAGAAGTTGGTAAATTGGTTGGAAATCCAATAGATACAAGGAGGACACATTCTTAGTTCCATAGCACTCCACATTCCCCCATAGCTATGCAATAAATGCTACCACTCCATTTTTACATCGCCACTACATCATATCCATAGAATTTCATTGAGGTTGCTAAACATTTTGAGTGGGACACCACTATGCAAGAGGAGTATGGTTCACTGTTGAGGAGCAACACACGGGATTTGGTTCCCCTACCTCTAGGAATACATGTTATTTGGTGCAAGTGGATTTACCGGACTAAGTTCATAGTTTATGGTATGGTGAACAAGAAAAATATCAACCGGTGGCAAAGGGATTCTCACAAGTACAACACCATCAACTGCAATGAGACGTTTTTGCTTGTTACAAATATGGACTCAATTCAACTTGTGCTCACCATTGCAGTAGCTAAATACTATAAATTTCATCAAATAGACCATTTATAGAGGGAAAAATTCATTCATTCACAAGATCTTATGGCGATGTGGGAGGCTTATTCTCCTACGTAGGCTACCTAGCCTTCTCTCTTCTATATTAGTTAGGGGGGCTTTCCCATTGGGTTTTTCCTTCCCTCATATTTGTGGGGATTCTTCTATATATGGGTACCAAGTTTGGATACATATTTTCACCAGACCATTTATAGAGGGAAAATTCATTCATTCACAAGATCTGATGGGGGTGTGGGAGGCTTCTTCTCCTAAGTAGGAAACCTAGCCTTCTCTCTTCTATCCTAGTTAGGGGGGATTTCCCATTGGGTTTTCGGTTTCCTCATTTTTTGGGGGATTCTTCTATATATGGGTACCTAACTTGGATACACATTTTCTGAGACCCATTTATTTTGATACATACTCACCTAAGTTAAGTTTAAGGGGGGGTGTTGGTGCACATAGTCCATGCACCTTGCTAGCATTCAACACACTTGTTATTCATGACTAGTTAGTTATTTTTTTAGTTTCCTTTAGTCCATATTTAGCACTTTAATGCAAATGCAATAGTTACGCTTCACTTAGTCGTTTTCCTTTCCTTGATTTGAGGCAAGATTCTTGGCATGTGATTGCATGTCCTTCTTTCCTGAATCTTACCCAGGTAGGCATTTTATTTGTATGGCTTTGATCTTCATCCTTATTAATTACATTAATTTATTAATGAGCATTTTCAATACCTTATACAAATCTACATTTTCACCTTTTTTTATCTTAAATTCTTTTCTTTAGACTCTGCATATTGGGTGACTCCATAGCCAAGCTACAAATCTTGGTTTAGTAGTCGAATTCTACATGATGTGAATGCTAGATTTTTTTATTTGCTAGTTTGAGATTCTATTCTATAACAATGCAACTTTTAGCTCATGACGTTTCACCTTGAAACCATATATTAAGTAAACATTATGCAAGGTACATGTAAAGTTTTAGTGTGTATAGAACTTGTAAATGATGACCAAACTGTGTGTGACGTAAGGGGAAATGGTATTATGTGGAAATAAAGAGCAAAGATAACACTATTGGTGAGCAGCAACCTCGGAATATGTAAGACCTAAAAATTCAATCATTCATATCAAATCATTAAATCACCATAAAAATGTACAATACCCACAATCCACACATAAATAATAAAAATATAAATCATTACTAACAGTAAATCATAGATGTATGCATTTGATCATCATAGAGATTGAAAATTTACCTAGAATAAATAATATAACTTACCTTATAATTATGGTAGTTGTGTTGCAACCACATGATTCCATAACCAACAACATTGTATTTTGTTGGATGACTCTCATCCCAACCACATCTCTCAGTCATAGACCAAGAACCCCTGATCCCTCAAATAATAAGCTATGCTAGCACTACCTTCCAATATTCAAAACGGAGCCCAAGCCCCATAAGGTAATATAGTTTACTACTTCCTCAAATTCTCTTTAAATAAGGTTATATTCATTGCATCAATTTTTCTCCACAATTCTACTTGTCATTATTTTATTTTATTTTATTCCTCTTTGTTAGTTAGTATAATATTTATTAGTTGTTCTTGATTTATTTATTATTATTTAATTATTATCGATATTATTATTTAATTATTTCGTACTTATCTCTTTATCATTATTATTTCCTTTTTCATATTTATCTCTTTAGTAGTTATTATTATGATGATGATGATGATGATTGTGTGGCATTACATATTATTATTAGTAGTTGAATTCTACATGATGTAAATGGAAAAAAAAATTGTTTGTTGGCTTGAGATTCTATTATAGAACAATGCAACTTTAAGCTCATGTTGTTATCACCTTGAAACCATGCATTAAGTCAACAACATACAAGGTACATGTAAAGTTTTAGTGCAAATAGAACCTGTAAATGATGGCCAAACAATGTGTGAGTCAAGGGGAAATGATATCATGTGGAAGCAAAGAGAGAAGAGAAAACTACTAGTGGGCATTAACCTGGGATTATATATGTAAAGTCCAGGCAACCCTACTTCTCCAAATATAAGCAATAACTAGCGTTATATCAAGCTACTACAATACTCATACTTTGCCAAACAAACCTTCTACTTTCACATTCTTCCAACACAATAATACTCACATATTACATGTGATATATATGACAGTTCATAAATGGCATTAGTATGCATGTGACACTTTAATGTCAAGTGCAAGGTGCCCAACCAACTGTATTTTATACCAATCAAACATGACCAATAGTTTAACTTTCCTTCTATTTCGCCATGCAAGTCTGCCATGCATTTATGAATGGCATACATATGATTTCTCAACCATCTTGCAAACTAGTATGGACACATATGCTTATAACCAACTCTCTCTCTATGTGTGTGTGTGTGTGTGTGTGTGTGTGTGAATGACCCAAGTACTTAGCTATCATCTAAGATCAGTATTATGTTGCTCACTCAACAAATAGCATGCAACATCTTGCCTAGCTATCAAAAGAGGCCTATAATGTCATATTTGGCATATAAGGCTATCTATAGGCAACCTTCTAAATTTTCACAACATCATCATACATTATACATCTAGTCTCAAACAATTGAGCCACCTTAATAACTTAGAAGGCAATTTCATTACACTTCATACCCAACAATCATTTCAAAAAAACATTTAGATTTACTTACTCTTCTCACCTGGAAAATGTAACATTTAATTATGGATAGCATGTGTGCTAACCAAAATAACTTTGTGCATGAATTCTTCAAACAATATTGGGTAAACATTTATGTATCTAGACCAAAGTACTCTGAATGCTACCTCTTCTAACCATTCTGGGTAGCAATGTATACACGACTAGACCATTATGTGCATGCATATAGACATCCCCACTATGATGTACATGCAATCTCTTAAAATGATTCCAGGCTTACATATGTGCATCCATAAAACTCTGTGCACACATATAAAAAGTAAAGGTATGTACATAAGATTCTCAACTATTTTATACCATACATATAAATAAGGAAACATGTGTATAGTTGCATGGAACAAAGGTTCCTATACTTCAATATGAAGGCTTGTGATGCCCATGGCCACTTAATGGAACCAAAGCAAATACCTAAGTAAAACAACCACCAAACTCTTCATAAGATACATGCCATATCTAGCATATTTGAAGTAGAGGTTTGGTTCATCAATTGAATAAGTGATGAGATTGTTGGCAACTATCTACCATTAACACCTCCAACACTTGGCAAATTGAAGAGAAGAGCCTCTTACCTCTATTGTGGCCTCCTACCTATGCTGTCAAGAGAATATATTTGACATTATTATGTGTGCCAATATATTCACTAAAAGAGGCAAGTTCCAATACTACTACTAGGTGGTAAGAAAACCTTCAAGTCCATCAACAACAAACTCATACCCATGTCAAATTCTATTTGCAAATCAGTTTCCAACATTGTTCTAGGAATCAATTTTGGTTTATAAGTATGTTTCAAGGGAAAACAAATCAAAGGAAACTCTAATATTATTAATCACAACAATCCAGAACTGGTGGGTTTGACAAAACTTATAGATTTCAAATATTGAAGAAGCATGAATAAATAAGTTTTTTGGGTTGAAGCCTCACGACTTTCCCATCTTTAAGAAAAATATGAACTAGAAAGGGAATGATAGGATAATGCATTTGTGGCATTCGGCAACTAGGAATGGGTTAGTTGCAGAGGCTTATGTGATCAATGGATTTGTACTCAAAATACAATGGGAAAGATAACTCAATCATAGAAAGATACGGGCATGAAGAAAATAAGCTTAATTGCAATTTAAACCTTTACCATACAACTCACAAAAAAAGTCATATGCATGTTAATCCTTGGGTGGAGCTTACCTCTTTCCCATAGTTTATGTTTGCAACTATATTTGTGGTGGGTTTGTCTTCTATGAGAAAATTGAGATCCCAAGCAAACACCCAAGTCGAATATGAATCCAACAGGTTGAAATACACATGTAGGATTTAATTATTTATCATAACATAGTCCTCATTCAGAAAAATGTAGAGAAGAGCGTTGGGCTCAAGTAAACAACATAGCCTCCATCACCAAATCAAAGGTTGTAGGGGAAAACACCACACAACCTCAAACCTCCATTTTTAGAACTCAAACAAAAGGAAAGAATGAGGTCAAAGTACTTGGGAAAATTATTTTGGAAAATTAACTCGTTTTACCATTGTTAACTTGAGATAAAAGGTTGAAATTTTTTGACACAAGAACAAAACCATGCATGTGTACCATCCACATCAATTTTTGATGTGATGTACTCCAAAGCATAAGCATCCTTTAATTTCTTCCACTCCCAACTTGAATGTTACCTGCCAACAAACCAAAACTCAACCAAAAGTTTTTTCCCAATGCATGATATACATAACTAAGAAATTTGCAACTCTATGCATCAACATCTCACGTATTTGCCTAGATTATGAATTACCTTATTAAATTGTCAATTCAATAACAAAATGAAGCCATACATGTATTACTTTGACATGCACTATATGCAACACATATATATTTGTATTATTTCCTCTTGTGTCATCCTTGAGGCAAACATAAGATTGAGAAGCCCTGTCTTAGTCCTTCAATAACCATAAGTGTGGAATAATATTAGGTTATGCATAATGTTGAACTTGCAACATAAGGTAGGAATTAACACACACTTTTCATACTTCTTTGCATACTAACATTGTTTTAAGTATGTCATGTCCATGGGACAATAACAACCATCACAAGGACTAAAGTAACCATGACCAACGGGCCATTAATAGTGTTTGCATACTAATACTTGGATGTGTTTTTGCAAGGGATCTATAGTGACTTAAACACTCATCACAATTATAAGTAACCATAAATAGAAACATGAAATAACTATCATTAGCATTAAACCATCTCAACATCATCACCACATTAAACTAGAGATAAACTAAACTGAAAGTGATAGTTATAATTCTAAAATATGATATCCCAACTTTACACACATCCATCTCCATCATATCAAAACGGTTATAAAGCATGAGCATCACCTTTAAATAAAACAAAGGTGATAGTTATAACTCTGAAATATGATATCCTACTTACACACATCTATCTTTATCATATCTAAACGGTTTGCTTTCAAATTCACAAATATGACAATGTGTATATAACTTGAGATCCTCTTTTTCCATAACTACATAATTCTTTTATGTTGAATGAACCATTATTTAATTCAATCTTTCCAAAACATGAAGTTGTGTTTAGTTGGTGGAACGTTGAGATGAAATCATAAACCTTCACACATATTGGAACGTTGATATCTAATCATAGAACCTTGCTGGAGATGGCTTGATGCATGTTGCATTATAAAAGTTTTTAGAAAAAAATTTGGGGTTGGACGGTTTCTTGTGTAGAATATATAATTAATAGGATATCCATAAAGCTCTTAAAATCATGAGCCCTGAAGAAGCATGGAGTGGTAGGAAGCCACATATTGGTTATTTTAAAGTCTTTGGTTGCATTGCTTGGGCACACATTCCATGTGAAAAGAGAAAAAAATTAGAACAAAAAAGTCATAAGTGCCTATTTGCGGGTTATAATCAAGAATCAAAGGCTTATAGGTTGTATGATTTGGTAACTAAAGAGGTTTTTTTAGCAAAGATGTAAATTTTGATGAGATTTCTCAACTCATGTCTTCACCTCCTCACTTTCCAACAAAATATTCTTCCCTATTTCCAGGTATCAATGATATTGATATGCAACCTAGTGTTATAGATTTGACAGAGGAGCATATGATGATGTTGATAATACTAATGATTAATCCTCTTTTCTAGATAAAGACCAAAGTGATGAAAATGATGAACATTGTTCCAAACAGAAAATGCAAAGTATTGGTGAAATTTATGCACAATAAGATAGAAGATATGGGAGTGGACTTATGGAACTTTATTACAAACCAAAGAACCAAACTCATTTGAGGAAGCTAGACGAAAACAAGATTGAGGACAATCCATGAAAGTAAAATATGATGCACTGATGAAGAACCAAGCATGGGAGCTTATGCCCCGTCTAAAAGGTATAAATTTTATCGATTGGAAATGGGTTTATAAGACAGTTTAATTCAGATGGGGCTATAGAGAAATTTAAATCTAGATTAGTAGCGAAAGCTTTTAATTAGAAAGAACGCATTGACTATAATGAAACATTTGCACCTGTCATAAAAATGAATTCTATTCAAACCAATATTTCTCTCTGATTGCAAATCTTAGTTGGCATATACATCAAGTGGATGTTAAGAATGCATTCATTAATGGAAATCTACATGAAGAAATATGGATGGACCAACCACCTAGTTTTGTGGATTAAAAAAATCCTCACTTTGTTTGCAAGTTGAAAAAATCACTTGATGGACTTAAACGAACTTCAAGGGCATGGAACACAAAAATAGATATGTGTTTTCAACAACATGGGTTTATAAAATGTAAATTAGATCCAATTCTCTATGTAAAGAAAGTTCAAGGAGATATATTTCTTATTGATTTTATGTAGATGTTTTGCTCATTGTTGGATCACATATAGAGTTGATCAAAACTTTGAAATCAGAGCTTAAAAGAGCATTTGATACAAGTTATTTAGGTGAGCTAATTTTTTTTATGGGTTTGAAAGTTTGTAAACTACATGATGGATCATTTCTTTCATAATCAAAATGTGCATTGGATATTTTAAAAAATAAATTAAAATGCTTGATTGCAAACTTGCTTCTACTCCATTTCAGCATGGAGTCAATCTTACCAAGGAATGCCATTCCAAGAAGGTGGGTGCTCCATTATATAGGACATTGGTTGGAAGCGTGGTTTATCTAGCACACGCTAGGTCAAACATTTCCTTTGAAGTCAATCTTGTATCCAAAATTATGCAAGATTCAAGAGAAATTCATTAGTTGGCCGCTGAAAGAATTTTGTGCTACATTCGCCATACAATGCGGCTCTGTCATCCATTATGCCTACCAGACCCATATTTATTTGGTAGGATACATTGATTCAGATTGGGCTAGTGATTTCAATGACAATAAATCCAAAAGTTGCATTACTTTTATGCTTGGATCAAGACCTATTACATGGAGTAGTATAAAACAATCAACACCATCTTTATCCTCTTGTAAGGTGGAGTATAGAATAATAAAAGAAGCAAGAAAAGAGGCAGTGTGGATTCAAAATGTCTTATTCAATCTTGGTTTTACTCAAAGTTCTACAACTACTATATTTTGTGACAATTAAAGCACAATACAAGTTCCAGAGAATCAAAATTTTCATACTAAAATAAAACATGTTGAGATTTCTATTCATTACATCCAAAATATTGGTCAAGATCAAGTTGTGAAATCAAAATATTGTTGCACTGATGAATAACTTGCTGATATTTTTACCAAAGGTATGATTGAAGCCAAATTTTTAAAGTTGAGAGACATGCTTGACATGATGGAGAAGGACATTGAGGGGGGTATACATGCATAATGCCCCCTTCCCTTTCTTGTTTTCTTGTAAATTCCCTCTATTCATTCTTAAGGGGGGATGACGTTAGAGAATGTAAGAGATGACTATCAAAATTTTCTATATAAGATTTCTCTAGAAGCTTAGAAGCCTCCAGACTTTAAACGCTTCTAGAGGATATTGAATTAATTGAGCAAATTGGTAAGCTACAACTATAAATATGTATTAGCCTTTCCTATGGGCATACAAGTTGGAATCACGTTGGAATATGATTCGGGAATTAGATATTTTGTATTTTATTCTTCTTGTCAAATATAATCAATCATTGTTACTGCTCTTTTTTCTTCTTTTTTTTCCAATCTATCCTTGCTGCAATATTCTTCAATGCTTTGCATCTCTCTATTTTATTCATTTTTTTGTTTATCTTTCTTTTAGGCTTAGCAATGGATGCAACAAACACTACACCCTAAATTGAACCATAGACAATGTCTTCACAAGAAAATGGTAAGATTCTAAGAATTAGCTTTCCCGGTTAAAAAATGCTTTGAACAATCCTATCCAACATGTAATGAGGTAAAAGTAGTAGAAACCCTTCTAAATTAGGGTTTGTAATACACTTTAAGATTGAAAATATTTCAAGATATGAACAATTGATGTCGTGGAAAACTGAGGGGCATATTAGGCCCTAGTTTAGATAGGTTTATGGATATTTTTAATATACCTAATTAAAAAAACAGATACATTAACTCAACATTTAACTAGATGAAAGAACTAGTAAATTTTTTTAACTAAAAACCACCTTGATTCAAGATTTTCTAAACATCTCCTAAACTGCTTGAATTTGTCCCCAATAGCCTTAAATAGACCCTAATAGTCACAAACACACTCAAACTAATCACTAACATACTTCAAGTGGTGGTTAGGGAATTTTTATAGACAAATAGTTATGGTTGTATGACCCATTTTTTCATATTTTTACATAGATCAATCAATAACTCCTCCTAATTGACCAAAACTCTTTCCTAACAACTCCAAATTGACTTGAACAGACCCAAATACATCTGAATTAATCTCCAATAGACTTTATGGGACTGATATTACATTTATACACACATTTCACGAGCATTGTATAGCCACAACAACAGATCTATGCATAGGACAACAAACACCAGGAGATTGAGCACAATATGAAGGAAAAACATTGATACTTTTATTATTAGATGGGGCATTACATTCAAAATATGGATGGCTGCTAAAAAATATGAAAATACATTAGAGAAACCTGCTACAATAGTTGAAGAACAGATGCAAATGGATAGTAGAAGAGAGAGCAAAAATGGAAGCTCCAAAAGAGTGATTTGCTCCAAATGAGTGATTTGCTCCAACTAGTGCGCCCTCTACAAGCAAGACTTCGACCTCAATATTCAGATATGATATCTCAAGTGCACCCCCAACCATATATGATTTCCATACAGAACATAGAATAACCATCAACAGATATAAGCAACCACAAGTGCACCCTCCTCAACCAATATCTATCACAACACAAGCTACCAATGCTGGAAAACACCAACGAACTTTTACTGCTACAAACTAAAACTGTAACAAACTGACATGAAATCAAACCAGATACTAAAAATGGACCTAATATCCTTCATTTAAGCTCCATAGATAAATCAGAGTGACTTCTACTCTCATGCTAGCTCAGGTGGAATCTTGCACCACCGAAACTAGTTACAGTTGCAAGGGGCACATCTCTCAAGCATGAAAAGCTCACAAGGTCTCCAATTTGAATGGACAATGTTCAAAATACTTTCCCTCATGTTCCTACAATCTATTTATAAACTTAATTGAGTATTTTCCCCCTCATTATAGAAATATCTCATAAAAATAATATTAAAATTCAAATTAATGGAGAGAATCACTATTCATGACACATCAACTTACGTCTAATGTTATTTGGGCCAAATAGGACCTTATCCACCCTTGGAAATTCGAATTAGGGGCCCTGTCTCTTGATTTTCGGGGAGTTACAACTGACTTGTGGGCCCACTTCCCCCTCATTCACTCTCCTTGGCTAAATTTATGACCTGGAGTTGTCATAGGTTGTCAAAACTTGTCACAGAATCTGTCATAAGTTGTCATAGATTTTTTGGGGGATTACACTTCACTAATGCACCCTCCTTGCCTATTTTTATCCTACTTCCACTTCATGATATTCCTTGGGATGCACTCTCCTTGCCTATTTTTAGCCTCCTACCACTTCAAGAGATTCCTTGGGATTTACTCTTTTCCTAGTGCGCCCTTCTTTGACTATTTTTAGCCCAGGAAGTTACAACTCATGAGATGCCTCCATGATCGGATTCCTTCCACTTTGGATGGGGGTTACATCTTATGTGGGACCTACTCATCATAATATGCGTCCTCAGTGGATAATTTGACCAAATATACCTCATTCATGAATATTTTGCCATTATTATTCCAAATTTGTGTCCCTCATCACCCCTTCTTGGTTTAGAAATTAATTTGCATAGTGACTATAGGCCAAACAATTCCCTAGTCATTTAATTTCCATTCGAACATATGGGAATCAAATAGGTTAGTGTAATGACCAATGGTTGAATTATGGAGGGGACATTACAATCCTCCCCTCCCAAGATTGCTTGTCCTCAAGAAATTGCAAACTCGGTTGCTGCAATACCTGTTCACCTTCCCATGTAGCATCTTTACTTAGCAGATATTTCCACTGAATAAGGTACTCTCGGATGGTTTTGTTTCTCAACCTTCTTTCTCTTACCTGCAAAACTCTTTCCGGAACCAAAATTAGTTGTCCTTCATCATCTAATGGAGGAAGGTCTATTGATACTTTCACCTGTTGGCCAGCTGCTTTCTTGAGACATGAAACATGGAACACATTAAGTATCTTTCTTCCTTCTAGAAGATCCAACTCATATGTTGCTTCCCCAACTCTCCTCACGATTATATAGGGGTCATAGAACCATGGTTTCAATTTTTTAGTCCCCTTTCCCTTCAATGATGACTACTTGTATGGCTGCAACCTCAAGTACACCAAATTATCCACTTGGAAACTGTGTTACATTCTACTCCTATCTACCTATAATTTTTGTTAATTTTGTCATGTTTGTATGTTATCTTTGAGTGCCTTCAGGATGTATTGGATTTCTTGAATCCAATCTCTAGCTTCAGGTGTTTTACAGTCACCAAAAACTTGGCCAACAAAAGTAGGAGCTTCATATCCATACAATGCTTTAAATGTATACATTCCAATTAACATGTGGTAAGTTGTATTGTAGCAGAACTCACCCAAATTCATTAACACCTATGATTATATGTGTGTTGTATGAAACATTGTAATTCAATCTCCACGCACTTGTGCATTCTCTGCTTTCTGCCTTTCTGTATTTGTGCAATCATCATAGAACTACAAAATCATTCTATGCACCATCAATTGTATCATTCCTCTGCTTGTGTGCACTTGACTCTCTGCTAGATCATTGTTGTTCTTGTTCACTGAGCCCTTGATGCCTTGAATATAAATATGTATCTTCCACATACAAGCTCTTCATCCTTTCCAACAAGCTTACTTCAAATATCCAACTTTCTTCCTTATTTATACATGTCCTACATGAATTGTATGTCCACAAGTTGGTTGTGGATTTCCTGCTTCCTTGCTTCATGATTTGTGCTTTTGCCACATGGCATGTTCTGCACCGCTGATGTGTAATCTCTTGTGGATTTTGCACATACATGGTATTTGGATTGGTGGGACTTTTACCCTTGCGTTACCATCACTCGTGGGTCTTGTGCACTTGATGTATCATTGATTTGCGGAAATTGCACATACATGATCTTCGAATTAGCGGAACTTTGACCCTTGCGGTACCATCACTTGTGGGTATTGCACACTTGTTGTGTCATCGACTATGGAATTTGTGCATATACAAACTTCAACCGCTACACCCTTCTTGGAAATTGTGTGTGCTTCAACAACTGAAAGATTCTTCTGATTGGTGAGACTTGCGTTCTTACAGGACTTGCATAACCATAACCTTTTTCCATGTTGTTTGTGTACTCGCGATGCACTCTAGAATATTCTTTGGAATTGATTGCGCACTTGTACCTTTGTCAAACCAACTCTTTGGCTTTCTTGCACACTGCCCAAACCTTTGTCCAGCCAAAACTTTAGCTTGTACCTTGAAGGACTATGACTGGAGGACTTGTGACCTTCTCATGTACATGTGCCTTATGACGTACTTCTTCAAACTGGATATGTATTCCTTATATACTTCTATAAATTGGATATACATATACTTTACCATCTTGCTTGCGCATGTACTTCTTTAGAGTGGATTTTTTATATTTCTTCAAGCTGTCATGGGAATATTGAATCCACTTGACATTAGTTTACATCAATGATTCAAACTGAATCAGTTGAAATCCTCTTTGACATTAGTTGACATCAATGACAACCAAAGTTCAACAATATCCCCCTTTGGCATTGATGTCAACACCTTATGAAGCTGTGCATAATCATATTCTTAAACTTGTATGCTTCATTTGTGCTTGTCGCAGTAATCCCCCTGATATTTGACATGGGATCCTGGCAACGCCGAATGGATGAAACAAAGTTCCAACACCAATATGCTCAATTGCGGGTGAACTACGAGCATGCTAAGCAATTGACTCATCTGAGCCATCGGGTCGAAAACCTGGAGCGACAACAATAGACAATTCTGGATGAACTGTCTTCACTTCGGTCTCAGCATTCTAAATAGTCATCATATGCAACATTATAGCTTCTTCCTATGCACCCAAGCTTTGAGTGTACCGCATGGTTCCAATGGACTTGGAGCTTCGACTCCAACATCATTCAGACTCAGAGATGGACCTCGACTTGAGACTATAGACTATTATGCGATTCTCAATTTTTTCGTCTACAATCATTTTCTTATATATTTCTTTTTGGCCTTGCAATGAAGTCCTTTCTGATATTCACTTTGTAGAAGACTCATGCATTTTGTAAAAACACTGATTTTGAATGTAATACAAATTACACCTTTTGCACAGACTCAAGTCTATCTTTCATCAATGTTTGTACTTTTTCTTCATTTAGTTATATGCAAGAGTTTTCCCTTTTGTTCCATAACACTTAACTTAACAAATAATTGTTCTTCTTCATTCTATAACATGTAAGAGATTTTTTTGTAATAATCATAACTTAGTAACAAACTGAATACGTGCATGTTTCTGAAAATCCTTTTCTGCGACAACACATAACTTTTTACAACTTTGATAAATACTACAATAGACACCTCCTAACCATACTCCTTGAATTCCTAAGATACATTGTGTTGAATTCAAGGGTCTCACATAATCTTATTGAATATAAACAAGAGGGGAAATAATTGCTTGTTGCTTTAGATGTACCCAGATTTTTTGCTTCTCCTGTTCATTTTTTAGGAGGTTTCCTTACCCAAGTTTTCATGTGCGCACTTCTATCTTGATTCTGCGCTTGAATATTTTCAATATGATTTCTTTTACGCAACGAATCTTCATCTGGACAGATTTCTATTCTTCGAAAGTACATAGCCTTATGTTCAAAACCATCACATGCATAGCATCTCACAATTATACAATATTTTTCAACATGACCCATGCGATTGCATCTTGCACACTTTGTCCTATTGATCCTTCTATTGTTAGTATATTGAAAAGAGTTGTAGTTGTTGAAGGAACTCTCATACTTGAAATACTTAACATGATTTGGGCAATGTTCACTGTCACATACCTTCTTAGATGTGTTTTCATAACCAAGACCTTATTTGTATTCAGGGATAATTCAGGATTTTGTTTAGGATTGATGTGCTTCCTTTGAACTTGTTCTTTACTTCATCTTCAAAATCAGTCTTGTTTCTTTTTGGATGTGTGAAATTTGCATGGGATCTTGGACTTGTTTCTTTCCCTTCGACTCAAGTTGAATGATCATCATCTTAATAGCGCATGCTAATTCTTCCAAAGAAGATTCCATTGCAAGTTTCTCTTCTTCAAGCACTTTGACCTTATCCTGTGCGCAAATCAATCATTTTTCATAGTTGTTCACCTTTTCACAGACCTTTGTATCGAGAGATTCTTGAAATAGATTGTCGTGTTCTTCATACTTCGACAGCTGCTCCTGGAATAATTTACTCTTCTTTCTTGAATTCTTTAATTCATCCAAGGAACTGGTCAATTCGCCTTCCCAGTCAACTTTTGTAGCTTCTTCTCCTTCTTCAGAGTGATTATTGGTCTTAACTTCTGCAACTGGCTCTAGAGGTATAATTGGATTTGGAGGTGTTTTGAAGGACCCACTAAAGAAGTATTTGTCTAGTGATCCTAGTTTGCTTTGCACAACTAGAGTATTCTTCTTGACAGACGAATTGTTCTTATTCTTTTCATCACTACTTTCTTCTTCCACTAAGGCCATGAAAAGTACCTCTTTTGGATTTTCATCGTAGTCACTTTCTTCAAACACAATGTTGTCTTCCTCAGTATATAGATTTTTCTTCTGTTTTGGAATCCTCCTTGTATTTTTAGGTTTGTGTTGAGTGTGTGTAGTTCTTCATTCATGAGAACTAGGTTATTACTCACTATCGTTGTCTCCATCTTCACTGTAAGGACACTTAGAGGCGAAATGGCCTATTCCTTCACATTTGAAACATTTTAAAGGAAATTTGTTTTTGTACTTACCTCGTCCTCTTTTCAGCTTCCTTACAAAGTTTGAATCCTCAACATATGATTCATTGCAAGAGTCTTTGTCATGAAAGTGCTTATCATTTCCAGTGGATTTAAAAATAAACTTCCTTTCTGATGGGAATCTCTTTCTCAGTTCTCATCTCGCATGCTATTAATATCCCATGAAGCTCGTCCTTTTTCAGGTCTTCAAGATTTTCTCTATGTTCCAATACAGACACCTTTGCATCAAATCTCGAGGGAAAAGTTCTCAGTATCTTCTATACTACAAAGTCTTCTTCCAGAGTGAACTAAAGAGTCTTGATAGCATTAACTATCTCATCAACTATTAAGAAGTAAGAGGTAATTTTTTCTTCATCTTTCATTTTCAAGGATTCAAATAACCCAGAGTAGTTCTGCAACTTTTCCTTATTTACCTTTTCGTCACCTTCATAGATACCTCTGAGTTTGTCCCAAACTTCCTTGGTTGAGGCATAGTACATAACCTTGATGAATTCGGTATCTGTCAAACCACACAGTAGTGCATTTATGGCTCTTTCATTGAATTCATATATTCTCCTCTCAGCTGGATCAATCAACACAACTTCTGGGACATTGTAACCATCAACAATGGACTCCCAAACATCTACCCCTAGTGATTGCAGATATACTTCCATCCTAACCTTCCAGAAGGTGTAGTTGGTGCCATCAAACCTTGGTGCTCTGTTGGTGGAAATACCTTCTTGTTTGACCATATCTACGCACGAATCTATCTTCCAGATGTTAAGTTGTTACTAAATACATCCGCTCGGATACCAATTGTTGGAATCTATTTAATACTGAGAGGGGGGGGTGAATCAATATTAATGCAATTATGAGCAGTTTTTAACTTCTTTAACATATTAGTCTAAACTTAATATTGATATTCAATTATGCATCCATCATAAATAAAACATTCATCCACATATGCACCAAGATAAAGAACACAGAACACACAAAAGTTTGACATGGAAACGCAAACGGGAGAAAGCCATGGAATTCTCTTTTATGATGAAAAATATTACATTAGAGGAAGAACTGACTTCATGTGTTTACCAGCGCCAATTGGAAGGAGGCACCGAACCCCTGGTTTTACAAGCATTGACCTGAAGGAAGCACCAACTCCATATGTTCTCCAGCACCAACTGGAAGGAGGCTACGATCTCCTGTTCCTTGCCCCATCCTGCCACCCAGATATACAAAATAAGATATTGCCTTGTTGAGCTTCCAACATGCACACACTTTTGATCTTCAGATGTTTGTTCTGTTGTGCGCACCTTATATATGCAGTGGTATTGCTGTCACTTTGTTGCATACATCACTTTATTTCTCATTCCACTCAACACTTCACTTCAGTTGATGTCTCACTTCATGTGATGTATGCCGCTTCAACCGATCCTGTAGTTTGCGCCAAGATTCACTATGTCGTTCTACTACTATACAATTGCATGTTCAAATGATACTCCACAACTATTGATGACTTGATATTCTGATGTGGTGCAGTAATATCATATTGGAACTGGGAAATCTCTGATATGTGTCCATTTGGTTTAAGTGCCATAGTCTTTCAGACAATCTGCGACATGTTGTGCATCATGTGATTTGTCCTTTCTATTTAACACACTTTCCTCAAATCATATTCAACATGAAATGCATACTTTATTATGTGACTACTCAGTCTCTGCACTTCTGATGATATTCTTAGCACACTTCAACTCAATCTTCATACATCAGTTAAACTTCTTCACTTTGTGCATGTTCCGATCATCATGTATCAACCCATCCAACAACTCATATGCAAACTTGATTTTTGAGTATTCTACCAATAGTTGAGCTTTCCAATCTACCGAAATTTCCATCAAAGAGATGGATTCTTTTCGAGAAAGAGCATCTGCAACAACATTATTTTTTACTTTCATGTACTCTATGTCTAAATCATAGGATTGTACTTTGTTGACCCACTTTTGATTTAGAAAATGATTCAAACTATTGTGATATGTTTTGACCACAAACTTGTTTCCCACTAAGTATTGTCAAAATTTGGACAAGGCATGTGTTGTGGAAAAAATTGCAAAAGTGCACTCTTCCACTTGGTAAGGGGCTAAGACTTGTAGGTTGCAGCAAGGTCTCAGTCCTTGGAGAGCCTTTTGGGTTTGGTTGGTATTCCTCCAAGTGATCCTGCAAGAGATTGTTAGTGTAGTTCACATTCAAACGTAGAAATATTGATAAAAAAAATGAAAGAGATGGGGAGAGAATGCAAACTCCAACAACAACCAACAATATGCTAAACCAATCTTATATTTCCCAATGGAATAGATGTACAACACCTAGGAGGTGTGGGATTCAAGGGAAGCCAACAATATCCCTTAGGGAGGCCTTTCTTGTCCAAACTAAATGCTAAGTAGATGGTAGAACAATGGAAAGAAACAATTGCCCCTGGATGGAAGGTGGAAAGGGAGCTTGGGAATGCTTACAATGGTAGGAAATGGTGGGATATGAGGAAGCTCCAGCTCAAATCTAGATGCATAACCTTACTCTGATTTCTCCCTACAAAATGCATGACAATGGCTTCCTTTTATAGGCCAAGAGGTGTCCAACAAACAACTAGATCCAATGTGAACTCTCCTCCTTCATGAACTAGCTCCAAGGTACAAAAAGGGGGGTGATTAATGCCAGCAAGTGTGTGAGGATCCGAATTCGTATATTTGGGGAGGACTAAGTATTCAATGCACCACTGGGAGTGAGTGGTCTCGTCGTTTTGACAATAGCACGGATATCAAAGGAAAAGAAGCACGAGTGTAGCATAGGCGTTGTTCAGATAACCTGTGTTATAGTGCGGATCAACTATGTATTACCCACGCTACCCCTTTGTTTTGAATGTTCCTTGGAATTTATGAACTCCTGGTGTGTTTTGGATATTTTGAGGATTCCTATGGTGATATGCATTCTTTATGTTGAAGGCGCCTTACTGGATGAATCACTGAAATGTCGCATGTGTGTGACATTTGGGCATTAATGGATTCCCCCTGATGTATGAGGTTCAGAGGGTATTGTAGAGCCAATAATGCATCATGTTTTCTGTTGTTTCTCTCCTATTCTGTTAGGACGAAGCATATGTGGAAAAATAGGGTTCTCCCATGGGGAAGATTGTTGGTGACGACCGTTGGAGCTGTAATAAAGAATAGTTTGTATACAAACGAGGTGGGTATAACCATGCTCATGAAATGCTATCAAAGTGATTACAATGAGAGAGGACCAAGGTGTCAGCTCTACTATACTGTTGGGACATGAATGAATGTGGCTTCAATCCATATGTGAGTAAATAACCCAGGAACTGTTGTAGATGATTGAAGAAGTGGAATTTATTGTGACAATGAAAATCCCACTAGGGTGGGGTACCAAACGGGTATGTAAATATGTCTGAGAGCTTCACTTATACCAAATAGAATGCTACCATGATTTCCAAATGTGAACACTGCTACCTTCAAAAGTACATTTCCCCCTAATGCGATGATGTGTTGACATCGAGCATAGGGGAAACCACTTAGTTAGGGAGAACTAATGACTCTCCCTACTAAGGTTCAGGTGATCCCTTATAGTGATTGAAAGGGATCCCAAGGTACAACCGCAACTACTGCAACTCTTAGAATGTAGTGTTTTGGCGTCGAAGAGAGTTGAAGTACATGATAAAATGATTGTCTTATCCTAAGAACTGAGATCATATTGTAACCGACTGGTGGACGAACATACCTCACACAAGACTGGTTGATAAGCATGGGGCTGATAAATTCCTTTGATTGATGTAAACATGGGGAGTAGGGATGGAAACTTTTCTTTCAGAATGGAACAGATTGAAATAGACGGAGACAAACTACAAATGAAAGGGCTTTGATGGAGATGCAAAATGATGAGTGATGGTAACTGGAAAAATAAATACTGCTGAATGTATTGAGACTCAAATACATCGATCAAAGGTGACCATGGGTTACTGCCAAAATAATATGGTGTTCCCGCAATGTGAGGTGATGAGGGAACATGTTTGTACATAAATAATAATGGTGGGGTCCCCACAGTTTTGGGTGTGTCAGGGGACCAATTTGATGATGGGAGGATTCCCCACAATTTTGAGTGGGTCGGGGGATGCTTTCCAAGATGAAGTGGGGGTTAACTTGCAGACGCAAAGACGGGTGCCCCATGAATCAACGCCATGCAGTGTGTACCTGCAAGATAACTGAATAGAAATGGTTACTTATGAGCGTGGGGGCCCCATAGGTGTCTTTGTGGGGGTGATGATACGAGGGAGATTGCGACGAGAAAAGTGCTCATGGAGGTATGAGGGGGATTTGTGAATCGTTCTCATAATATGTGCCAAAGAATCTAACCAGTGTCTACTTGGTGGATTAAATGCCCAATGGAAAAATGATACTCTAAGGGAGGGTCTTTTCACGCTGGGTCAGATTCCTTGGACTTGCGGGGGATTGACATCATGGGTGTCACATTGTTCGCTTAAACTGACCCAAAGGTTTCCAATTAGACCGAGGTTCTTTGCGGTTCTCCCTTTTACCAACAAAACCCCTACGCACCGGCCCTTTCGGCAACAACCTGTGAGCAGGTTGAGGTCTCACCCGAGGTGTATCTTTATGGGGTACTGCGGAATTAGGTTTCCACAGTAAATGATGAGTTGTTTATCTGAACAAGCTGCACAACACAGGATAGAAGGAGTGCGCTGCGGGGCAAGGTGATGCGATGCGCAGCAGGATCTATGCTACGAGCAGTACTACGCGGTGGAGGAAACACTGCGGGCCGCACCAAGGGTTTCTTACTATTGAGAATCTTCTACTAGAAATGCGAATTATCCACACTTATCCTCTACTTGGAAGATCTCGGAAACGTTAAGGCACTAAAATGAATATCACTCATCCATTCATTCAGGCACTTGCTGGTTATCTTTCTGGCGTTCATTCTAGAACTCAGACTATTACAATGTGAAATGAAATGATAAACATGATTAACTGTGTTGTGTTCCTTCACTGTGCTTAAGAAAGTAATTATACTTAAATGACTGATTCACAATCTTAATCATAGAATTGAAATGTCTACCATTCATCTGCTTCTATGGAACCTAGCATATCATTCCCAAACTTCTCCTATTAGTAAATGCATATCAAAGTTCTCATATTATAGCATGCAAGGAAACATTCAAGCATTCATTCTACAGAAAACACAGACAATCATTCATTCATAAACATCATCTCATAACACAGGATTTAACGTGGTTCACTTCCCCCGATGGAAAGCTATGTCCACAAGAACGGTTGGTAATATATTTCTTTCAAAAGGGATGGGGCAACCATTCGTAGTCTACGCACTCAGCTACAGACTCTTCTTTCTCTCGGCTAGGTCTCTGTGCACATAGCTGCAAATCCTTTACAATATTCTCAGCTCCGAGAGATTCTTCAATACAAAAAGGTTATCTCCTTAAGTTCTCAGCAACAACAAAAGAAAAACAATAATACAGAAAGAGAACAACCCACAACTCGAACCAACCCCCATCCCATACAAAATGTCTTCTTTAAATAGATCATGCCCGAAGGTCATGTCTGTACAATGCCGAAGACCTAAAACCCCAAAACCCTAAGGGTTTCCAAAACTGTGCCAGTTTTCCAAACCGGCTTGTTGGCTCCTAGTAGCGTCTGCTTGATCATGGCGGATCTCCACGTCCTCATTCTGTCGCTATCGACCTTCCTGTCGCATGCATGCCTACAGGCTGCTTCTGCCGAACTATTTCTCTCTAACGGTTTTACCTTCTAAGCGTGCCAAACATCTCTTTCCTTAACAACCCACGCGTGGCCGCCTTCTTTTTTTGCCTACGTCCGCCGCTCGGCAATCCTGAAATATATTTCCAAAAATGGCTACTACCGGTCGAGCCGGTAGCTACACTTAATACTTGTCCAGCACACCGCTTTGCTGGCTCCACATGGCCTCCTAACTTTGTAGCACTGCTTCAGTGCAGTACTGGTCTTCGCATCACAACCAAAACTTTGATGCTGCGTGCAACTCCGCAGTCTGGTCAAAAATTGGATGTTGCGTGCAACTTCGCAACATCCTCAATACTTAGCCAAAATTGTGTTTCTGAGCTGTGCTCAGCTCAGCTTTCCCTGCTTTCCTCAAAAAGGTGCTTCCCAAAACTTCATCTCAACTTGGGCCCAACATGCCCCTAACACTTACATGTGACTCGTCCCCGAGCCACTGATTGTTTCAGCTGTCTCACTCTGCGTCGCGACCGGTGGAATGAACTTGGACATGAACTCATCGTATGCACCGCACAACTACACTACTGCTTCTCTTGTATCCTCCTCAACCTGTTTAATTGTATCAAGCAGTGTTGGAGTTATTTCTTTTCCAATTTGATCTTGTACCTACTCCTGGTTATCGCACAGTTCTACTAACTTATCTTCAATCTGCTGTGATACCGCCATGGCATTCTCCAGGAGCTGCTGCGATTGATTATCCATCTCAATCTCTTTTTGTCGTAATTCCTGTACTTCTTTCTTTAATCTGGATATCTCCTTGTATCTAGGAAGCCTTTCTCTGGGTGGTAGAGCTTTCACCTCTGCATTCAACTTGTCCAGTGTGGTCTGTTTTTCTTGTACCGCGGTCTTGACCTGCAGCAACCCTTGATCCTCTTCAAGGGTCGCGATTGCCTATGAAACCTTATCCAGGAGAGATTAGCACTTATCCATCTCACTTGTGATGCTTTTCGAGGCGACGCTCACTACTTGCTCTCTAACTTGTTGTTTGGTTAATGGCGCCTGCTTATTCATCTTATCCTTCAATGTGGCAATGTCAGCCTCATAGTAAATCTCTTTATCCTGCATCTCTGTCTGCAAGGATCTCACCTTATCTCCGATCCTCAGAACTGTGTCCACAGTATCATCCTATATTTCTATGCCTTTGATATCCTTCACCACATTGGATATGGTGGTCTCCAAATTTTGTTGACGGTCTTGTTCGTTGCGTAGCTATACTTCTGCCTTCTATTGAATTTGTATGTTTGTTGCGGTGAGTTCTGCCTGTAACTTCATCGCTTCAACTGTTCGTTCATGCATCTCCTCCACGATCTGAGTGTGGATGAAGTGCAATCCTGGCAAAGGGATTTTGGCTAAGTCGATCTCTACCCTCTCGACTCCCTTTGTGTCCAAGACAACTTGTTCTGCTATTGGCAACGCAACAGCCAATGGGTCCAGATGGACAATTCTGCTCTTCGACGGCAGCGTTATTGCTAGTTGTTGGCTTCCTTGCTCCGAGGTTCCTACTAACCTCCTTTCAGCCCCTGCTTCCTTTGGCACAATAATGCTTTTCTGGACATCGTCCATTTTCTTCATTAGGCCTTGCATTGCGAGCCTCGTCTGGTGCAGGTGATCGTGGATGACCTTGTCCTTCTTTTCCTTAGCCACCATAAGTTCCTTCATCTGCTCTGAGATTGTTTCGGCTATCATCTCGTAGTCATCATCATTGAGGACTGCCTCCAATTGAATCTTTGTAGCCTTCACCTTTTTCCTCGACTTTGGCTTCTCCGAAGTCTCAGCTTCTTTTCTCTTCCCTGTTTCTTCAATAATTGGGCATGTGAGTGGGATTGGCTCATCTTCTGTTGAATCTGTCTCCATGTCCATGACCTCTACGCGGACCTCTACTGGCCAATCTTTCATGAGGTCCTCAATATCCTGCTCATACATGATGTACTTTCCTGGGAACCACTCTAGTTTCCTCGTTTGTGCTTTCGGCGATATGAATATACATTTCATATCTGCCTCAAAGTCGATGATGCGGATATACTTCGCCATGACCTGCTTTGTAATGCGGGGTGCTTCATGATTGCGTCGCGCAGTTGAATATAGTACTGGTAAAAGACTTCTGTTGTTGCATGCTGGCGCTCTGCATTTGTGTTTTCCTAGAGGTTGACGAACTTAAACCCTCTAGGATCCTTGGTATCCATAACGACGCCTGCATAATCTCGCGGCTCCTTCCATCCACACAAAGCAATTAGGACGATGAGCCAAGTGAAATGGAACTGGCCGCCATTCACCTGGGTGTCATTGAGTTCTTCAAGGAACTCATTCAACAGAAACTGACACCAATTCAAGCTGTGGCCTTCGGCCGCTGCAGCACCAAGGAGTATTGCGCCCGCAGGCACCTCTGAAGGCCTAGTTATTTTGAGCATCTTTCCTGTGAGCAACTACGTTACAAATATTGTTTCTCGATCCTCTATATCTTCTGTCGGGAATCCTCTTTTTTCCTTCACCACCGAGTGGATTTTCTTCATCTTCTCAATGGCCTCTTTTTCTTTGCTCTTCCCCTGGAAGAATTGATTCGGATCCTTATCGCGCTTGCTTAGCCCAGTGATGCGGTGGATCAAATCAATGTTAATGTCAATGTTTCTGTCCAACCATAGATAACCTTGATGGATTCACACCATGAGTGTGCGAACCACGATATTCAATTATGGGGAACGGTCAAAATGTGGCAATCTCAACAAGTTTAGTAGCCCCGACTGAACGACAGGTGCTAACAAACTGTCAGCTACCAAGTTCAGAGTTCCCTTGGCGTCCTTTTTCCAGCACATATACTGGTCTGGTTGAAAATCCAGGTATTTGGGAACATCTGGCTCGTCTTTCTTCATTCCCAAGAGGTCATAATCCTCCCATTTATAATCTGCTATCTTTCCCAGCAGATTCTTAGCAACGTTTGCATGCTTTGACATAGGCGACAGCGGGATGTCGTATCTCGCATTCTTGGACAATTTAAACACAGGGGCATTCAGTGCCCATGGAGAGATATATTCAGGTGTCATCTTCAAAATTTCCATCGGAAAGACTGGTGCTTTCTGTGCTGAGGATCCCAATTTTATGATGTTGGATCGAGGTGCAGTTACAACTTTTCCCTTATCTTTTTCTTTTTCCTGCATCGTCAGATTAATTCTTGGTGATCTGCGGGATCCTTCACCTTGTTCTACAGTGACCTTCTTAACTGGAGTTTTCATTAACTGTTGAATCCCTCCTTGCTGAAAGATCCTCAATGCTTCTTCAAGGGTCAATTCTTCTTCTCTAAAGTAAGATTATGACATTCATAAATGAGGTAGCGGCTAAGTCAGACAGAATACAGATGGCTACTAGCTCAGAGAGGTTAATTGCAAGAAAATTCTAAGTGCTTGGTAACGCCCACGAGTCTCCCAACGGTGTTATTTATAGGCACAGCAGACCCTCTCCCGCGCCCTTCAATGGCTAGATAAGCATTTAATGTGGTGTCTGTTGGAGAATTTGAGCGGATCCTTCAGTCTTTTCTGTCGTCGGCGTGCTCAGAACAACTATCTTTTCTTTAAATGCTGAAGCGGTTGCTGCAACGGTCATCTAACGACTATTTTTCTGAAAAGCCATGCAACAACTATTTTTCTCTAGGTGTTGCACCAAACTGCGCGGCAAGCCATCTGCAACCCTGTGAGGCTTCCACTCTATATATTTTTCTTCTTCTTTTTCTTTCTCTTTTTTTTTCCCCCCTCGTGCAGCTTCAACAGTGCTGTGTGGTGCATAGATCATTCTTCTTATCATACTTTTTTCCTTTTATTATACATGTACAAACTTCTTTACATTTGTAGTGTCCAGTTTCAACTGTACTTGACACTTAGAACTTCCTTCCTTGGTTCGTTATTCAGGGTTCTGCGAAGCAGTGTTATCATGGTATAGCTTTAGCCTGCTTCCATTTATCAGAGTTGGCAAGGTATCACCAGCTAAATTGGCTAACTGGACTGCACCAGTGTTAGTAACATGTATCACAGTATATGGGACAAGCCAATGCATCTTAAATTTACCAGGGAATTTCATGAATTTGATATCATACATGAGGACTATATCACCTACCTAAAAACACTTGTTCTTTATATGGCGATCATGCCATGCTTTCTCGCGGTCCTTCTGAGCTTGCTGGTGGAAGCCTGCGATGAAGCGATCTTCCTCCAAGCCCAGTAAGTGTAGTAATATTTCTTCTAGAGCTTCGCAGTCTGCCATCCCCATAAATGCAGTGATTCTCAAACTAGGGACAATATATTCCATAGCCATTATAGCCTCCTTCCCATAAACCAACCGAAAGGGTGTATGTCCTGTCAATTTCTTGCATGTGGTCCTGTATGCCCATAACACAGATGAGACGTGCAGGTCCCAATCGTCTCTATTTACATTGCACACCTTAGTGAGTGCGTTCTCCAATATTTGATTGAAATCCTCTATAGTACCATTCACCTATGGATGATATGGAGTATTGCGTTGATGACGAATGTGGAATTCCTCTGTAAGCTCCTCAATCGTCTTGTTCAAAAAGTGAGTACCTTGGTCACTCATCAAAATCTTCAAATAGCCAAATCTAGTGAGTATTTCTTCAAAAATAAACTGCGCTGCAGTACTGGCGCTGCAGTCCTTAACTGGTTTTGCTTCCCCCCATTTGGTGAGATAATCCGTAGCAGTAATAATATACCTTGCACCCGTTCTTTTTCCTGGTGGGTTTATAGGACCCACAAAGTCTATTGCCCATTTTTCAAATGGTTGTAGTGTCAGCTGTGGATTCAATGGAATCTCATCTTGACGTGATGGTTTTCCTGTCCTCTGACAGACATCACAGTTCTTGCAATGTTCTTTGGCATCTTTATGGATCATAGGCCACCATAGCCCTGCGCGCAATATCTTCTGCGTAGTAGCCCTTCCTACATAGTGACCTCCTGCGATTCCTGAGTGTGCATTGGCTAGAATAAATGGCTTCTCATGATCGAGTATGCACCTGTGCAGGACTTCATCCAGCCCAAGTTTGTATAACTGACCTGCAATTATAGTGAAGTCCGTGGCGCCCACCACTAACTATTTTTTCTACTGGACCGAGAATTCCTGGGTGCCAGCCTTGTGGTTAGGAAGTCAATGATGTCCTTGTAATAATCATCGGCAACCTATATACTAAATAACTGCACATCAGCCAGACTGTCTTCAATATTCGTCGGCTCCTCTCCTGACTCGATCCTTGACAGATGATCAGGTCCCAAGTTTAGTCTATCTAGCTTGACAATAATTTCAAAGTCATATTCCTGGAACAGCAATAGCCATCAGCATATGTGTCCCCCTAACACTAGCTTATTGACCAAATATTTCAACGCAGAATGGTCAGTAAACATAAGGAAGTGCGATCCCAGCAAGTAGTGTCTAAATTTCTGTAGGGCATATACCATCGCAAGGACTTCCCTCTCAGTAGTAGTATAGTTCTTCTCTGCTGTTGAAAGCTTTCTGCTAGAAAATGCAATAGGGTGGTCAATACCTCCCTCTCCTGGATGAGCTAACACGATCCCCATGGAAATACATGATGCATCAACATGGACATGGAATGGCTTCGTCCAGTCTGGAAAGACTAGAATCGGCGCAGTGACCATTTTTTCTTTTAATGTGTCAAAACCCTATTCGCATTTTTCGTTCCAAATGAACGGTGCGTCTTTCTTCAACAGCTTTTCCATTGCTACGGTTATCTGTGCATAACCCTTTATAAATTTCCTATAATATCTAGTATGGCCTAACGTAGACCGCAACATCTTGACTGAATTTGGTGTTGGTAAGTTTGCAATAACTGCAATCTTCGCAGGGTCTACCATCAATCCTTGCTTACAGACAATGTGGCCAAGTAAAATTCCATAAGGCACACAGAAAATACACTTTTTCAAATTCAAGGATATTTGATGCTGTCAACACTTCTCGAGCATAATGCGGAGATTCGCGCAATGATTTTTCAATAGACCAAATACAGTCCAATCATCAAAATACGCTTCTAAAAACTTGTGCATAAAATCTTTAAATGCTGCGACGACGACTCTAGAGAATATGGAAGGTGCGTTCTTCAGCCCAAAAGGCATGACGGTGTACTGGAATGACCCCATTCTGTAGCAAATGTCGTCTTATGCCTATCCGCAGGATCAATCCTGATCTGATGATAACCAGAGAAACCATCAGTGAAAGAATATGCCTCATTTCCTCCAATTTTATCAAGCACTTCATCTGTGAATGGAGTAGGGAATGGGTCGTGCATGGAAGCATCGTTCAGCTTTCTGAGATCCACACAAATCCTGATCTCGCCTTTTGCTTTCTTGTCTTGAAAAACCATGGGGCTAATCCATTCGGATTCTTCAACTGGTTCAATGATTCCTGCTTCTAGCATCTTATCTAGCTCTGCGTGGACTTTTTCCTTATAGCGCGGATTCAATCTGTATGGCCCATTCTTGACAGGCTTAGCACCTAGTTTTAAAGGTATTTTCATGACCCCTAGGTCTCCCCAAATTCCTTTCAACTCTGTAAATTTTGTTGGAAATAGTTCCTGATACTCATGTAAGGTATCTGCGATCTTTGCAATAGTCTGATCGTCCCAATAATCTCCTATTGATGTGAACGTCGGCTCTTTGTCTATGCCAATGTTCACTTTTTGTGTTTTTACTGGTCCAGTCATATCTGGGATTTCCAACGGAGGTCCTTCTACCTCACGCGCGCCTTCTGATTCTGGTATATCTATGTTGCGCGGGTCGTCCTCCTCGTCTTCATTTGTATCATTGGTATCTTCAGCTAAGTTGTAATACTCGATCAAGTGCTCTTCATGTTCCTTCCATTCTGACTGTAGGTGCGCGGGAACGCACTCTATCCCAAAAAAATCCTGCAATGTTATGTTTTCATCAGGACAGTCGTCCTGGAATATGCGCTTCTTGATTAGCTGTAATGCTACATGTATTAATGGATTCTCATCTTCAAAGCTGAAGTCCTTCCGTAAGTTCGCAGCGAGTAGCTCCCAGTCAGTGAGTTCACTGCGCAACTCCAAGTCGAGGTACCATTTCTCTGGAATACCCGCATCCAATGTATGTACAAATAAATGTACCCATTCTGTAAGTGGTCTTTCCACCCATGCCTTTGAACAGATTTCAATGTGCTGACTAGGGTCTATCTTTCCATTATACTTTTGAAAGGGTAAAGTAACCTTTTCGTCGAATCGGATCTGCATCTTAGTTCTGCATTGATCCCAAGTGGTCAATGTTTTCTTATGTGCATTCCACCATCTGGCAGGTGTATCGTGCAGTGCTATATCTAAATCTGGAAGTCTATGCTCATCTGGTATAACTGTAGTATATTCCCTTATGAAACTGTAAACATTAGTAGAACCATCATATGTGGGAATAGGACTCACCTCTTTTCCGATCCAGCGTAGTGATTTCGTAACCTGCGCACATCTTCTTGCTGATACTTCATGCATGCGGCTTTGCCAATTCTCCAGTCCTGTATCCGAGTCAGAGATACAAGAAGTGTCACATTGCTAGCTGAGCGTACCGTCCGCAGTAGGATTAATGTAGTCTTCCTTGTTCGCATTCAGCTAGTATAGTCTGTCTAAATCTTGAGCTTGGGATTCCTCCTGAATCGGCTCACTGTATCTATCACCATCTTTAGGATCCAATGGTGCGATGACCCTAAGATGCTTCCCTTCAAAGATCATTTTCTTTGTCTTCAATTTTATGATAGCCAAGTTATCCATAGCCCAATCAATTCCCAATATTGCTAGAAAAGGTTGACTATCATCCACAATTTCAATAACCTCAAAGTCTGCATGACTCTATACTCTGTCAATGTCAACTACTACATTAGCTAAGCGGCCAAAAGGTATGACCTTCTCCTGATTAGCCATTCGTAACTGGATAGGTGACCAGAGCAACTTTGGTCGACCCATATGCTGCCATGTCTGCTTAGTTAAGACATTCACTTCTGATCCTTGATCAAGGATGACTTCATCCATTTCAAAATCTCTTATCTGCGTAGTAAGCCTCATCTCTCCTTGTTCTTCTGTAGGTTAAGAGGGGTTGCTTTTCCTGGAGTTTTCCTTATCCATACTGTTTCAAGGGGATACTTCTTCGTATGTGCATTCCCTGATGTTGAAGCTTCCACTCCTCTGTCGCGGCCTGTCTCAGTGCCACTGCGCGTGACCACATTAATGCTTGGATCCACTGGTCTATTCTCTACTGCGATCCACTAGACGTTTGGATTCGGAGCCTCTGTTCGTCTTCTTTTCTGAATTTCCACCTCTAATACTGGGCAATCTTCAATGACATGCTCAAATGATTTACAATAATTGCACGTAGTGCATGGGTTAACACAATCTCTAGACATGTGCCCAGGTTGGCCATAGTTATAACAAATGACTTGGTCACGGCCTCTTCCTTCCTTCAGACCAGCATTTCTTCCTCTGCCGCGGTGTCCACCACCACAACCTATGTATCCTCGGTCATATTGTGCATTTTCTTATTTTGGCTAGGTATCTTCTTGTACGTGGTACAGGCCAGCGCCTCGCATTGAGTCCATATCCTTTTTTCTTTCATTCATTAATTCATATGCACGGCAGTTGGATTCATCATGTCCAACTGATTTACAGAAATTGCAGTATAAATTCTTAGGAGTTTTCACATATTTCTGGATGAGGTAACAGTCTTCAGGTCTATGTCCTGTGGTTCTACAAATTTCACACCATGGGGCCTGATTTTGATTTAATGGGTTAGGCGCACCACTGTTAATATAGTCGCGGAATAGAGGGCAATGCTCGCGGTCATGACCTTCTCCTTTACAACTTGTACACCAGACCTCCTGTCTAGGTTCATATCTTTGTTCTTTACCATTTTTCATACTTTGTATTTCAAGTGTGAGGGTGGTCAGCTGGTTCTGGATCTGAGACATCCCAGAACTAGTGTCACCAATCGGCGAAGCTTCCAGCTTCATTGCAATTTCCAAGGTCTCTACCTGGGATAGAACCTTCTACTGCATCAATGGTAATCTGATATGGGGAAACAGCGCAGCAATGAACCATTCTTTATGATGTTCTGGTGGTATAACAAAACTTACTTCATTTAATAAGGTCTTAAATTTCTGATCAAATTCCCAGACCGTTTCAGTTGGTCTCTGCTTTATTTCCTTCAACTCAGTTATACACTGAGACTCAGACTTAGGTTTCTTGAACTCTACCACTAGCACGACTTTAATTTATGCGAGGGTTCTCGGCTGTACGGTAGAGTATTTCATAAACCAATGTAGCGCTCTATCCCTGAAGGTGGTGATGAGCTGTGCTTTCTTCACAGCATCGTCCTGGATTTGTCTTACACTCCATACGGATTCACAAAGGAAACAATGCTGATCAGGGTCTTCTAGGCCAGTTCCTCTGAATATTGGCAGTTTCATATCAGTGTTTGCCATTGTGCTACTAGTTGGTGGGGCGCCGGGATTAGTGCGCGGCTGTTGTAAAGGGATCTGCACAGTAAATACAAATGGGACTATCGGGAGAGATAGACTAGGCTGATTCTTTTGCAGGGTGGGTTGTGTGGGTTCTGCGATAAGGGTGGCGCGGTTTGTGCAGCCGGCGGATTCTCAGGGGTAAATGGTTGTGCAACTTCGCTATCAAGATCGCAGGGGATCTCAGTATCTATATGAAGTTTAGGGCCTTCTGGATTCTTATTAATTTTATATCTCTTACCACTTCTAAGAGTATGTGTCTCTTCGTCAGAATCAATATATGTACTGTTTATCATGACAAAATTCAAGCATATTACTGCATTCTTAGAACACCTTTCTCAACTAACAACATCTTAATGTATAGACTGAGATTGTTCAGAAACTTACCTTGGAATCCTCCGAAAAAATGTGCTTCTGCTTGGCTGTAGGATTTGAGTGTGTCTATAGCAAATTCTGTTACAAAGCCTTCTAGCATATGATTGACCCAATAATCAACTGCGCGTGACAACGGGATGTCTAACGCTTTAAGCTGCGCTGTGAGCTCGAGAGTCCACTCCGTAGGAACTCCTCCTTGGAAACAGTTTTTCTTCTCTGCGAGCCGCAAGATCCATGCATGCAGCTCGTTTAGAAACTATGCCCAAAAGATCTCGCGAATGTTGTATAACAGATATCTATCCGACCACTATGTGTCACTTAGACGCGGATGTCTATTTTCTTGTCTGTTAAAATCGCTTATGGTTTTATCCCACCAAGCTTGGATTTCTGTCTTTTCAGGATGCCAATAGTCAGATCCTTCGGGGAACTGATATTCTTCTTCACACATTGTGATTGCAACTCAACAGAACCATTTCAACTCATCATGGATTCTAGCGCAGCAACGGAACCATTTAGACTCATCATGGATTCTAGCGCGACAACGGAACCATTTGTTGGCTTAAACTGACCCAGAGGTTTCCAATTAGACCTAGGTTCTTTGTGGTTCTCCCTTTGACCAACAAAACCCCTTCGCACCGGCCCTTTCGGCAACAACTTGCAAGTAGGTTGAGGTCTCACTCGAGGTGTATCTTTATGGGGTACTATGGAATCAGGTTTCCACAGTAAATGATGAGCTGTTTATCTGAACAAGCTGCACAGCGCAGGACAGAAGGAGTGCTCTGCAGGGCAAGGTGATGCGGTGCGCAGCAGGATCTATGCTACGAGTAGTATTGCACGGTGGAGGCAACACTGCGGGCCGCACCAAGGATTTCTTACTGTTGCGAATCTTCTACTGGAACTGTGAATTATCCACACTTATCCTCTACTTGGAAGATCTCAGAAACGTTAAGGCACTGAAATGAATATCACTCATCCATTCATTCAGGAACTTGTTGGTTATCTTTCTGGTGTTCATTCTAGAACTTGGACTATTACAACGTGAACTGAAATGATCAACATGATTAACTGTGCTCCGTTCCTTCACTGTGCTTAAGAAAGTAATTATACTTAAATGACTGATTCACAATCTTAATCATAGAATTGAAATGTATACCATTCATCTGCTTCTGTGGAACCTAGCATATCATTCCCAAACTTCTCCTATTGGTAAATGCATATCAAAGTTCTCATATTACAGCATGCAAGGAAACATTCAAGCATTCATTCTACAGAAAATACAGACAGTCATTCATTCATAAACATCATCTCATAACACAGGATTTAGCGTGGTTCACTTCCCCGGATGGAAAGCTACGTCCACAAGAACGGTTGGTAATATATTTCTTTCAAAAGGGATGGGGCAACCGTTCTTAGTATGCACACTCAGCTGCAGACTCTTCTTTCTCTCGTCTAGGTCTCTGTGCACACGGCTGCAGAGCCTTTACAATATTCTCAGCTCAGAGAGATTCTTCAATACAAAAAGGTTATCTCCTTAAGTTCTCAACAACAACAAAAGAATAACAATAATATAGAAAGAGAACAACCCACAAAGCAAACCAACCCCCATCCCATACAAAATGTCTTCTTTAAATAGATCATGCCCAAAGGTCATGTCTGTACAATGCCGAAGACCTAAAACCCCAAAACCCTAAGGGTTTCCAAAACTATGCCAATTTTCCAAACTAGCTTGCTGGCTCCTGGTAGCGTCTGCTTGATCATGGAGGATCTCCACGTCCTCATTATGTCGCTATCGGCCTTCCTGTCGCACGCGTGCCTACAGGCTCCTTCTGCTGAACCATTTCTCTCTAACGGTTTTATCTTCTAAGCGTGCCAAACATCGCTTTCCTTAACAACCCACGCATGGTCGCCTTCCTATTTTTCCTACGTTCGCCGCTCGGAAATCCTGAAATATCTTTCCAAAAATGGCTGCTACCGGTCGATCCAATAGATACACTTGATACTTGTCCAGCACACCACTTTGCTGGCTCCACGTGGCCTCCTAACTCCGCAGTACTGGTCTTCGCATCACGGCCAAAACTTTGATGCTGCGCACAACTCCGCAGTCTGGTCAAAAGTTGGATGTTGTGCGCAACTTCACAGCATCCTCAATACTTAGCCAAAATTGTGTTTCTGAGCTGTGCTCAGCTCAGCTTTCCCTGCTTGCCTCAAAAAGGTGCTTCCCAAAGCTTCATCTCAGCCTGGGCCCAACACACATATTGATGACGGGGATGGAAATGGTGCGCACACCAATGAGGGAACATGCTATTCACGGTAATGATGTTTATGGCACATCAAGGCCATGAATGGGGTCCCTATGGTTATATGTGGGAATACTGAGAAATGCATTATGAACGTAGGGTAAATAGTGTCTATATTTCAATTGTGGAACGATATTTGTGGTAGTGTGTGTGGCCCTTGTTGCTATAGGGTGGAGTCTTTCTCTTATAGTGGAAAATAAATAGTCTTAGATATTGTCCTAGTTGGGATCCTGCAAACATGGTGCACATAGCCAAGTGTAGTAAAGAACGTGACCAAGGTATTGACAATGCAAAATCATATAACCAAAACATCTCGTACCTGTGGGGCATTGACTAGAAAAATAGTGTCCTAGTGACATTGGTGGGAATCCGGATTTGTTGGCTCCATGTGGAAGAGCTCGAATTTCTAGTCGTGGTGGTATGAATGGTTTTGAAAACGAAGTTATAGTTTGTCTGTGGCATCAGTTGGAAGTTTGGGTCAAATGAGTATAAAATAGGGGTGGGGCCCACTTTTCAAAAACATTTGTACTTTGTGCCACCGACCTCTTAGATCCCGTTTTGAGCGACTCTGAGAGATCCGGTGCATCGTTCGACGAGCCGTGAGATTTAGGTATGCCTCACCCTTGTACTTTTTAATTTTTTTCGGGTAGGTTTAGGATTAAGGGTCTCCCGGGTGGCCAGGGGGATTTTTATTGGTTTTTGGGGCTATCGTGTGGGATTTTGGGAAAATCCTGCATGGTAGCGAGATATTTTTGGAGACTCTCATGTTACTATAGCGCGATATTTTTCAAAAATCGTGCACGGTGTAGTGCACCCAATTGCGCAAATGAAATGTAATGTTCCGTGCTACACACTAGATGATAACTGCTTGGCCGCACGCTGGTTTAGCGCGTCTGAACAGTGTGTCAGTCGCGCTACTAGCAAGGTCAAGTAGTATAAATACTGCATGCTGGTTCCACATGGCTAATCGGTGGTTCTTCCACACTACGCGTAGTTATCTTTGAGACAGTCGCGCTACGCATAGACCTTTTTAAGTATGGTTGTGCTGATGAATTTTTGGAAGTCTAATGGGTGGTCATTTATTTGTGCAGTTTGTTGATTTCCACTTTATGGATCACGTCAAATATGTTGAGTGGAGAGAGGGGGGTACGATGCGCTCCGAGACCGGGTGTTGGCCGACTAGGTAGCGACAGAGAAATTATGCGATGCGAGACTCTTGAAGTTCTTCAAGAGCCCCTTGATGTGATCGGCAGACTACCTACTATAGATACTATTGTACATGTGGGTCCCGAATCGAGTGGTTTTTCAGGTAGGAGATGAGGACTTGAGTATCACGACTCAGGACATTTACTTCTTGAATTTTTTGACTCACCGATGGGTGAGGGATTTGTTCCCTCCACAAATGGTGGGGTAGATGATCCACACACTAGTGGATCGATATTGTGGCACTGACCAGAGGTCTTGAAACTCTAGTGGAGTTCTTGTGAGCCATCTGAGAACTTTGCTGGTGCAAGCTATTGCGACAGCCATTGTGCGTGTATTGGAGGCTATGTCCCCTAACCATATTACAAGGGACCAACTCAGCTACTGGAGAGAGTGATGGTTAATCGACCCATGGCGTGGGGTCCGTTGTTGCTTCAATCTATGATGCGATGTTGGATCTGCATCGGCATGGGGCTCGAAGCACCTTCTGCTATGGCACTGTGTTGTGATCCTATTTCTTCAAGCGCTACCCATTGCTAAGGCCATAGGTAATAGTTACACCGAGAGGACCACGGGAGCCTCAGATGGCCTTTTGTGGGCGTATTATGCCTCGTGCTGGTGGCAGGCCCGTGGGGGGCTATTCTACTCCCCAAGTGTTGGATGTCTGGGAGGGACGCATAGGCCGATTGGAGAGGTATTGCTGGACTGACATGGATTACCTGGGAGATATGGAGCTGCTCATTCCTCCTAGAGGTTTTGACACTATAGGTAGTTTTATGGTTTGTACTTTTTTACATATATATTTGTACATATTTTTATTTATGCGCATTTATGATATACATGTTTATCAAGTATTGATGATGGTTTCCTCCTCTATGATGCAGATGTAGGTCCTGTGAGACCACCTTGGAGGCAGAGACTAAGGAGAGATCAACCAGCTGTAGGGGTTGGTCATGCCATTGGAGGAGAAGGTGCGGTCGAGTGTGGGGTTGTTGGCGCAGGGGGAGTAGGGGCTAGAGGAGGTGCGGCAGGGAGGGAAATTGTGAGGGACCATACGGAAGTTATGATAGAAGACTTGGAGTGGTGATTTGGTGGGTTGTATGTTGGGTTAGATGAGTAGGTTGGGAAGACCTCGAGGATGATGATTTGGATTTGACACTTCACCTACCAACTGAGTGTGGTCCATCTTGGAGGCACATCATGCGGTGGGTCGTAGTAGCATGCCACATGGCACGATATTTGCAGAGAGGAGCGACCCCTCCTCCACGACAGAGGCCTTGGCAGGGACCAGAGCCGGCACGAGGGGAGATTGTGTAGCCTTTAGCTATTTTGGGACCCTGGGATCCACCGGCTAGCGAGGCATATTGAGTTTATGTAGGGCTATGAGCCCTAGTTTTGTAGATACATATTTTTTTATGAGCCTATGGGAGACAGTTTTTTATTTATCCCCCATAAGGATACTATGTATATGACCCAAGAGGGCCATTTTTTGTACATGACACACATTTTTTTGATGAGATATATATATATATATATATACCATTTTGGCGGAACATGATGTATGTGTATTTTTCTCTATGTTTCCTATGTGTTGATGTGATGCATATCTAGTAGTTGATACTGTTAAATTTTGAGCATTAATTCACAATACTCTAGGATCTTTGCTGAGAGAATAACATATACAGTATATCAATGCATGACAATCACAATAAGTATGACAAGCATCACAAGAATCAAAAGAATAAGAGACAAGAGACACAGAGTTTCCGTGGGGAAAACCCTAAAGAGAAAAACCCCACAACTTCCTCAAAGATAGAGAGAGCAATGGCTCAACCAAAGTACAACCAAAATACATTGAGATAGTCTCCTAGTAGCAGATGATCCTCCTCCTCACTAGTGCGCCACTTTCTGAGTGAGAGTGAGATACTTTTTCGAGTGATCTAAATAGAGATCAGCTAATCTCTATTTATACTAATCTGTTTTCCCAATGACCTTATGGGGCCGACTTGTCTAGCTAGGTACATCCACATTATAATATATATAATTCAGGGCCGACCCCATATGGTGGTCTAATAACCCATCGGCAAGTAAACACACTTGCGACACTTGTCAATCCACATGACGACACTTCCTTATAGAGGAATAACACATCTCTAATAAGGGTACAATAAATATATATGAAATACATAGATGAAATACATTCCGAAGTTACATATACATCAATAGATACTGCCATATTTTTTTGGGGATTTGTTATCGACTTTATGAATTTATGATGATGATATACATGTATGTGTAGTCGTAGATAAAACACATAGATGCATTTATGTATGCTTGCTATGTAGGGTTACGCAGCCAGATTATGTACCAGGTGCCAATTCAATACCTTATTGGCGATGGAGTCAGTGAATGCATTGATGTTTCTCGGTATATGTGTGAAATTTATGGTGTCAAATTGTCTAATGAAAAGGCGCACACACAGAAAATTTCTGAATAGAAGCGAGTTGCAAACATGAAAAAAATTATTCAACTGCGATACGACAAGTTGTGAGTCAAAGTGTACTTGTAGATGGTGAATTCCCAGGTGTAGGGCATCGCTTAATAGACCTATTACGGCATCGTATTCTACTTGATTGTTTGTTAGTGTCCCAAATCACACCTTGTCGATGTGGTGGAGTGCATGGGAGGGGGAATATATAACCTAGGCAACGAATTCTAGATGTTTGGACCATCGAATGACACCGTCCACATATCCCATGTAGATGTCTGACTCGTAGGCCATCTGCATTTAAGAAGAGAGGTAGTTTACTTTCTAATTCGAGATAACGTGAAACGAAAGTAAAGTTTTGACGCAAATAAGAATATTAACGGTTGGTGGTGGACATCTTGTTTGTGTCACTGGGGTAAAACACCCTATTGATTTGTTAATTTTTGGGGAAATCTTGTAGATGGTCTACGTCTTTGTTGGAAGACGAGGAACCACTGCAAGTGAGGACACCGGCTAAAGGATATTCAACATAGATGGTATCTGGTAAGATCAGTGTTACTTCCTCGGTTGGTGACCTTTGCAAGTTTAGACGGAGGGGTTGTAATTGATCTTGCATTCTCATTAGTTCAAGACGAGCTTATCGTTCAGTGTGCAAAATGGGGAATTGAAAGGAAGAGTGGGTCGTCTCTCCACAAGATCGGAGAGGTCTTGGTATGCATGGAAAAAAGTGTTCTTGGTCTTCCTGAGTATTGATTTGATCCATGATGCATGCAATGGAGCTAGGAGGGAGCATATGTGTGGAATTCCCATAGAAATAGCATTCATCATGTGGCGGTGTTGTCGTAAGATTGGACGATTCTTGCAAAGGTATAGTCTCTATCATAGTTTCTGCAGTTGGTGCAACTTATGTGGGAGGGGATACTAATGGTGTCATTTATGTGTTGACCACATTAATGGATGTTGATTCCTGGTTTAAGAAGGGGGGTTCCTCAATTGTTACTTGAGTGATACAGGCCATTTCCAATGCCTCTCAATAGTGAGGGAGTTTGGGGAAATGGTGTGTATAGTTCCCATACTGATCGCATATGGAACATGCGTGATTCGTACACAATGTTTTGGACTTAGATGTGGGAGAGGGAGGTGTGCCCTCTTTTACCGTCAGTGGAGCATGGGTGATGCTAATGGGAGTGTTGAGACAATTACTTAGCTCTAGTAGAGTAGGACATAAGTTGGTTGCGTGGCCTTGCTGCCTGCACAAGGAACATGGTGGTGTGACCCTTTCAGTGGGAGTATTGATCATAACTGGGGCATTTAAATCTTACTATTTGATGCCCCCTGCATTAGTCTTAGAATTTCCTATTAGGTTGATTAATTGGGGACCTTTAAACTTCAGTTGTTTGGTGCCCCCAGTGGTGGTCTTAGTGATGACCGATTATGGTGTAGTTGTGGATGTCCTAGTTTGGGTTGTCGTTACTGAATCTATTATGGGATTTGCATCCGTACTAGCCGAAATAGGGACAAACTCATAATGGGCGACTGGTTTGGAATCCATATCTGGGAAGGGTGGTGTAAGGTACCAAATCAGGATTCCCAAAATTAGCTTGGGTAGAGTTAACTAAGCCGTAACTAACACCCCTTGTACACTTGTGGGAGGGTACGAGAATGGGATTTGAAAAATTAGTGGTACCGATGAACTCAATGTTTGTTCAATGCCATGACTTAGTGGTGGTGCTGATGATGGTGTTGAGGTGGAGGCGACTCCATTTTGAGTGGTGAAAATTGTGCACATTAGGCCATCAGTCGATGTAGGGATCTTTGGTGGTGGTCCCGAATATACTCCTAATAAATTGGAGTCCTTGTACATACTGGGGGGAATCTCAACATATGGTTGATCATTGCCTAGTACAATCGGTAGGACATTGTTGAGGTTGCTTGTAATATTAGGGTCATAGTAGTTAAGTTGGTCAAGGGTAAGTACCTTCCCATTTAAGGGAAACATCATGATACGGAAAACCGAGGAGGTGACCTCCTTCATGGCGTACATATAACTACGCCCCAAGAGGATGTTCTAGTCGAGTTCAGCATCGACTCCTTCAATATCGATCATAACCATATTTCCCCCTATCTCCATGGGAACATTTTGGTACAATTCTCTTGGTTGGGATGACCTCCCATCATATGCATGAAGAGAAATAGACGAGGGGACCAACTGAGGATACCCTAATCTATTCCATACTTTGGCATACATAACGCAAGTGGATGCACCTTCATCAATAATACAATGATGAATCATGACATTATTTACAGTAACTAGAACTTGAAATGTGACTGATGACAGTAGTCGCGAATCACCTTTGTCGAGATCAAAGGTCATGAGGTGCGAGTCGGAAGGGTCAGTAGCATCAAGTGCATTGAGTAATTCCTTTCTCTGTGTTGGGAAAGACTGTAATACCTCTAATGCTGACATAGCTGCAAGGGATTGAGCCAAGTCATCTGCAATATTGTAATTGTGGGTGGCTTTCATATGAGGGTTATTTAGGGTATGCCGAAGTGGAATTTTTGGAATCCATGGGATTTGTTCGGTATTCGGGTGTGGTATCTGTAGAGGGACCTCTAAGGGGACGGGACATCTTCCATTTGGGGGATGGAAGGACTGTCATAACCTTTGTCTCATGTCTGAAGGTTTACGTCCAATGTATAGATATTTTGAAAAGAGCCATCGTCAGGTGGGCGCGGGTCTTGTTATTGTGTGATAACCCCTTGATTCACAAAGGGTTGTTGTTACACAGCGTTTGTGGTTGGGGAGGATTCACTACATGAGGAGGTTTTGTCACCGTCTTCTTTTTAGCCTCAACTAATTGTTGGCAGTCAGGGATAAGAGGACAATGGTGTGTGTAATGGCCATAATAGCCACAAATGGCGTATCAATAATTGGTTCTCAGGGTAGCATTCTTCCCTTGTTTGGGGGGTTTTTAGTACCAGGATTTTGGTTACTTGTATTCTGGTTTTGCTGGGGAGGGGGATTTCCCCCTTGCCCCAGCTGTAGATTCTTCTTGTTCTTACCTTTCTTCTTCCCCTAAGTTTGTGGATTCTAGGGGTTTGCGGCATTCAACTGCTCAAATTATTGAGCTTGTTTGACGTAAGAAGGTTGGACTAGATTGACCCCGTATGGGGGGTAGGTTGTTGACCAATTGGGCATGGGAAAGGATGGTAAAGGTTATAGCCCGGGGGTAGGATAAATGTGGTTTGTGTTCCATAAGAGGTGGACGTAGGAATGACTTGTTCCATTGGTAGTGTAGGAACCATCGTCGCTTGGATAATGTTCGGGTGCGTAGGACTATACGATCCATACTGGTATTGACCAACTAGTGGGGTTGGTACCGATGTAGGGGGTACTGATGCATGTGACATGGATGGGTAATACAGAACCATATTAAATGGCGCTGGCGTGGTAAGAGGAAACTTTCCTAGATGGGAAACAGACCATATAATCCCATCCAACGAATGTGATGAGCCCGAAGGTGTAGGATCCAACGACCAATGCCGAGGGGCATCAAGGAGGATAGTGTTAAGGTAGTTGGATTGTACGTATATAAGATCAAAATTTTGCACTTTCAGAATGGCATCTCCTTGCTTTGTGGCAGGGAGGTGGCGACATATTTATCTATGGTAGGTTGGAGAGATTTGATGAACCAATCCAACAAAAATGGAGGTTGTATTTCGATCTTGCATAGTGTGCGGCATCTACGCCACTCATGGATGTGATTTGCGATGTGGGTGGAAGTATTTTTCCAAAACTCAGTGAGAATTTAGAGACCTAGATCGCAACAGATTGGAAGTTGGAAGTACGTAAGAAATTCGGTGGCCAATGTCTCAATGTGGAATGGGTTCCACTTGTAAGGTTTACATACCATTTTGTTGCCATTCTGGTGAGAGTACGTTGGAAGAGGTGAAGCCTCACGGGGTCATCCACTATGCTGTTATATGAACAACATAAGTGGAAAGACATAACATGATTGGAGGGATCATCCCCCTACTTTCCTTCAAATTTTGGGATATCAGAGGGAATTTTATCTGGCATAGCTGACCATGTGGGATCATTGATCAGTTTGGCCAAATCGAGTACATTTAAACTAGCCATGAATGGTAAGGTAGGGACTACCGATCTTGCCATTTTGTGTGGGATGTGATTTCCACAAGGGGGAGACCCAGGTGGTGTTGTAAAAAATGGTTGAACTCATATGAGAAAGGATGGGTCAAAGGGAACCGAGGGATCTTCGAGGGAAGAATCCAACGGAGTACTACTTTCGATGGGGGAAGAAGTGGTGTAATTAATAGTTTCTCTAAGAGGAGAAAATGCACCTATCAAGGCTTGGCATCGACTAGATGATCATATTAATGTAGCCTGGGAGCATCTCCAGCAAGGGTACCTTCCTTGTGAACCACGAGAAGAAGGTGAAAAAACACCCCTCGAGAGAGGGGATAGGCCTTGGAGTCTATGAGACTGTCTTAGGATGTTATTTTTTTCCTCAATGGTGAAGGCTTTGTGTCAAATGAGAATTATAGTGTAATTTAAACACAATTGAACAAATGCAAAAATATGCCAACCACAACAGATGCAAAATGGTGCGATGAGTGAAATGTGCAATGTTGGTTTTAGTGCACGATGTCCCACATGTAGGTTCTTTTTATTATGAGTTATTGAACTTGTAGGTAAAAAAGAAATAAATGTAAATTCCCTAGAAGACCTAACGTCCTTCCTCTCAAATGTAACTGGGCCTCCCAAAAGCATAGTTGATGGTGATAATGGTATCCAATCACCAATCGACTAGTGGAGGTAACAAAGAGTTAGTTCTACCGGCGATTGGGGAAATGTTCCAATCAAGAAGAATTGGAAACACCTCCCAAAGGAAATATCTAACTTCATGATTCAACTGCACTCATAATTACTCCTTGGTGATACACTAAGTTGGGCCACTAAGATACCTTGTGTCAAGTGTGGATCAATGGTTCATCCTGCATAGTATAGTGTCATCTCCCTACAACAAGCTGCATGTCTTGTAGGGGAGAGAAAGGTAGCTATACCTCAGAGTTCACTCCCTTGGTCACGACGCACTTATGATGAAGGTTTTCTTTTAACACTTGCTTATAGAAATATTTTGTAAGTACCCTATGAGACAACAATGCTATGTTTCAAAAGATTGCTAATGAAGCTAGATTGGTGGGCATTAATGGATTCCTAGCCCAATCAATCCTACCTAACTAAAATATTGTATTGTGACCTCCTGTGGAGGATTTTAGTTGGTTAAGACAATTAAAAACAGTTGATTTTAAGGGGTTTTGAGTGTTCACTTATGGAGTGTAAGAGAGGTATTTCACAATCCCTACATTTATGATTCACCAAGCTCACATGAAGTGCAAGGTGAAGAGCATACTCTGATCTAAAGAGTATTTAGGTCTCTTAGTGTTGGCTAGTGGTGCAAACACATGTGATGAAATAAAATTGATATCAACAAATTAACTAGAAGAGCATATCAAGTAATACGTACTTTGAACTCTAAAAGAAGTTAATGATGATTTGCAAATCAAAGATGCTAACCAAGTGTGCAATGGAGGTATTTCAAACTTCTCACCCTTTTCTGATTCACCAAGATCACATGAAGTGTGAGGTGAAGAGCACACTTCAGGAGACAAGGGTCTTTAGGTCCTTGCTTATGTGCAAAAAGTGTATTATACACTAGCAATACTACTAAAAACATGTCGATCCGTGCATAAACAAGAAATGGTCTTGAATATTAGTGACAACAATGAGGCCTGTTGAAAGCCTCAAATTTGTTTACCTAGGTAATTTTCAAGAGAGATGAAAAATTTACTTCCTAATCTTGGTCTAGGTGAACTAATTACTAAAACATTAAGTAATTATGTGAATTAGCCTTAATTTAAGTTCACTAGTAAGAAGTATTTGGACTACCAAACTAAGCTATGAAGATAAAAAGAAAATAAACAACAATAGTGTGCCTAAACCACACTCTGTCACGCTAACAACATGGGTTAATACAAAACGGACATGTTGGTAGTGCGGGTAATACACTGACCTTCTGTGTTGATGCGATGAGCAGTGTAGTGCGGGTATACCACTAGTAATATGTGTTGTACGCATGACTATCTGAGTTGTTTCCCTACTCTCAGCATGGTAGAGACATTGGGAACCACACGGTCGTGTAAAAAAATAAATTGTGTCCATGATGGGGCCAATTTCTTGAAGCAAGAGGTGGAATACTCGATCTCCTACAAGTGATAAATACCCAGAATTATATACTTAGCATAAAACAACTTAGTTTAAATAGAAATGAACAAAAATAAGTATGGTCATCATTAGAACTGTTGTGGAAAAAATTGCACAAGTGCACTCTTCCACTTAGTAAGGGGCTAAGCCTTGTAGGTTGCAGCAATGCCTCAATCCTTGGAGCCCCTTTTGGGTTTGGTTGGTATTCCTCCAAGTGATCCTGCAAGAGATTGTTAGTGTAGTTGACATTCAAACATAGAAATATTGATAAAAACAAAATGAAAGAGATGGGGGGAGAGTGCAAACTTCAACAACAACCAAAGATATGCTAAACCACTCATGTATTTCCTAATGGAATAGTTTTACAACAACTAGGAGGTGTGGGCTTCAAGGGAAGCCAACATTATCCCTTAGGGAGGCCTTTCTTGTCCAAACTAAAGGCTAAGTAGATGGTAGAACAATGGAGAGAAACACTTTCCCTAGATGGAAGGTGGAAAGGGATCTTGGGAATGCTTACAATGGTAGGAAATGGTGGGATATGAGGAAGCTTCAACTCAAATCCAGCAACATAACCTTACTCTGATTTCTCCCTACAAAATGTATGCCAATGGATTCATTTTATAGGCTAAGAGGTGGCCAACAAACAACTAGATCCAAATGTGAACTCTCCTCCTTCATGAACTAGCTCCAAGGTACACAAGGGCGGATGATTAATTCCACAAAGTGTGTGAGGAGCCGAATTCATATCTTTGGGGAAGACTGAGTCTTCAATTCTCCACTCGGAGTGAGTGGTCCCTCCGTTTTGACAGTAGTGTGGCTATCAAAGGAAAAGTCGCGCAGGTGTAGTGCGGGCATTGTTCGGATAACTTGCGCTATAGCGCCGGTCAACTGTGTATTACTCATGCTACCCCTTTTTTTATTATTCCTTGGAACTTATGGACTCATGTTGTGTTTTGGATCTATTGAGAATGCATGTGGTGATATGCACTATTTATGTTGATGACACCTTAATGGATGAATCACCGAAATGTCGCATGTGTGTGAATTTTAGGCGTTAACAGTATGCATAATGGCCAACATTTATTTTTCATAAATAGAGTAGTGGAGCTCATGTGGCTGCAAATTTATGCTCTCAAATGCAATAGGGTGTTGATTTTGCGTTAGTACAGCTCCAATGCTTTATCCGAAAGCATAACACTCAAGCACAAATGTCTGAGTGAAATATGACAAGGCAAGGACCGGACAACTACTCATCACTTCCTTTATCTTGTTGAAATATTTTCAACCTCCTCTGTCCAACCAAAGGATTCCCTCTTCATGATATCAGACAAAGGGGATGTCAACTGTGAGAATCCTTTGACAAACCTCTTGTAGTGTGTGCAAATCCCAATAAATCCCCTCAGCTCTATCACATTTTTGGGAGTTGGACAATCAAGGTTGGTTTGTATTTTCTCCATATGAACCATCTTGTCTAATCACATGACCAAGATACAACATCTCAGTCATCCAAAACTCACATTTGGAAAGCTTTGCATACAATTATTTTTCTTCCAAAATATTTAGGATAGCCTTCAACTGATGCAAATGTTCATTCCATGTCTTCATATAAATCAAAATATCATCAAAAAATACTAACAGAAACTTACGTAGCTGCTTGTTGAAGATTTTGTTCATGCAAGATTGGAATGTAGCAGGTGCATTAGTCAAGCCAAAAGGAATGAATAGGAATTCAAAGTGACCATAATGACAATGGAAGGTTGTCTTTTGCACATATTCTTCCCTCATTAGAATCTGATGATACTCAGAGCGAAGATCAATCTTGGAAAAGAAATTAGCCCCATGCAGCTCATCCATCAACTCATCAATATGGGCTATGGGGTATCGATTCTTGATAGTTTTCTTATTCAAGGCCATGTAGTCTATGCACATTCTCATTGTGTCATCCTTATTTTTCACCAATACCATGGAAGATGCAAATGGACTCAAAATTGGCCTTATGAGTCCCAACTCAAGAAGTTATTTCTGTCCCTTTCGATTTCATCTTTAAACCTCTTGGGATGCTTGTATTGTTGGGTGATGATGGGATGAGTTCCCACCTCCAATTCAATGGTATGATCAACTCCTCTATCTGGTGGCCTTCCAGGAGGAAGGTATCCAAAAAAAAATTCACGCTTCTGTAATAACTTCCTTATATCTTTTGGATACTGAGAGGTGTCTACTGTAGGCTTCTTAACGGTGATCAAACATTTTGTTTCCCATTCTATGTCTCCATGCCTCAAGAAAACCCTCATATTATGTGTAGAAACCACCTTATTAGGATAAGTTTTCATACCCCTTAAGGTCACTTGATTTCCATCAGGCCCCTTAAATCTCATTTCTAGAACCTTGAAGTTCATGGTATGTACTCCAATGGAATAAAACCATTGTACTCCCAAAACTAAGTCTGTATCATCTACATCCACTACTTAAAAACTATCTATCACTGTATAGGTACCTATGGTGAGCTAATGATTTGCAATCCACCTACAACAATCCATAGAATTGTTACATGGGATGATCATAGTGAATCCATCAAATGTTTTCATAGGCAGGTTCCTTCTCTCCACCAGTGTAGCATCAATAAAGTTATGGGTGGCTCCTCCATCAACCAACATTGTTACCTATTGACCTTGCACCACTCCTTTGAATATGAGAGTTTGAAATCGAGGAACTCCACTAGATAGTACATCAATGACACTCTTTTTGGACTCGGGTTGGTGTTGCTCCTCTTCTGTTGTCTCGTACCCTTCTTCCCATGCTAATTCCTAATCCTCACCATCTTCCTCCTACTCACTATTGAAGAAGACTTCTAGGTAGTAGGTCTTCCCTTATTCACATTTGTGGCCTAGAACCCAAGTTTCTTGGCATGTGAAACACAACTTCTTCCTCCTTGGATCATCCCAGAAATCACTATCCTTCTTTTTTTTCCAGGTCGAATCCCTTTGGAAAGGGTTCTTGTCCTTAAATTTGGATAGAATTTCTTTTTTTGGAGGAAACCTGGTTTTGGAAATTGCATCCTGCAAGTCCCAAGCTATACTAATGGCATCCAATAGTGTTGCATTTCTGTAAGCCTTCACCAATCCTCTCAATATATACGCTAGTCCTTCAGTAAATAGTAGTACTAAACGATCCTCTGAGATGCCTGTGACCATCACTGCAAGCTTTTGAAATATGAAATATAGGCCTCTGGTGTTCCTATCTACTTCAATTGTGAAAGCTCTTTGAAAGGAATCTCTGGGTATTTTATATCGAACCTATCAATGAGCCTCCTTGTAAAATATTCATATGATGTAATATTGGCATGTCCCAAGGTCCTCATGCCATGGTACCACCAATCTTTTTCTTCTTCTTTAAGATGTAAGGTAGCCATTTTAATGGAACCTACTTTTGCAATGGGGTTTAGTTGGAAGTAGGTTTCAAGTTTCTGTACCCATGATCCGACAGTGCATTTGGAAGATCCATCAAAACTTGGAAGGGTGACCTTCCCAAGGGTGTGTAGCAACTCAAAATTATGCACATGAGTTCTATTGAACCCCTTTGGTCTATTTTGATCCTTGAAGTTGAAGTACTCATAGAAATAAATGGCTTCCTTGAAATATGCACTCATAACCCTATACTCTTCAAAATAATTCTCCAATGACTCATCTTGCTCATTTGGAACGGTTGCTCCCACTGCTTGTGATTCTAGTAATTTAGGCATTGTGGGCCTGGGTGTACCTTTGAAATCATACAAATGGTTATGTGGACCAGTTCGAGAGAAAAATGTTTCTCCATGGGGTTTCATAGGGTTCTTGTCTCCATCATTAGAACCACTACTACTTCCATCACCATTTTTGTTTTTGAATGCATAGGTTTCCAGTTTGCCCATAAACTCCCTTGTCTCTTCTTGGATTTTCCTAGCACTCTATTGAGCCTTTCCCAATCTATCTAAGGTTTCTAGAAGACCCTTTATGAATAACTTCTCCTTCTCCTCAATAGTAACTTCTCTGGAAACATTATCCATACTTCCCTCTACTCTTGATTCTTCTTTGATTACACCTTCAGTCGAACCTATTTCCTCTTCCAACCAAATAATTTCTCTGCCCTTATGGCTTATAGGGGGGTATTTTGCAGAATTCAGTGACTCATTTATCTACTTTAGATCCTAGATCTATCGAGGAACATGCTCTGATACCATTGTAATATCCCCAATTTAAAAAATCAGAGATATTAACTCAACATTTACCTACAAGAAGGAACTAGTGAAAAAAATTAACTGAAAACCCCCTTGATTTGAGCTTTACCAAACACCTCCTAACCTACTCAAATTTTTCCCCAATAACCTTGAATGTACCCTAATAGTCCCAAACACACTCAAACTAATCACTAACAAAATTCAAGTGGTGGTTAGGGAAGTTTTACAAACAAATACTTATGGTTGTATGAACCATTTTTGCAGATAATTTATACATAGATTAATCAATAACTCCTCCTAATTGACCCAAACTCTTTCCTAACATATCCAAATCAACTTGAATAGACCCAAATATATCTGAATGACTCCCCAACAGAATTTATCGGACTGATATTAAAGTTCTACACACATTTCATCAACATTGTATAGCCACAATAGTAGATCTACGCCTAGGACAACAAACACTAGGAGTTTGAGCACAATATGAAGGAAAAACATTAAGAATTTTATTATTATATGGGACATTGCATTCAGGATATTAATGGCTTCTACAAAAACTTCAAATACAAGAGAGAAACCTGCTACAATAGTTAAAGAATGGCTGCAAATGGATAGCCAATTGGAGAGGGAAAATGGCAGTTGCAAATGAGTGATTTCCTCCAATTAGTGTGCTCTCTACAAGCAATATTTCAACCCCAATATTCATATATGCTCTCTTAGGTGCACCACCAACAAAGTATGAGTTCCATATAGAACATAGAACATCCACTGAGAGATATAAGCAACCACAGGTGTGCCCTCCTCAACCAAGATCTAACACAACACAAGCTACCAATGCTGGAAAACACCAACAAACTTTCACTGCTACAAACTAAAAATCCAAAACACCAACATGAACTCAAACCAGCTACTGAACATGGACCTGATCTCATTCATTGAAGCTACATAGATAAATCAGAGTGACTTCTCCTCTCATGTTAGCTATGGCGGAATCTTGCACCACCGAAACTAGTTACAGTTACAAGGGGCACATCTCCCAAGCATGAAAAGCTCACAAGCTTTCCAATTCAAATTGAAAATGATCAAAATACTTTCCCTCATATTCCTACATCCTTTTTATAAACTTCATGGATGCTTTTCCCCCTCATTCAAGAATCCTCTCATAAAAATAATAATAAAATTCAAATTAATGGAGAGAATCACTATTCATGACACATAAACTTACTTCTAATATTATTTGGACCAAATAGGACCTTAGCTGTGGGTGAATCCACGAAGTTGGTTCACGATTTTTGGCAAGCGGAACCCAAAAAATTTGTTTTTCATACCCTCGATCGAGGTTTAAAAACCTTGATCGAGGGTTTTAAAATACCTCGATCAAGGGCTTGACAATACCTCTATCGAGAGTTTTTAAATACCTCGATCGAGGGCTTGTTTAAACCCTCGATTGAGGTATTGCTTGATTGAGGGATTGGATAACCCTCGGTCGAGCTATTAAGACCCAAAAAAAAAACAAGGTCCGGCCTGCCGGTTGGCCCTGTTTGAAAACGAATTCTCATCCAAGCATCTACAGGAGGATAGCGACCGCTCCACCAAGCATCTGCAGTACACACGCCATGCCACTCCCACGCCCACGCCCACGCCTACGCCCCACACCACCTCCCATCCATGTCTGCCACTCCACTAGGTAAGTGGGGTTCCAACCTTCCATTTTTTTTTAATACAATTTTTTTTTTTTATATAAATTTGTGTGAATGTTGCAATTTTTTTTTTCCAAATAAATGTAACCATCGAAACCACTAACCATTTTTTTGTTTAGAAAAACCATTTAAACCAATAACCATTTTTTTGTGTAGGAAAAACCATTGAAACCAATAACCATTTTTTTGTGTAGAAAAACCATTGAAACCAAAAACTATTTGAAAAACAAAAAACCATTTGAAAACCAAAAACCATTTGAAAACAAAAACCATTGCAAAACAAAAAAAAAACAAAAACCATTTGAAATATGTTTTAAATTTTAAATTTATGTTGTATTTATTTTTTTTAATTATTAATATTTTTGTTTATATCGACCGGTAGCATTTCATTGCATAAAATGCTATCGGTTTTATTTTAAAATGTGTTTTGACAAGCAGAAATGCTGCCCCTTTTTTTTCAATCCTCTAAAAATGCCAAGAGGATTGAAAAAAAAATAATCATATTACGTTGTCGGTTTAACAAAAACCATTAACATTAAAAAAAAAACATTTGAAAACCTTTGAAATTGACATTGAAATTTTAATTCAAATTGGAATTGAAATTTTAAATTAAATTAAATTAAAATTGAAATTGAAATTTTAAATTAAAATTGAAATTGAAATTTTAAATTAAGTTAAATTGAAATTGAAATTTTACGTTTTTTTTAAATCCTTTGTGAATGCCAAGAGGATTGAAAAAAAATTATACATATTGGGTTCCCCGTTTTTTTCCAATATAAGCTCATATAACCATGCAACCAAAACTATTAACATTAAAAAAAGTAATTGAAATCCTTTGAAATTGACATTGAAATTTTAACTTCAAATTGAAATTGACATTGAAATTTTAAATTCAAATTGAAATTGAAATTTTAAATTAAATTAAATTAAATTTAAATTTAAATTTGAATTTTGAAATATGAACATGTGATCAAAAGTTTGTAGTTTCAACATTCGAATTATTTAGGATAAAATCACAATTGACATGTTACCTATTGGTGTTCACTGATCACAATTGCAATTTGAAATTTCAAAATTGAAAATGAAAATGAAAACCAAATTGAAATTCAAAATAAATCGAAATTGAATTTGAAAATTGAAATTAAATGGAAATTGAAATTGAAAACTGAAAATGAAAATTAGGAATTGGAAATGGAATTAGTATTTGAAATCGAAATTGTAAATTGAATTTCAATTTGAAATTTTGAAATTGAAATTAAAATTGATTTGAAATTTGAGATTGAAAATCGAAGTCGAAGTTGGAATTGAAATTTAAAATTGTAAATTGTAAATACAAATGATATCGAAATTGAAATTGGAAATTGAAACTAGAATTGAAATGTAAATTTGAAATTGAAAATGAGAATGATATTGATATTGAAATTGAATTTGAATTTTGAAATGAAATTGGAATTGAAAATAAAAAATTGAAATTGAAATGGGAAATGAAAATTGAGAATTGGAAATGTAATTAGAATTCAAATCGAATATGAAACTTGGAATTTGAAATTGAAAATTGAAGATGAAATTGAAATTGAAATTGACATTGGAATTGAATGTGAAATTGGAATTCGATGTGAAATTGAAATTTGAAATTGAACATGAAATTGAAATTGAACATGAAATTGAAATTTGAAATTTGAAATTGAAATTGAATTTGAAATTTAAATTTAAAATTTGAAATTGAAATCGAAATTTGAATATGAATTTGAATTTGAATTGAATTTGAATTTTGTTAGGATATTCCTATACTCCACCCTAGTCCCACCAGTATTTTGATTATTTACATTTTCAGTCATGCATGCACTTTTAGGGTTTGCATGCATTCTAGGGTTTGCATGCATTTTGCATGCATCCCAGTCATCATTCCAGCACCTAGCCCTCAGTTAGCCAGCCCCCAGGAGCTTCTCACTATTCAGTTTTAGCCCTCCAGTTGCTTAGTGCGCCCTTCTTCCTTGATTTTAGGGAGCAACTCGCCCTTCTTCACCTACCAGTCCAGTTGTCACTCAGTTACACTCAGTTACACTCAGTTACATTGAGTTACAGTCAGTTACACTCAGTTACATTGAGTTACAGTCAGTTACACTCAGTTACATTGAGTTACAGTCAGTTACACTCAGTTACATTGAGTTACACTCAGTTACATTCAGTTACACTCAGTTACATTGAGTTACACTCAGTTACACCTACCAGAGTTAGTTTGACTGATGGTTGACAGTTACTTGAGCATTGATGACTCCACTGATGATGATGAAGACTTCCAGTTGCGCTCCGATGATCATGAGGACACCTAGTTGTGCTCCGATGACACTCCAGTGATCCTTTGATCACTCCATGAAGGCTAATTCGAATTGCCACCTTAGGCATTCGAATTCCTCATGCATTGTATTATTTATATGTCCATTTGTGATTAATAACATAGTATGACCGAAGTATTATTGCTTCTATCTGTGTTCTACTGTACCATATTATTATGTTGCTCATTATACTGCATGTATCACTCTTCTTCTATTTTCTTGCTTAATCATAATTATTCTCTTGTGAGATACATCATCTCTTAGATCTGCTGTGAGGATTTTCACATGGTATCAGAGCATGTTGAGAGTATTGTTTATCTCCATTCTTGAGAGTTTTTTTGCAGGTTATTACCAAGATTTCGAGTGCAGCAGTTGTAGCAGAATCTGCATTTTTGCAGCAGTAGCAGTTGCAGTGATTCTATATTGTTTTTTGCAGGTCCTCTACATCTTCAATGAATTTAGAAGAAATCCCTCCTCTTTCTCTATTCAACTATGATGAATGGAAACCAAAAATAATAGAATATTTAAAGAGCCATGATCTCTTTGATTGTTATTTTGAAAGAGAGTTCGAATCCTCTACAAAGAAGATTAAATGGTTGAATAAAGGTGACATGCACATTGGAAGAATGATGCTTGCTATGACTGATTACATATTGTACCCGACCATCATTGATATTGAAACTCCAAAAGAGTTATGGGCTCATCTCGATGAAAGATTCAGCAAAAAGAATGATGGATTTGGTCCAAATCCCTTCAAAAGCAAGCAAGGTGATGCATTCGCTCCACTTGATGGTCTCTCAGATCATGTTGCATTCGCTCCTCTTGATGGTCTCTCAGATCATGAACCAATATCATCTCATATTGAAGTTGTTGACAAAGAACTTGCAGATTCTCCGCTCATGCTCAAACTTTCTTCTCTTTCTGTGCCAGCTCACACTCTAGATATTGCAGAAGGTCCTAAATCCTCTCTTGCACCAGAGTCTGTTGGTTTGCATCATGATCACATGATTATTTCAGAGGTCAAATCAGCTAATGGAGGTAATGCATTCGCTCCTCTTCAGCAAACATCTCTTTTATACTACTATATGATCATAAATTCATGCTTTCAGAAGGTCATTGAAGAATATGGCCATTGCCATTCGCTTGGGATAATTTCTCATGCATCTACTGGTTTTGATCTCACCTCTCATGGTTCAAAGGAGATCTCAAGAAACTGTTTTGAAAGTCTTAAATCTGATTTTGATTTCAAGCAAACATGTAATAGTTCTTTCTGGCATAATCTCACCCATGGTGGTCCGAAGGAGAAGACAAAGGACTATATGCACATTCAAAAATTTGATCCTACCTCAGCTGATTCGAATCACAGGTTCAAGGATCATTCTAATACTGTTGGATTTGTTCTCATCACATTCGATCTGAAGAGCAAGTACAAGCACATGCTTTTTGAGCATGATCCACTTCTTCCCAAGAAGAAGATACCTCCAGACATATGACCAAGCATCACACATGCTTGAGTTTGGAGCTTTTTTTTTTTTTTATGTGTGCCTTACAGTCTATTTTTTGAGGAGGGGGTATGTTTCCTATGAAATTTTCCCACTTCCTTGGTTTATTGATTGTTATTATTCATTGTATTGGGTGACCTTTGGTCTTAGTTACCAGGGCCCAGGATGTATTAAGGGGGGGTGTTAGGATATTCCTATACTCCACCCTAGTCCCACCAGTATTTTGATCATTTACATTTTCAGTCATGCATGCACTTTTAGGGTTTGCATGCATTCTAGGGTTTGCATGCATTTTGCATGCATCCCAGTCATCATTCCAGCACCTAGCCCTCAGTTAGCCAGCCCCCAGGAGCTTCTCACTATTCAGTTTTAGCCCTCCAGTTGCTTAGTGCGCCCTTCTTCCTTGATTTTAGGGAGCAACTCGCCCTTCTTCACCTACCAGTCCAGTTGTCACTCAGTTACACTCAGTTACACTCAGTTACATTGAGTTACAGTCAGTTACACTCAGTTACATTGAGTTACAGTCAGTTACACTCAGTTACATTGAGTTACAGTCAGTTACACTCAGTTACATTGAGTTACACTCAGTTACATTCAGTTACACTCAGTTACATTGAGTTACACTCAGTTACACCTACCAGAGTTAGTTTGACTGATGGTTGACAGTTACTTGAGCATTGATGACTCCACTGATGATGATGAAGACTTCCAGTTGCGCTCCGATGATCATGAGGACACCTAGTTGTGCTCCGATGACACTCCAGTGATCCTTTGATCACTCCATGAAGGCTAATTCGAATTGCCACCTTAGGCATTCGAATTCCTCATGCATTGTATTATTTATATGTCCATTTGTGATTAATAACATAGTATGACCGAAGTATTATTGCTTCTATCTGTGTTCTACTGTACCATATTATTATGTTGCTCATTATACTGCATGTATCACTCTTCTTCTATTTTCTTGCTTAATCATAATTATTCTCTTGTGAGATACATCATCTCTTAGATCTGCTGTGAGGATTTTCACATGGTATCAGAGCATGTTGAGAGTATTGTTTATCTCCATTCTTGAGAGTTTTTTTGCAGGTTATTACCAAGATTTCGAGTGCAGCAGTTGTAGCAGAATCTGCATTTTTGCAGCAGTAGCAGTTGCAGTGATTCTATATTGTTTTTTGCAGGTCCTCTACATCTTCAATGAATTTAGAAGAAATCCCTCCTCTTTCTCTATTCAACTATGATGAATGGAAACCAAAAATAATAGAATATTTAAAGAGCCATGATCTCTTTGATTGTTATTTTGAAAGAGAGTTCGAATCCTCTACAAAGAAGATTAAATGGTTGAATAAAGGTGACATGCACATTGGAAGAATGATGCTTGCTATGACTGATTACATATTGTACCCGACCATCATTGATATTGAAACTCCAAAAGAGTTATGGGCTCATCTCGATGAAAGATTCAGCAAAAAGAATGATGGATTTGGTCCAAATCCCTTCAAAAGCAAGCAAGGTGATGCATTCGCTCCACTTGATGGTCTCTCAGATCATGTTGCATTCGCTCCTCTTGATGGTCTCTCAGATCATGAACCAATATCATCTCATATTGAAGTTGTTGACAAAGAACTTGCAGATTCTCCGCTCATGCTCAAACTTTCTTCTCTTTCTGTGCCAGCTCACACTCTAGATATTGCAGAAGGTCCTAAATCCTCTCTTGCACCAGAGTCTGTTGGTTTGCATCATGATCACATGATTATTTCAGAGGTCAAATCAGCTAATGGAGGTAATGCATTCGCTCCTCTTCAGCAAACATCTCTTTTATACTACTATATGATCATAAATTCATGCTTTCAGAAGGTCATTGAAGAATATGGCCATTGCCATTCGCTTGGGATAATTTCTCATGCATCTACTGGTTTTGATCTCACCTCTCATGGTTCAAAGGAGATCTCAAGAAACTGTTTTGAAAGTCTTAAATCTGATTTTGATTTCAAGCAAACATGTAATAGTTCTTTCTGGCATAATCTCACCCATGGTGGTCCGAAGGAGAAGACAAAGGACTATATGCACATTCAAAAATTTGATCCTACCTCAGCTGATTCGAATCACAGGTTCAAGGATCATTCTAATACTGTTGGATTTGTTCTCATCACATTCGATCTGAAGAGCAAGTACAAGCACATGCTTTTTGAGCATGATCCACTTCTTCCCAAGAAGAAGATACCTCCAGACATATGACCAAGCATCACACATGCTTGAGTTTGGAGCTTTTTTTTTTTTTTATGTGTGCCTTACAGTCTATTTTTTGAGGAGGGGGTATGTTTCCTATGAAATTTTCCCACTTCCTTGGTTTATTGATTGTTATTATTCATTGTATTGGGTGACCTTTGGTCTTAGTTACCAGGGCCCAGGATGTATTAAGGGGGGGTGTTAGGATATTCCTATACTCCACCCTAGTCCCACCAGTATTTTGATCATTTACATTTTCAGTCATGCATGCACTTTTAGGGTTTGCATGCATTCTAGGGTTTGCATGCATTTTGCATGCATCCCAGTCATCATTCCAGCACCTAGCCCTCAGTTAGCCAGCCCCCAGGAGCTTCTCACTATTCAGTTTTAGCCCTCCAGTTGCTTAGTGCGCCCTTCTTCCTTGATTTTAGGGAGCAACTCGCCCTTCTTCACCTACCAGTCCAGTTGTCACTCAGTTACACTCAGTTACACTCAGTTACATTGAGTTACAGTCAGTTACACTCAGTTACATTGAGTTACAGTCAGTTACACTCAGTTACATTGAGTTACACTCAGTTACATTCAGTTACACTCAGTTACATTGAGTTACACTCAGTTACACCTACCAGAGTTAGTTTGACTGATGGTTGACAGTTACTTGAGCATTGATGACTCCACTGATGATGATGAAGACTTCCAGTTGCGCTCCGATGATCATGAGGACACCTAGTTGTGCTCCGATGACACTCCAGTGATCCTTTGATCACTCCATGAAGGCTAATTCGAATTGCCACCTTAGGCATTCGAATTCCTCATGCATTGTATTATTTATATGTCCATTTGTGATTAATAACATAGTATGACCGAAGTATTATTGCTTCTATCTGTGTTCTACTGTACCATATTATTATGTTGCTCATTATACTGCATGTATCACTCTTCTTCTATTTTCTTGCTTAATCATAATTATTCTCTTGTGAGATACATCATCTCTTAGATCTGCTGTGAGGATTTTCACAAATTTGAAATGTGAAATTTGAAATAGAATTTGAAATTTGAATTTGAATTTTAAATGTGAAATTTGAAATAGAATTAGAATTAGAAATTCTAATGTGAGGCAGAGAGTTCTCAAGAGAGAACTTCATTGCTTCGTGCTCGGCGAAGCAGGAGAGGATTCGATGTCGCCCAACAGGGCGGCCATCGGCAGTGCTCCCATTCACTGAGGAGTGATGCCACACCGAGGTCAGCTGCCATGGGTGGCAGCAACAGGGGAGATATTGTGTTGGATCATCACAACGACATACATATTGATCCCCGGGAGGGGGATGTGCGGTAAGACATGAGTGCATCAGGTGCATATTTTTTGTTATATACATTTCCAATAAATTTTTAGTATATAATGCATTGAATTTCAATTGCAAGTTATAATATATATTTTCAGTAACATTTGTGTTTTGGTTTGGATTGCAGGTCCATCAGGGGGATCGTACGACGATGAGGCCGCATGCATCACTCTTGTTGATATCACTACCCAGCAAGAGTGAGTGCACTCATATGTATGCACATTGAGGGAGGATTCTCCCACCCGACGATCATTATTCATGATGTTATCAGCAGTGGATGACATGTTGGCCCTCTACAAGAGGGTGGGACCTCTTAGTGACATTTGGCGTTTTGCATGCCAGAGGAGGAGACAGGATGTCATGGGGCCCCACAAATGGGAGGATGTCAAAGTTTCCATAAAAGGGCATGAAATCAAGGGTACTTTGTTTGACATCCCTCATGACTTCCCTGTCGGTCAACCGCTTAGACTCAAGGAGTTCAAGTTGGAGGTCGTTGCACCATATGTATATGATAGATTCATTGGAGCATGGGGCATGTTCCCCCACCATGACCAGGTCCCATTTTACTTTGAAAAACATATTTATGCAGAGTTTGTTTTGGATATGCACCCATATTACACCAGCACAGGGTCTGAGTTCTTTGGGGCTGGTAGGGGACGCTCCTACTAACGTCTTGGAGCTTGTAGAGACCCTGCCTTCGTGCCACTCCCTCCGAGGTTGGTACCGATTCTAGAAAAAACGGTTATCAGGTCGGCGAACGTGGCACATTCATCCCAGATTGCTGCAGAGGCTAGACATGGCATTGCAGAGTCGTTATTCATTTCCATGGGTAGTGCTGTTGTTGTTGTACATGGAGAGGCATATAGACCACCCCCTGCACCTGCACAGCCAGAGATAGAGTGGGTCGATGATGACTTGCTCAGGATTTTGGATGGCAAGGCCATACAGGGGTATGCTCAGTTAGCCCGAGATGCATACTTTCAGTTGTATCGTAGATACGTTGCTCCAGGACAGGTATACTTTTGTACAATTATGTATATATGTTTTCATGTTACATCATATCATATGTCATAAATTGAATGGTCAATAATACTTAAGGGAGCCGTATTCTATTGCTCCATGCAGGGGACCACATTCATGGATCAAATATTTGGTAGTGAGCCATCGGTTGGTCCATCCGCTCGTCCCAACTCGCAGACGACAGTAGTCGAGGTAAGTTATAATTTATGTTCCAATTTAATTTGTGTTTATTATTTCTCAGTTTAAATCATTTATGTTTTATTTCTTAATTTTCAATATTTTATTATTTAGATCTTTTTTTGTGTGTATAAGCATGAAACCTTCTATTAATGGGGTAAACAAAGTATGATACAAAAAATTACAAACGAGCTACTCAGGCTCATGCCACCCTGAGAAACTTGGCGTGGCCATATAACCTTGAACATATTACATGCATTCAGAGTTTGAGCCAAAATAAACAGCAGGAGCTCCCAAAAAACCTTACAAACTTCTCACACTTGAGACTAGAACTAGAAGAACTCAGGTAGACCCCCACCCTCTAAGAAAAGGCTATGCCGACTTAACAGGAATAAACTTCATATATTCAGAATTCGAGCCAAAAAGACAGCAGGGAACCCAAAATTACACTAAAGGCTTCTATAACATGAGACCAGACCAAGCAGAACTCAAACGAACAACAAAAACCAGAAGATACCGTAGATGAGCACTTGAAAACCATGACCAGCTCCGACCGAAATCCATTAACCGATACCAATACCTTCGAGAGCCCCCACTGAAGCGCCTGAGCCGACTAACAAAATTCTACTGAACCGCAGGAGAAAACTGGGGCCTTCCGAAATCTGGGCACGACTACAACTGCTTCCACAAAACAAAATCGCACCTTTAGAAAACTTCAACTTCCCATGACTCGAGAGGGGATAACTAGGAAGCCGGAGTTCCCGCGACAGGAGAATCCATTTCTTCTCGACTGTTATCACAGGGAGTTTCTGACGCCTCCTTCAGAGCTTTCTTCATCAACCTGAGCCCAAAGGAATTGGCATGTTGGCCCCCTTTCATAATATTCAGGGCTTCGCGAATACTTTGCACCAACTAGGTACGGGCATGAATTTCCCGCACCAACAAGATTCTAGCCATCCAGTAGGGACTCTCCGCCACCTTCCGTCCCAGCCTAGCCTCCACTTCATTCACCAGACCTATGTCTTTATACACTATCTTGGATCCAATGTTGGACAAGGCTTCCTCCAAGTACATGGCGCTCCAATTAAACAGTTGGGGATCCGACGGGTCCCAATTTTTGGAATGTCGTTGGGTCGACGACGTTCCATCCTCCATATCATCGCCACCCTGGTGGGCAGACCTTCCACCCCGAATCCCTCCTCTGCAGCTACACGCTCGCTTTCGTATAGCCATGGAGTCGCTCACAAAACCCAAACCGACCCAATCTTCTCTCAAAACAAATAGGAAAGGCAGCACAGGAAAATCACTACTATTTCCCCAGAGCCACCAATACAAGCAAGGAATTCCGCTCAGACTCGCCCATTGAACCAGTCTTATACACATCCTCCCTGGAAGATCAATTACCACCCACTCAGAGAAATGATTCACAGCCATTACTCCTGCTACGACCATAGCAAGTCTTTTCAGGCTCTCGTACCCCCTACATAGGACGAAATCTTCGTTGAAAGTACTTCCCCATGACCTTAATATCAACATATCCTTCCTCCATTTATTCGAGGAGCTACTTAAACACTTGTCCAGGGTACAGAAAGAGAATACACATGTTGTGCACTCACCCCAACTCCTATAATCATGCTGCTGACATCTTTCTCGGACAATCGGCCTGCCCCAAACTGCCGATAAATCCTACCTTGAAAACTATTCAGTCCCCATAGAATTGAAATCTGGCTGTCTGCAGCTAGGAGGATGAAGCGTGTCACTCTCAGAGCGATCCACCGCAATTCTACTACTCTCGAAATTGCTCCCACCCTGACGCGATCCGGACTGTCTGAGACGTAATCCTTCAGGAGTGCTATCAACCATCATAACTCGATCGTTGATCGAAGAGCCATTCGGATCCTGTAAACTCTAGAGCTCCACATGGCCTGTACTACTCCCCCATCTCTCGTCCATGCAGCCTTCCATGTGTCTTCTATCTTCTGCCGCCATCCTGTTACACTTCCACCTCAACTCACTGTCCTCAATCTCCAGTAACATGCCCCCGAAAAAATATCTACCGGCATTCACACCTTTGTTGACTAAGGCATCCGCCACCTTGTTGCCATTCCTATGTATATGCAGAAACTAAAGAGCCACGCTCATTTGCACTAACGTTCGCAGTCTTCTGAGACGGTTATCCCATTTCCAATTCTGTGCTTTTTTTTCAATTGTTGATCTGCATTGCACCCTTTTCACCATGGCTATTACGATTAGAGAATCTCCCTCGACTTCCAGCGGCAACCACCCCTTCTGGATATCCCACCTGCAACCACTAACCAGACCTTCTAACTCAGCCACATTGTTCGTGTTTTCTCCCAAGTCACCCCAGAAGACACCGAGAATGATACCAGCGCAATCACGAACCACCCCTCCAAAGCCAACCTCTCCAGGGTTTCCTTTCGTCGCTCCGTCAAAGTTGAGCTTAAACACCCCTACTGGAGGATGGTTCCAACACTCAGGGCTTATGAGACGAGGTGCTAAATTATGCGGATTGCTGATGCAAACATGTATACTTACTATTCCCCATGCATTTAAGATTATTCTTTCCTGGATGTCGTTACGCATTACTTCCTAGTTCCACTGTCTTAGGGTGAGGGATTCCTGAAGATAATTTTCCCAAATATTCCACACCCCCATTGGAGTGTTTTGTTTACTTTCAAAAATTCTTCTATTGCGCTCCTTCCAGGTTGTCCATACCACAAATCCCGGGAAGAACTCCTATAATCGATTCAAAATGTCATTTTGGAAGGCTTTGGCCAGCCAATTTGCTACTGATAAATCCGGCCAGTCTTTGACTCTTGCCGTCTTCCCAAACCGTTCCCTTCCTTTATCCCACAAGAATGAAGCAAACCGGAAAGAGTCTAGCAAGTTATTGATAGTCTCAGAATTCTGCTTGCATAATGGGCATATGGAAGGGCCTACGAATCCCCTTCTTGTCAAGTTATCCCATGTTAGAATCCGTCGGTGCAACAGGAGCCAGCAGAAAGTTTCCACTTTTGGCCACAATTGTCCTCTCCATATTTTCTTCCATCTTTCCTCTTCATTCATCAGATGGGTGCCCATCGATATCTCCATGTCCTCTTTTATATTGAAATTCCCCGAAGAATAATACCCCCATCTAATTTTGTCTGCCCCCTCCTGGATAGGGATTTTTCGTTTTGTGAGCTTCGTATAGAATTCCTCAATATTCATATCCGGTGCTCAGGCTTGCCACCAATCTTTACTTTTCCATACCCGGAAATGAACATCCTCATTCTGCACTTCCCAGAATTCCTGCACCACCACAGGTTGGTTATCCTCGAAATGAAAACGAAGATTTGGGTCCATTAGCGATCTTTCGAGACTGTGCATCTACTACCATGCATCTTCTTTAAAACGGGCTATGGCCCCATCTTTTATCTCCCAGAAGCTATGTTTCTGGATAATGTCTATGTTTTCCAGCGCTGCCTTCCAAATGCTTGACCCCGGACCCTCCGTATTGAAGCAGATGAGCTGAATCTTCTCCCATTGAGGGGCATAATTCATGTGCCATAGTCTTCCCCATGGTTTTGTCGAATGGTTTATCCATTTCCACCATATTTTGCTTCCCATGATCTTGTTAGATCTAACTGGATCGCGAAGACCTAATCCTCCATTTAACTTCGGTCTACACATGATTTCCCAGTTGATCAAGGCCCATTTCCTCTAACCCTCGAAACCTCCCCATAGAAAATTTTGTTGAATGTTACGAATTTGCTTAAGAATTGATTTAGGGGCTGCCAACACAGAGAATAGATACACCGACATGGCCTGGAGAACTGATTTCACCAGAGTAATACGACTCAAGAGATTCAGCGTTCGGAAGGTCCATTGTTCCAACTTAGCTTTCATTTTATCCAATAGGTCTTTCCAAGAGATCTGCCTAATGGTGGATTCTGCAAATGGCGCTCCCAGGTACTTTGAAGGTAAGGACCCTTCCGAAAATTCCAGGATGTGGATAATGTTTCTTCTAGTTATTCTCCAGGTGTTAAAAAAGTAAACTTGCGACTTATCTTTATTGACTTCCAAGCCACTAGCTAATAGAAACAACTCCAGACCCTCTTTTATCCCACGAGCTTCCTGAACACTGGGAGGGCCCATTAACATAGTATCATCCACAAATTGCTGGTGAGTTTGAGGATCCAAACCATCACATAGGGATAATCCCCTGATTATGTTTCTCTCTTTGAGATGATTCAGCCACCGCCCCAATCCTTCGGCCACAATGATGAACAAGAAGGGGAAGAGGGGATCCCCTTGCCTAATTCCTCTTGAGGCCCTGAAAGGATTGGAGGGGGTACCATTTACCAGGATGCAAAAAAAGGCTGAAGAAACCAAGCTCATAACCCAATTAGTCCATTCTCTACTGAACCCAGATTTCCTTAGAATTTTTTCAAGAAATAACCAATGAACTCTATCATAAGCTTTAGAAAGATCAAGCTTAAGTAACATACCCGGGATTTTCTCAGTTTTTAGGGAATCGATAATCTCGTGTATCAGGATAATTCCATTAGTTATTTGGCGTCCTTCCACAAAGCCTGCTTGCTCCGGATAAATGACCAGTTGGAGTAGAGGACGTAACCTATTCGCAATTGCTTTAGTTATTATCTTGTAGATCACATTGCAGAGGGATATAGGCCTAAATTTCCCAGGGTCTTCCATTCCGGACTCCTTTGGAATGAGCGATAGGTGGGTAGCATTTAGGGCTTTAAGAATAGTCCCCGACTTTCTGGAATTCTCCACCAATGCTAAGACTTCATCCTTGATCCAAGACTAGCATACATGAAAGAAATTAGTGGTGAAACCATCTGGGCCTGGTGCTTTATCCTTCGCCATTTGTTTCACTGTTTCCTCTAGCTCTTCCATCTCAATAGGTTTCATCAATAGTACATTGTGGTCTTCATTTATCACCCTAGGGATAACCTGCAAGATTTGGGCTTGAGCCTCCCCCCGATCAACCTCCAGTTCATCCAAAAGGTCTCTGAAAAACTCGTTAAGAGTATCTTCTAGATCTTCCTGTGTTTCTGCAAAGGTACCATTCCTTCTTTTGAGATGCACAACCCTGTTCGAATGATGGTGTTGAATGGTCGCTCTGTGAAAGAATTTGGTATTTCGTTCCCCTTCCTTTAACCATCGATTCCTAGATTTCTGCTTCACCAGGAGTTCCTCCTGTCTTTAACGCTCATTAAAATCCTGGAGTAGCGCTTGCTCTTCCTGCTTAACTTCCTCCGAGAAGCCTAGGGAAATACCTTTCATCTGCACTTCTTTCATTTTTATATCAATACGCATTTTTTCTTGGAAGATGTTCCCAAAATATTCTAGGTTCCAATGTTTTATATTACTTTTCAGGGCTTTCAGCTTTTATTGGAATTTGTACATCAACGTACCCTCAAAAGATGGACTATCCAACCACCACTGTTTGAGCTTTTCTGGGAATTCCTTTTTTGAGCAACTAGAACTGCTCAAATATGAAGGGTCTGCGAAGATTTTCCCCAATACATGACCATTCCAAACTGACAGGCCAGTTGTCAAAAACCGCATAAGGGAGAATAGCTGCAGTTAAGTCTCTCCCTGCCAACATTATTGATTCTGTGACCAGGAACCGGTCTAGCCTACAGGCTATACTTCTATCCACTGCTCTTCTATTGTTCCAAGTAAAAGTACCATTTGTGGTTCTGATACCCACCAGTCCCAGGGCTTCAATAGTGTTGTTGAAGTGTTCATTGATGGGACTTAGCTGATGTATACCACCTTTTTTCTCATTAAGATGACGGATCATGTTAAAGTCACCTCCCAAGATCCAGGGAGAAGGTCCCACCTTATCTTTGAGGGACTGCAGGGAGTTCAATAAAGCTTGTTTCAAATTGAGGGTTGAGGGGCCATACACATTAGAGAGGAAGCCACAAGTTCTTGTTCCCAATACCTGAAACGCAGTCGTGAGATAGAACGTTGAGGCATAGAACCTGGACAAAGCCACTTTCCCCGGGTTCCATAAAAACCCCATGCCCCCAGCTATGCATTTTGCTCTTGTCTCCATTACTTCACAGTTATGCCACACCTTCCTACCTATTTCCTTTAGCTCATATATAGTGCACTTTGTTTCTTGAAGAAACATTACCATGGGTTTTTCTACTTCTATTTTCCTTTTCAGAAGCTGGATTTTAAGAGGACTTTTGCAACCTCTTATATTCCAGGTTGTGATCCGAATAATTAAACTAATTTGTGGTTAGTCGCAAGGGCTGTGACGATAGTAGGATATTGACCTAAGTTTACCAGCTGCGACCCAAGAAGTTGAATCCTCTGCACATTGCTATGTCTTCCTCGTTTACCCTTCTTGCCTTTCTTTTTCCCCCCTTTAGATTCTTTCATGGGATCTGACGTGATTCCCAATCCTTTGTGTTGCTTTGATTTGAGTATAGATTTCTCTAACTTTGAGATTTGACTTCGCGAAAGGGGGTTTGGGATCTTCGCCGAGACCACCGCCTCTAGTGATTCCAGATCTAACCCTTCGAACGTCATTTCCTCTCCTTCTTCCTCATGGTTTTCTACCTCCTCCATTGCTTCCTCCGGTACTATTTCTGGTAACGAATCTACTATGGTTCCCGGCTTTTCTGGAGTTTGATCGCCCTGAGGAGTTGCGTTTTCCTTTTTGATTTGCAGTACCATGAATCTATTATGGGTTTGAGCTTTTTTGTTCATCTCAGGTCCTCCTTCCCTCTTGGCTGATCTTTTCTTGGTCGTGACTTTGGTGAATCCATCTTCTTGTTTCTTCTCTTGGTTACTGATCTTACTTGGGTTCTTATTTAAGGGGAAATCCCTAAAGAGATGACCATGTTCATGACATCTTCTGCATCTGAAAAATATTTGCTCGTAATCAATGGGTTGAAACCACTCCTCATTGTCCCATGAGATATCAATACCTTCTGGAAGGTCCTGTGAAATATCCATGTACAGACATATTTTGGCATATGAAGTGTATCTCATCTATTTGGTTTGTTCAGACACTTTAACAAATACACCCATCATATTTCCAATTTCCATAAGGATCTCCTCTTTCCAGTATTCCGTTGGGAGGGAATACAGGCATATCCATACCAGCACAATGGTGAGATTCTCCCTATCCGGGTTAAAACGTTCCTTCCAGGGTCTTAGATATAGGCCTGTTAAATGAAAGAAGTAAGGACCGTTGTCAAAAATTCTAGTTCGGTCAACTTCATTGAAGAAAACCACCGTAAAGAACCCCTTAGCTCCAAGCTGAAGATCATAGTGACCTTGAGGTTTCCATGTTGTGTTTATCCACCATAGCAAGGCTTTTTCAGATGGCCAGATTCCAACAAATTTTCCCACAAGAGCATGCTCTTTCATATGTTGGATATCTTCTCTGATTCTATCAAACTTTATCTGAAGTTTTGGTATCTGTCTTGCTTTTGGCATGCATTGCCCTGGTCTTCTTGGTTCAGACGCTTGTTTATTCTCTTCAATTGCTCCGCTATGACTAGCCTTGTCCTGACCTTCTAGGGTTTTAGGAGCTTCCAACATCCCTTTCCCTCTGCTATCAATCACTCCGAGGGTCGAGGCTCCCCCTCCCCTTGCATTTCCATGTTATTCCACCTACCCCTGTAGGGGTTTTGGGTCCGATTTTAGCTTGTTAAAGCTACTGGTTCTTGTTAGACTATTCTTGTAGCACCGTGAAACCTTCCACCTTCATCTTCCTCCTATACATCAATCTTGTTTCCTCATATTCCTCCAGCAGCCTGAAAACAAAAATTAGCGCCTGTTTTAGATCTTAACTTTAAATGAATTTCAAATTGTACAGGGAAAAGGAAAGGGCATTGCTCCCGATGATAGACATGAGGACAGCGAAGGTCCTGACCAGCCGGGTCTAGACACAGAGGTGAGTTTTAATTTATGTTCCAATTCATTATTTAATCACATTTAGTAATTTATTTTTGTACTTTATGTTTCAATTTTTGAATTATAACTTAAATTATGTTTTAATTTTAATTTTTAATAAATCTAACTTATTACATGTAATGGCATCTTACACAAGCATCGTTATAAGAGGGTGTCGATGCTACAATGACTTTCTCAGATGATTGGGATGCAGCTCGACCACGTGGTCCTGATGAAGGGGAATCTACCCATATTCCTACCCAGATGCCAGATATCACCATTGACTCAACGGATATCAAGGCCTTCCTTCATATTTTACCGACTCAGGGCCAGCATCGGTCTACTACAAATGAAGGCAGTCACATGGCCGATCAAGGGCCTCGTGGGGGTAGTGTCCAATGAGTTGATGATGTATACATTTCCATGGTTTGGATATTTTCATTTTTTATATGTTTTGATGTTTTGGATGATCTATGTATACGTTTTCATGTTTTGGATATGGATTTCTATCATTTATACATGGACTTTTATCATATATGGACTTTTGGATATTTTGTTACATATTTTGTATATTTTATCATATTGATGCCTTCATGTGTATTTTGTATTTGATTTGAAATCGATTTTTTTTTATATTACATCTGGTTATAGTTATTATAGTTACAAATTTATGTTTTGTCGTTTCAAATGCAAATTTAATGCACAGTGATTACAATATAAAAGTTCAATCTCAACGTGTAGTTACAAGTTAAAATTTCAATTTCGACTACATTACAGTTGCAAATCCAAAATTTAGAATTGGGTATGTACATTACAATTTAAAATTGAAATTACAATATAAAACTTCAAATTTAATGTGTAATTTCAATTCCAATTCAATTACAATTTAAAAGCTCAATTTCAACTACATTACAATTGCATAAATGAAATCAAAATTTAGAATATATTACATTTGAAATTAAAAATTGAAATTACAATTACATTATGTTGTCTACACATTACAATTCAATTACAATCTACACATTCGAATTCAATTACAATTTAAAATTTAATGTGTAATTTCAATTGAAAATTCAATGTGTTGTTACAAGTTAAAAGTTCAATTTCAATTACATTACAATTGCATTTGAAATCAAAATTTAAAATTAGAATACATTGTACAATATAAAATTTAAATTTTACAATTTTACATTGTATAGATATATTTTAAATTCTCAATTACATTACAATTGTATTTGAAATCAAAATTTAAAATTAGAATACATTTGAAATTAAAAATTGAAATTACAATTACATTATGTTGTCTACACATTACAATTCAATTACAATTTCCGCATTCCAATTCAATTACAATTTAAAGTTTAATGTGTAATTTCAATTGAAAATTCAATGTGTTGTTGCAATTTAAAAGTTCAATTTCAATTACATTACAATTGCATTTGAAATCAAAATTTAAAAATAGAATACATTGTACAATTTAAAATTTAAATTTTACAATTCTACATTGTATAGATGTATTTTAAATTCTCAATTACATTACAATTGTATTTGAAATCAAAATTTAAAATATATTACATTTGAAATTAAAAATTGAAATTACAATTACATTATGTTGTCTACACATTACAATTCAATTACAATTTACACATTCCAATTCAATTACAATTTAAAATTTAATGTGTAATTTCAATTGAAAATTCAATGTGTTGTTACAAGTTAAAAGTTCAATTTCAATTACATTACAATTGCATTTAAAATCAAAATTTAAAAATAGAATACATTGTACAATATAAAATTTAAATTTTACAATTTTACATTGTATAGATGTATTTTAAATTCTCAATTACATTACAATTGTATTTGAAATCAAAATTTAAAATTAGAATACATTTGAAATTAAAAATTGAAATTACAATTACATTATGTTGTCTACACATTACAATTTAATTACAATTTCCACATTCCAATTCAATTACAATTTAAAGTTTAATGTGTAATTTCAATTGAAAATTCAATGTGTTGTTGCAATTTAAAAGTTCAATTTCAATTACATTACAATTGCATTTGAAATCAAAATTTAAAATTATAATACATTGTACAATTTAAAATTTAAATTTTACAATTCTACATTGTATAGATGTATTTTAAATTCTCAATTACATTAAAATTGTATTTGAAATCAAAATTTAAAATTAGAATGTACATTACACTTTAAAATTGAAATCTTACAATTACATTATGTTGTCTACACATTACAATTCAACTATCTAGTAGATCTTTAATATTGTTTTTAAAGCATCTAAACAAATATTTATAAAACTATTATGGAGGATGTTCATGGAGCACTGACCATACATGTGGTGAAAACAGGGTGTTCCCATGAATATGGCTAACACTTTTCACAAGACGCGGGCACGAATTGCCTGAAATGCGACCTTGTCAACATAGAAAAATATAAGTTATATCACAAATAATTGTTTTACTTCTAGCCAATAGTTATTTTTTTACTCGATGATTTTTAAATGTAAACATGTATTAGGCGGGGTATTGACATTTAAATTTTGGGAGGTAGAAACTAAATAATAAATATAATTCAGCACATCAAATAACATGGGTTACCAAAACCATGGGAATAAATAGCTAACAATAATTATGCATTAATTTAATTACTTAATTATAATTTCAAAGCTTTTGTAATAAGGTTTAAAATTAATTCTTGAGATAATTAATTTCAAACATTTTTTCCCTTTTCAAACCTTGTTATAATTATTAATTAAAACTACTTAATTATAATTATATAACCTTATTATAATAAATAGGAAAATGAATTTAATTTTATAAATAAATCAACTTAAAATAATGATAAGTCAATGAAAATAAAACTTTATTAAAAAAATGGTAAACACCTTATAAAAAACAATATTCATCTTATTCTATTTCATAACAGAGAACAATTGGATATAATAGAGTTCAAAGTTTGAAATTAGCTCAATCAAGTTATTTTCCTAATCCAAGAAATCCCTCGATAAAGGGTAATTAACCCTCGATCGAAAGGTATTTAAAAATTTGTTGAAACCCTCGAACGAGGGCTTTTGAAACATGCTCCTAGCCCCTTTTCTGCATATTTAATTTTACTTGTCTCTTTGAAAGGCATAAACCATATCATTAATTGCATCTTATGCGACAGACTTGACACCAATGGATTCAACAACGAATCCTCTATACACTCACATATGATTTATGAGTGTTTGAGTTCGTATGATATTTTTTAATTTTCTCAACTTCGAAAGAGCTCAAAGAAAATAAACAACATAAAAATTACACAACCAAAAAATTTAAAAATATTTATATGCCCCATATCTACACGTCCTCTTTAAAAGGATATTCCTGGTTTTTCAATTTATGTAAACAGTAGATAAAAATTTACATGCATACAAATTTGTACAAAATGGAATTCAAATATTTCAGTTTCAAAAAATAACGAAATATATAATTTTCCAAAATAAATTAAAAAATATATGTACGCCCCAATGTATTATGTATAGATCATGTTCATATATTTTTTTTCAAAATTATACATTCAACATTAAATTATTTTACATGGACACAAGCCACTTGTTAACTTTTCCTTAAATTTGTAAGGACAAACATTTCATTAAATGACATTAAAGTATTTTTTAAATATCATTGGAAAGATGACATAATTCCGTACAGTTTGTTTTTTATTGCATGTCGAAATTCACAAGGCATAGATGAGTTTTGAGGGCTTCAATTTAATAAATGAGTAAAATATTGAATCTTCATCATCATATTTGGCCAAAAAATGTTACCCATCTTTATGGATTCATCTGATAGCTAGGCTCGAGGTTCAAAGAACGAGTCCAACCATTGTCAAGTTTTGTGGGGAGAGAAAAGGGGCATCCTCATACAAGGGATGAAGGAGGAGTTCTATGATCGAGGGAGAGGGAGCAGTTTCCTTGTCATAATGAGCTTGATTCCTCACTCTGGCTTAGCTTTCCCTTTATTGTTGGAAAAAAAGAAACCCTAGATTTAAAATTGAAAAGGAGGGAGAGGGAACCATAATTGTGATTAGTCTAAGTGCCTTTCTTATTTGAGAGTCGCGGGAACAAGTCTCATTGGGTGGAGTGTGTAGACAAGGGTCCAATTGATGGAGTTTTAACAATTACAAAACAAATATCAAGCCCTTACAAGAAATTGCCAAATGGATCAAAGAGGAATGAAGGGCCTACCTGACAAACATGTAGATATTAGTCGATGAGATGGCATGTGTTCACTAGTTGACGGTGATAGCGTGTGTTATATTCACATAAAAAATCCTCTCCTATTCGTTGTGGTGGCTTGGACAAAATAACAATGACAATAGAAATCAATTTCAATCCTTTTTAAACTACATCACACATGTGGTCTTCAATTCTCGACCCTTTCACACCTTTCCTACCTTTGTATCTTTTATATGGCTTGTATTTCATTAAATTTTCATGGTGATACCTTGGCATGTGTTGTCATATCACATTGGAAACAGAAAGGTATTTTCTTGTCGATGTGTCAACGACAACATGCCTTTTCTCACTACTATGTCAGTGAGAGAATCCCTTTCTTACGCTGATATGTCGCTAAATAAAATGTGTTTGAGAGCTATCCCGAGGGTGGAAAAAGAGTAAAGGGGGGTGATGGATTGGCAAGCAAATTTCCTTTTGAGAGTGAATTTCATGGATGATAGGCAAGAGATGGGGAAGTCCCAACCTATGTCGATAATGAAAAGCGATTTTAGAGCCAACAATATAAGTATAAAAAACAATTTCTTTGTTACTGTTTCTTTAAACGTGAGAGGGGTGACTATTTAAGTGTAATGGTTAAAATGGAAATGTCCCCCCTTGTTGGTGTAGGGTTGCTAAATAAAAGGCATTTCTCAACCGAAGTGTCAATGAATAAATATGTTTTCTTTGCTGACATATCGATAGAGAAATACTTTTTTGGAAGTGATATTTCAGATCATAAAACATTGTTCTCGCCGATGTATTGGTGGAAAACATTGGTTAAAATAGATCTTTAGGAGCCAAAAAGGCTTTATGAAGAGTGCTTTATTGAGCAAAAAATCTATGAGGCAAAGAAGTTTGCAAGGAGATTAGTGTGAAACCTTCTAAGTGCTTGTTATGTTTGCTTCAAGGCCACCCGAATGATTTGGAAATGGATTAAACTAAGGGTCGTGATGAAACCTTTAGACATACACAAAATTAGAAATTAAAACCTAGATATTTTACTTAAGTCACTAAAGTCATAAGGGCTTGAAAGTCCAACTAGAAAAAACATCAAACGAATGAGGATCTTATGAATCACTTGAAAGAATGCAACATGATGATATAGATGAAGGGGTAATAGATAAAACTTGTTGAAAAATGCACTAAGCTAAAAAATGGTATAATGACTAGATGAGTAACTACTCAATAAAGCATACCAACCAAAAATGTCCCATAGTCAAATTGAAATTGATGGAGCATGGCTGAGGAAGAGTGCATTTGGGCCATTGATCCTTGATTCAAAAATTTAAGGTGGGTCCCCAAGTTACATGACTTGGGGAGTTGTTGAGGGATCAAAAAATGGCGACACACTCAATGGTGCCAGAATATCTGTTGTTCTAGTTGCAAGTAACTTTGAAGCATAAGGACATCATCTTGTTCTTCCATTCACTAAGGCATTAGTAGGTCATGGATCTCTGTGAAATTGTCTTGTGAGATGGTTAATGATCATACCTACACATCCATTTTGATAAACCTCATCCATTGTACTGAAGAGATGTTATAATGAGGTTCATTTGTGCATTGCATGAATTAATAATCTTATTTGCAGTCAAGATCCTATGGTTTGATAGATTTTGGATTAAAATATTTTCATCAAGCATCATTTGATATCCATCAAGTGTTTCTCTACTACCCATGAGTGTCCATAGCCCTGATGGAGTCACCACAACATCACAAACATTTCATTGCTACCAGCGAGTGTTTATAGCCCCGACAAAGTTATTTGTTCATCTCTTTTATAATTGAACTTCCTTTCCCCAACTTTTGCACTTATTTGTTGTCCATGACTAAACATTGAATGGTGGAAGAAATGGATTTGCAAAACTTACCGAGATATTTTCCTTCTATTGGGATATGAGTTGAGCCTTTCAATACCTAGTCATTTGTAAGTCCCTATAGCTTTTGACCCTTGGACTTTCAAATTTTCACCCTTCTCATGATCATTTTTTTATTTAAATTTGAGTGTGAGAAGGTTGCTACAAAACATCAAATCTATTTTCAAATTGGAAGTGAGGATGAGCATAAGCAGCTACTAGGAGTGTCCCTAGTCCGACCACTTACGCTAGATTTTACTCGTTCATAAGAATCACAACCTATATCTTTATCTTTTCTGACCAATTCAAATAACAACACAAGATTCTGAAGCTTGCACTCTATTACACCTAAAATCCTACCATCATGAGATTCAATGTACACATCCCTAAAGTTTCATTGGCTAAGTCATCAACTTGGAAGAGATGCCATTGCATTCATGCTAGGTTTTGAGAAGTCATCGCAGGCTGCACTCATGCAACCTGCGACGTCGCATCTTGCTCTCTTGCAGGGTGCGACGATGTCAGTTAATGGAAAAAAATAGCTTCTTTGAGCTCATTCTCGAAGCCTGCTGACTTGGATCCTTATCCCTGACCTCTTGGAAGAGCTGGAACTTGGTTCCTAACCTCTTGGAAGGATCCCCTATCCCTCTCCTACCATATCTAAACCTACCCTATCCATACCCTATCCACTTAGTCCTATATAAGAGAAGCTCTACCCCTCTCCAAAAGGGAGGAAGTCTATAGTGTCTACATGCTGGTGAAATCATCATTGAAGGATCTCTACTCATCCATTGAGAGACTCACACTTCCTTGGTAGGATATGATATTGGCTTGGATGGAGAAGGGCTACTTCATTAAGCTTTGGTTGTAGACATTCTTTTCTATGTACTTTCCCTATATTTACAGTAATATAAATGCTTTCCACCAATATTGTTGTGATTGATAATGTTGCGTAGTTTACCTGCTTAATTGTTTACTTAGATATATTATTGTATAGATGCTCTTTACTTGTTTGCATTGTTCTCTGTATCTTGACAGGTCTTGCAGCCGAGATATGATGACCGCAAGGCATAGAACAACATCCAGGAGAAAGGACTACAAGTTTAAGGTAAGACATCTAGTGACTCGATCCTTAATTAGATCTAGGAAAGTTATTTATAGTCTGTACTATTTGTTCTAGACTCACATTAAGCTAGGGAGATCCGGCTCGTGTCCGCTCGAGTGGATTGTCCGTCAAACAAATCTTGCGACCATACTGGGGAAGAACATTGCTTTGTAGTTGTCAATTTTAATGTTATTTTAAGTTGATTTCTTGTTACAAACCTTTTTCATTTGTCATTTGCCTCCTAAGTTGGTTTCACCATCAGATCTTCACTTTGAAGAGTCCGATTACCTTCCTCTGAGTTTGTACTTCTCATTTTCGAACCAGTTCATTGCTCATTACGTGGAGACTTGGCTCATTTTTTAACTCATATCTCGCCTGTCGCACCTGGTCAGTGGACTCAGAGCAACACTGTGTCATTTTTTATCTCTGTTCTTTGCCTGTTATTCAGTCGTCGCAACCCTTCCATTGGTATACTGCGACATCGTTGTGCTCCTTGCATTAGTGAACTGTGGCATCGCACTATGTACAACAAAGACTGCGTCGATCTACCAAAGTTGCCATACAGGAACCCCTTCTCCATTTCTGATTTGAGTTTGGTTTGTGTGCAGACTCCCTCTGTACTGTAAGATCCAGTCAAAGATCCCATTTTGCTTTATGTGATTGAGTTGTTTGGTTTTATTTGGAGTTGTTTTGGGTCTCATCTTGGACAAGTCTGAGATTTGGTAGTGGTGGACACTTTTGTCTCCCCCACCTGCATCCACTCATCCTTGCTTTCCCTCCTCTCCTAACTGGATCTGGTCAAGTGTATTGGATCAGTTTCCAGACCTCATTCGCATACGCTTGTGAGCTTTGCTTGCTTTAGTGTTGATTTTTAGTGATTGATTTTGAGTGTCTATTTGTACTTTTAGTCCATTGAGTGCTTGCTTTTTCTTGAGATTTTCTGAGTTATTGGAGTGCTGCGAGTGATCTTTTCATTTCAAGTATTCATGTTTAAGAGCATCGTTGTTATCAAATTGTTATTTTGATACATCCATTGAAAGATCAAAAGTACTTTATTTCCATCATTTTGAAGCTCATTTGAAGAATTGCACATGCATTGGAATGCCTCATTCATATATCTTTTGGAAAAGTTGAAAGAAAATTGCATTATTTGTGTTTTTCACGAATTTTGAGTTGCTCATTTTCTTGGAAAATTCGAATACATATCAAGTTTTGCAAAAGTAGTTCCATGCTTGGAAAGTTGCATTGTATCTTTTGGTTTTTATGCTTTTAGGCCATCATAGTGAAAGTGAAAAGCTTGCATACTCTACTTAGAAACTCTCTCTTTTCATTGCTTAGCATCCTTTTTTTTTTTAAAAGATAAAAGAAAAAGAAAAACATGCTTTGATTTGGTTTAGTAGTGTTGTGTCTTTTGTGTTTTACTTGAAAAGGAAAAGAATACTTCATTATCATTTTTTGTAGATTTGGGATTGTCTTGCATTGCATTGCTTTGGTAAAATTGTTGGAAAGAAAAAAAAAAGTTTCTCCCTCCCATAAATAGAGTTCATCAAAAGAAAAGTGTATTTTTTGCATGTAATTAGGGCCTGCATTATGTTTACGATTATGTACTCACCTCATGCATTCACGTAACCATCCAGATAAAATTAATGGTAGCACTGTATCACGGGGGTATTGTAGTCTTCCATGTACTTATCGGTATATCGAGCTCTTTCACGTACCCACCAAGTACCACACGTACTTGGCGTACATCGAAATGTGTTTCACGTACTCGGTAGTATATCGGAAGGTCTCTTGCCGAATGGTTGTGCATTAGACAACACCATTACGGATTTGAGCTCCCACGTACCTTGCATATATCGAGGGACACCCTTAGGATTCCTGAAACCAACTGAGTTAACCTTTTGGCCGTCTTGGCGGATCAATACACCGAGAACAACACTCGGGGAGATTACTACGCACGTACCGTAGGTAATCGGGTATTCAGGAAAGGGTATGGTCCCAATCCTCCTTGTCGCGTTTTACTGTTGGACCCTGCGGTATATAGCGATTTGCGAAGCCTTGACAATCTTGTGAGGTTCCAGATCGTTGAATCCACTCTTATAACATAAGTTTGCTTGTGGCCTTAGTTTGTGTAGGGTTTTTCTGGTCTGCTTTTCTTTCGTTTAGCTTGCCTTAGGAGAAACGTTTTGTTTCAGTCACTCTGGCTTACTTTCCTTGGAGAAGGTCTCGCAGGATTCATAATTTTCCACCCGAATATCCCCTTAACAGGAGGTAATTTCGAGGGTAAGAATGGATCCACAAGCCAGGGTCGGGTCACATGAAGTGGAAAACCCCACTTTGAATGTTGGAGGACTTTTGTTTCCTCATACTCCTCCAGATTCACTGGCCTCTCATCCCCTGCAGGGTGAAGAAGCACAAATTCCCACTTCACAAGACTTACCTCCCATTTCACCGAGAGATCCTGGATCATTGGAATGGATAAATCAACCCCAGGACGACCCCACAGCAGCTGCTGGTCCGTCAGCAGCTTATTGGACATCTTCTACAGGCCACCCAGTGGCCCATTTTGTTGTTGCACCCCCACCTAGTGGGCCTACTCTGGATGACCCCTTAGCTTACTATTGTGACCAATTGGCTCACTTTCGTTCCATGGCTGAGAGGCTCCAGAGATCGAGTCTCCAACAAAGGGTTGAGGACCCATCGTTACCCCCTTACCAACCAATCCCAGGTCGCTCTTTATCTTGTGAGTCACCGGAATCATCCACGCAACACATGACCACGACTGAAGCTGGTCAACCATCCATTCCTGCACATACGTCCCCTAGACAGGAGACCAGTTCAGTACCTCTCGTAACCCAACCTGTTGAAACACAATAGTCCAACACACCTGTGATCACCACGGTCACGTTGCCTACTCCTCCCCCACCTCAAACTTCGAGGGGAGGATACTATTTACCCCCTACCTTCTTTACAGGTAATGGTAATCCTATGGTGAATAATCAACAACCAGTGTTGGGTCAACCTTTACTTAGTGGTCAGCAAGTTGTTGTTGGGGGGAAACCCCCATTTCTTAACCATAATACTGCAGCAGGAGTTCCCATCGGACCTTCCATTGGAAATTCCTTACCTCTCGGACCTTCCACTATGAGACTATCCCATGTTGGGGGACCGTCCAACGTAATTCAACCTCCATTGATTCAAGCGTATCCAGGTCATCCTAACCCTGTGCCGGGTCAACTTAATCCCGGAAACGCACTCTACGGGGTACCTTACCCCGACAATTCTTACACTCTATGGGGACAACAAAATGTTTTACAACATGGACCCCAACTTACAGTCCCTCCACCCTCGTTTGGTCCACCCCCACCTCCAATTGGAGGCGGAGGGGCCCTCGTAACTCTGGAGGAGGCGGACCTCTACCTTCTGGCGGAGGACCACCTCATTTCGGTCATCACGGCCCACCCCGCCTGTTGGAGGCGGTGGAGGACCACCACCCCCTCCTGGCGGTGGTGGTGATGGAGGATCATCCCACCTCGGTGGTGGTGGTTGAGGACCATCCCACCTCGGCGGTGGTGGTGGAGAACCTTCTCATCTTGGTGGCGGTGGTGGTGGCCCACCACCCTACTTTGGTGGAAGTGGTGGAGGAGGATCTTACCCTTCCGGCGGTGGCGGTGGCCCACCACCCCCTCCCGAAGGAGATGGTGGAGGCTCGTCCTATTCCGATGGTGGTAGCGGACCACCACCTCCTCCCGGTGGAGGCGGTGGCGGCCCACCCCCTCCCGGCGGCAGAGGCGGGCCCCCACCTTATGGTTATGGGCCACCTTATTATGGTAATGGACCACGTTACTATGGCGACGGACCTGCATTCGGTCCGGGAGACCTGTACCCCTATGGCTAGTTTCCTCCTGGAACACCCTATGGTCAGTAGATACAACTCCCACAGGTCCTTACACGCCTTATTAGTACTATCAGTACCCGCAACCTAATCCGTAGCTTCTCCTTCTGGCCACTTTGGACCTACCTGACCTGTCTCGCCTCACCAACGACCCCATTTACCACAGAACTAATTGGCCACCCATTCTGGTGAAACTTCCATCAAATATCCTGAAATTTGATGGCAAGCCGGGTGAGGATCCTAAAAACCACGTGATGACATACCACTTATGCTGTTCATCCAACTCCTTGATGGACGATTCAATCCGTCTTCGGTTATTCCAACGGACTCTCACCGGTTCGGCTGCCAAGTGGTATATTGAACTACCACCCCATTATTTTCCTGATTTATGTTCTCTTGCTATGAACTTTTTGACTCATTTCCAGCTGCCTATACGGTATGAAACTGGTACAGAGCTTTTAACCTCGCTCCGTCAAAATACCGCTACTCACATCTCATACCATATACATGAGTGGCGGAGGAGACGACGTCTCATTAAGGCTCCTATTCTAGATCAACTCCTAGCAGACTGGTTTATGAAGTCTCTCATTCCCACCATAGCATGGGATGTTGCCATGGGTGGCGCTGTTACTGAGGAACAAGCCATCGCTTGTGCCCATTTGCTAGACTTAGTCTATGCTCAATCTAGCACGTTGTTTGATATTCTTCCCGACGCACCCTGCAACACTTACGACCCCGCGAAACCACCCAAGGGACCCCAAGCCGATGGCATCAATGGATCCCTTCACACCCAGCCTTCCTCTCAAACTGTTAGTTTGTCGAACCTCAGGGTTCTTCCCAATCACCAACACAGGCTGGTCATGGCACCACCAAATCATCCACTCCTGCTGTCACCAAAGAAGTGAATTCTATTTCATCAATTTCACCTCAAAAGTCTGGTGGTAAGAAGAAGAACAAAGGGAAACCTAAGAAATCTTCCACCCAGCAGGAACAAAAGAGCACCCCTGATGATACCAAGCAGAAAAGGAAGTTGAAGTATCCTTGCCTAATGTGTGGTGATGATCACTTTTCTAAAGAGTGCCCCCATAGAGACGAAGTTCAAAAGTTTCTTAAGGGAAAACCCACACCCGCAGTTCTCAACGATCCCTTTCCTGCTCAAAATCAGCAGTCGATCTCACACACTTCTTCTTCCCAAGGAGAAGCATCCACCACCGCACATGTTCTCATGATGCGCAGCGAAATTATCAACTTGAACACCCATTCTTGTTCGTATGACTCCGTTCCGGCCAAGGAGCCCGTTGGAAGTAATAATGAAAAAGCTTCCACTTCGATGCCTGACGTCACCGTACCGGCTGCTCCTCTCACCATTGAGAAGCCCTCGTTCAAGACAGTGTTGTGTCCACCCAAGAGCACGACTAGAAAATCGGTTTTCAATCCTAATGCTCGGGCTTCTCAAAACTACAACATTGTAGAGGACCTAACACAAGCTCCTTATGCTATATCGACGCTCGAGGTCTTGCAAAACTATCCGAATCAGCGCAAGAATCTCCTCACTGCCATCGGTGTAGTTGACCCGGATTCATCGAATACCATCATGTCCGGCTAGAATACTTCAAACCGAGGCTCTCCCATCAATTGGCATTTGAAGTTGCTACAAACATTGCTGGGAAGATAATCCATCGTACTATTTTGGATGAAGGAGCCTCTACGTCAGTCATGTCGATCGCATGTTGGAGAGCCATTGGCTCTCCCGAGTTGAACCGTTCTCCTACCACTTTGAGAGCCTTCGACGGACGTGGCTTTCAACCTCATGGGCTGTTACAAGATTTACCGGTCGAGCTGGGGGGAAAGACTGCAACCCTTAACGTGGAAGTGGTCGCTGCCCCGTTAGATTATAACATTCTGCTTGGTCGTAACTAGTTTTACGCCATGACTCCGGTCGCATCATCTGTCTTCTGCATAGTACAATTCCCTCATCAAGGCCGAATTGTCACAGTCGACCAATTGGATTTTTGCACACCTGACACCACTACTCACCCAGGCGATAACGTTCCTTCGATTGGAGAATCTTCGCAAAAGTATGAGAGTGTGGGGGTCGGCCTCCTTAAGGATTCATCCCTTATTGGCATCTTTCCTACTTCGGATCCCCCAAACCACATTTCCATGGTGAACATGATCTCCTCAGATTTCATCTATCCCTAACTCCATTGATTCATGGCTTGTACCTGACGAAGCCACCACATACCTGATTGGAGACACCATGCCTCTGTCACCCGTTGAACTCATGTACGAGGCTATTCAATCAGCACCGGAGGACCACTTAGTTGTGGCCTCTGCCCCCTGTTCTCCACAACGGACATCATCCGATCCTCTGCTACAGACTTTTTATTCTGACGAGTCTATTATGGAAATCATGAGTGCAGATGATCCTCCGTGGGAAAACCTCCATCATCGTTCATCTTTCTTTCCCTTTTTGGGCATTGTGGAGAACAACATGCACACCATCTTTACACCGAATATCTACTCTGGCTCTCAGTCCTTGATACTCGCATGTCAAACGGACTCCGAAGGCAACTTAGCCAACATTAATCCTACCACTTTGATAGACATTTCGGTTGCTCCTGGTGTGGTGGAACACATTCAGTTAGGCCAGAAGTGTTCCCCTAAAGAAGTCATCGCTGCCACAACCTTATTCAAGCGATTCCGAGACGTGTTCGCTTGGACCTACGAGGAGATGCCCGGGATAGACCCCTCCATTGTTTTACACGAAATTAAAACCTATCCCAACATCAAACCCATCTTCCAAAAGTTGCGACTGGTACACCCCCGGAAGACTGTGGCAATCAAGGCAGAGATTGAGAAACTCTTGAAGGCCGGCTTCATATACCCTGTCCCGTTGACAGAGTGGTTCTCAAACATAGTCCTTGTTAATAAAAAGAAGGGGACCATTCGTGTATGTGTCGATTATCGGGATCTCAACAAAGCTTGTCCTAAGGACAACTACCCGACTCCCTTTATCGACCGGATTATCGACAATTGTGCTGGAAGTGTCATTTTTTCATTCATGGATGGCTTTTCCGAATACAACCAGATTGAGATCCACCCCGCCGACCAACACAAGACTGCATTCATCTGTCCTTGGGGAACGTTTGCATATCGTAAATTTCCATTTGGTCTTAAAAATGATGGTGCCACATTCCAGCGAGCCATGTCGTACGCCTTCCATGATGTGAAGGACTTTGTGGAACCCTACTTGGATGACCTCCCTGCTCACTCAAAGCAGCGCGAGTTCCACTTAGATCATCTGACGGTCGTTTTCCTCAGATGTAGGCAGTAAAATATCCGTCTGAATCCTCATAAGAGTATTTTTTGTGTCGAGTCCGGACGCCTCCTAGGTTTTATCGTCTCAAAAGATGGGATCTACATTGATCCCTCGAAGGTGGAAGCCATCGTCGCTCTTCCACCTCCAACCAACATTACGGAACTTCAGGGTCTGCAAGGAAGAGCAACTTATTTACGATGCTTCGTTTGTAATTTCGCGCAAAAGACACAGGGATACATGAGATTGATGAAAAAGGACATCCCGTTCATTTGGGATGACCAAGCTCAACAATATTTTGATAGTTTGAAACAAACCATTACGCATGCCCCTGTGATCCAACCGCCGAATCACTATCGAGATTACATTTTATATCTCGCCGCTTCCGACACCACTATCGCCATGCTCTTGGTGCAGGAAGATCATAACGCCCAAGAACATGTGATATACTACGCCAGTAAAGGCCTCATTGACATTGAAACTCGCTATTCACATGTCGAGAAACTTGCTCTCGCGGCAGTTATTGCTGTGCAGAAGTTCCGACATTACATTATGCTTTGCACCACCACTATCATCGCTGATTCGAACCCCATGTACCACGTTCTTACTCGTTAGGTATTTAGGGGCAAGTATTCACGCTGGATCGTGATATTACAGGAATTGATCTTCTTTTCGAAAAAGCGAAGTCAAAAAAGTCTTTGGTGTTTGCTGAGCTTATCTGCGATCTCCCCCATACCGATGTAGAATCTGAGCCCAATGACTCCTTTCCGGATGAGTCATTGTTTCTTATCAGTACGTCTGATCCATGGTATGGAGATATCACATTGTATCTTCAAACCCAACGTTTCAACCCTCAGTTGTGTTGTGACGACCGTCGTCGTATACGCCACCATGCAAAGTATTACCTGATCATTAGTGATACCTTGTACCGCCGTGGTGTGGATTCTATTCTCTGACATTGTCTGACTCATGATGAGGCTGAACACGTTCTGAATGACTGTCACGCTGGGGCATGTGGTGGTCACCTCTCTGGGATGGCTACAGCCTAGAATATTTTGCGCGCAGGATATTATTGGCCGTCTATCTTCAAAGATTGCATCTAGGCCGTAAAAAAATGTCCTCCATGTCAACATTTTCATACGAAAAAGCGCACCCATCCCTCCCCGTTACACCCGGTTATTGTCGTTGGCCCCTTCGTTAAATGGGGCATCGATTTCATGCATTGTAAGCCTACCTCGGTCGGGGGGCATAGTTACATCATCGTAGCTGTGGACTAATTTACAAAGTGGGCCGAGGCAATGCCTACATACACGAACGACGGTAAGACCACCGCACTCTTTATGTTTAATCATGTAATAACGCGGTTTGGAGTTCCTCAAGCGATAGTTACTGACCATGGTTCTCACTTTATGAACCATATGGTTGACGAGTTGAGCGATAGATTGGGTTTTTTCCATGAAAACTCAACACCGTACTACCCACAGTCGAACGGACAGGTCGAGGCCATTAACAAGGTCTTGAAAACTATGGTCCAACGTATGGTGGGTACGCACAAGGCCAATTGGCATAACATGCTCTTTTCCGCATTGTGGGATTTTTGAACCTCCGTTAAAACCGCCACTGGATTTACTCCCTTCCAACTAGTGTATAGATTGGAGGCGGTCCTACCTATTGAGTGTGAGATTCCATCCCTCAAACTCACCATCAAACTTCTCCCAAACACTACTGTCGAGGAAGAACGTTTCCTCTACCTAGCTAAGCTCGACGAGACTCGCCAAGATGCCGCTCTTTCCAACAAGGCTCATAAGAAATGCATCAAAGCGCAGTACGACAAGTTGGTAGAACCTCGAACCTACAACGAGGGAGATTTGGTCCTCACATATGACCAAAAACATGATAAGTTGGGGGTAGGAAAGTTTGAGTCCATGTGGCATGGACCTTACATAGTGAAACACGTCTTAGAGAAGGAAGCTTATGAACTTGAAGACTACGACGGGATATCTTTGGGTGATCCCCGCAATGGGCTCTACCTGAAGAGGTACTATGCCTGAATCTTTCATGCATAAGTACTTTTGTATATACTGTACATGGCGTGTGTGTATTTTTGTGTGGTGTGACACCTTGATTTTTGCATGTTTAGGTCTTGTTTCGTTTCTTATACCATGTTCTGTCTGCGTGTGCAGATGGAAACGTGCTATGGATTCGCGGACGGTGCCAGCCAGCATACCCGCAGCCTTGCTTCGGCAGCCTGGGAACTCTATTCACCTACTAGTGAGCTCATAAGATCAGGGGGAACGTGTCTAGGTTTTGAGACCAACAATGCTGTGGAATATCAAGCAATCATTGGAACCCTAACCGACGCCATTTCTTTGGGTATGAACCATGTTGTCATCCACTTGGATTCTCAACTAGTGGTCTCTCATCTTAACCGAGTCTACGCCATCCGCGATCCCACCTTACTCCATCTTTATAGACGAGTCCGTCTTCTGGAAAGGTCCTTCGAGTCCATTTAGTACCTGCACATTCCACGAGACGTGAACACAGTTGCCGACTCTATGGCCAACTTCATCTTAGATTGGTACATTGCACACACATAAGCATATTCATGAATTGTTAAAAGTAGACATAACATGTAAATAACTCATTTGATAAGAAAACACATAAACAAGATCACACCCTTCATCCATTTTAAACACATAATGTATAAAACCGCCAAAATGTCTGTATATATATATATATATCATCATAAATAGTGCTGGTACAAAATCTGAAGCCTCGCAGCTTTCAGTAAGTACAAAAATCTGAGGCCTCTAAGCTCTCAGTACATGTATAACAACAATATAAGGCCTAATGCCTGGCCTGTACACCCATAGGTCTAACAACTCTATCCTGTTGAGTGTGGAAATAGTCAACTGCTCTCGCAACTCTGCGAAGCAGCGCATTGAAGCGCGCAGACGCTCCAACCGTATACACCTGCATGGGCCGCGGTACCTCATCTACCATCGGCTCGGGAACGTCTAACGTCAAGCCACTCAGGTTCACATAGACTCAATCCATCTCTCCGATGGCAGCATGTACGGCTAGAGCCATGACTGCTCCCTCTCCTCTCTCTCTCCTCGCAAGAAGAGAGACTCCTATTGGTCATACTGGGCCCACATCTGCACACACATGTTGTTAACTTGTCAGCACTATAACAAAAAAAATCATAAAAATACAAAACTAAAAAGTGCAAGGGTTATTTGTTCTTACCTATGTCTCCCCATACTGCTCCCTCAGGTACTACCAGGTCTGGGTCATCTATGTAGTCCGTACCATTGTACGGGTAATCCTCTACCATAAGCAAATGGCCCTCTAGCCATGTGAAGAACTCAGTACCATATGCGATGATGGGGCCCCCACCATGTCGGGCCATCACCTCTGTCCATCTAGCCATGTGAGGATCCCTAAGATCCCTGTCATCCCACAGTACTTGTGGGCGCAAGAGGGGAACCCGCTCCAATAAGAACGAGATCACTATCGACCTGTAACCGAACTATTTGAGCTCTCCCTGCCGACACTTGGTCAGCTAAGCTCGCATGTTCGCAAGGAGTCCCTCGCACCAGTTAAAGATCTTCGAAGACATACAGTCCTCCGCATATAACATCTGAGATCGAGGAGCTAAGTGAGGAGCTTGACTCCCTGCTACCCTCGTAATGGTAAAGAGAATGACACGCAACGGACGCTCTCACACGTCTTTTATGGGAATCTTCCCACTAGAAGCACGAGAGTGAGGAGTGCAGTGTTGTAGGATCATGTCGTCTACGGTCTGATCACTTCCCCATGATCCAGTAAGAAGCACATTGTACCGCCTTCAGGATAATCCAGTCAGAAAGTAGATGTCCTCGACATCTATGGTAAGCACGTGCTCACCGATCACAAAACACTGTTGAGCCGCATCCCAACATCTAAGCATATGCGTCAACAAGGGGATTTGGGATCTCATGCCCTGGATCTCGAAGAACTTTAGCAGACCACAATTCCTCAACACTGTCACACATAATGGATCATTTGCAATTTGCATGTCATCTACCTCATGCTCCCGTTTACGCCACTCCAAGACCATTTTGGCTGCTTGTAACCTGCCAAAAGGAGAGTTTAAACATTGTTAATACTCACTTCAACCACTGAAAGGTCTTTTTTTGGGCTTGGTTTGTTGGTTGGGATGGAAGTTTCCGGCGTCGCACCTTGTCAATCATGACAGTGCGACATCGTCGCAGTCCACCGTTGTGGGATTTGCGACGACCCAGGTTCGTCGCAGTTCCTGTAAGGGCCACCTGCGACGACCCGAGGACGCAATAGCCCTCCACAAATCCACTCAAAACCCAAAAAAAATGAACAAAAATAAAAAATGTAAACCACTATAATTATGCTGGATGAATTTTAGGGTTACTTGCTCAGGACGGTGGGTCAAATGGTTGCTCGTAGCTCCCGGAATCAACAAGTGAATTTTTGGCTCCAAATGGCACTTCTCCTCCCAAATTTGGCAAATGAAACAATGGTGACTCTATATGACTCATTTTTCTATTTATAAACAAAAGGAATATTCTTTTTTCAAATATTTGATGCCTTTAGGTCATTTGCTATAGTTTGGATCGTTTTTATTGCATTTGAATGTTGGATTGACCATTTGACCTAGTTTTCAAGTGTGCAGGAGCCATTAAGTGTCTTTTTACGCCATTTTCGCATTGGAACGATCATCTCAAGTATGAACACCCCTTGTGTGTTTTGTCATTGTCTTTTTATTCATTAGATTGTAATTATTTAATGATAATGAGCTTACTCTTTGTTCTTTCTCGTGCTCTTGAAACTATGAGAATAAGTTACCGAGTTACGATTTATCACTTTTACGGGCTCGTTAAACTCCTACGGAAAAGGAACCCCCCTTGGAGTCTATCTTTAAGCTCTTTTCAGGCTCTCGAAATACGAAAAGATTACCAAGCGAACTTGTCACATTCACGCTTGTTAAAGGCTTTGAATGGTCGTCTTCCTGGTGATAGTTTACCCATTTTTCGGACCAGGGGGCACTACTTACGAAAAAGGTATACTCCAGCCAATCATGACTGGAAGAGTCCTCTCCTGCGTTGTTTTACGCTTTTTCGGGTGATGAGGCTAACTTTACGAAAAAAGACCGTTGGAGTCTTCTTTAGTTCTTTTCAGACTCTCTAAACATGAAATGACGATCGAGTTTACCTTCTATGGACTCGTGAAATTTTCACATTGAAGGGCCCGCCATGGGATGAACCCCTCCTGTCCCAGGTTCGAAAAATATTTGAGATTGGACTCATCTATGAGATGAGCTATACCGAGCATCTGGTTACCCTCATCAAGCTCATAAAAAACACATGAGGCACTCATCGTTTATGATGGGGAAAAATGAAAGCTTTTGTATTACACCTTTATCAATGGCAGTACCTAGTTTTTCTTGAACATGGCACTCATTTGCATTTGCATACAGTACTTGGATCATCCGTTTGTCTTCGAGTTTCACTTATTTCCTGAGTCTTGTTACTCCTTTGAGTCATTCAAAGAAAGCTTCCATCATTAGTTACATTAGGAATTAGTGTCGTACTTGTCATGTCAATACTGCCAAGTCATGCCATGCTCATGTTCAAGAATACTTACACTATTCATTATATGTGGTTTGTACACCTTCCATCATGTCGGTCTACTCTGAGTCAGTCTTGCATGTCACTGTACCATCCAATCTGCTCTACACATCCTTTGTCGTGTTTCGTCTCGATGATGGGGGATTCATCATGGCCCTCCTTCGACGAATTCATCCTTGTCGACTTCAACACATCATCCGAGGATTGAATCTAGAAACCAACCAAGTACCTTGGCCCTGCATGCCTCAATGGCAGGTTACCTTGCTTTCAACATGAGTTTACATCATTGACTCTTGATTAAAAGATTTCATCTCGCGTTCGACTTCAACTCATTTATTCACGCTTGATGATATGTACTGTGATACCTTGGGAATCATTGACATCAATGGTGATTTCCCTCGCATTTGTTAACGGTATGCATCAATGACTGGTAATCAAGTGGTTTCTACCATGTTCGACGCCAAGACATTTGTAATCACATGGATAGCTTCGTGTCATTTTGGGTTCATCTTGAAGACCCTGGGGAGTCATGTTTTTCCCAGGTTGCGATGGAGTTTGTATTGAGTCATATCACACAAATCCATATTTGTATTGGTTGTGGATGTGTTATCATCTCATCATGGATCTACGTTTGTGTCTAGTAGCCATGATTGTGGTCAATCAGTCATTACTATCATGGATCTGCATTGTATTGGTCAGCAGCCATGTTGTACGTCATATGAGACTGTGTACTCAGAGTCAGTTGTACTGCAGCAGTGCCCTTCGTCCGACAAGCCATTGTCATTCCTTCTGTCAAAGCATTTCACTTGTCCAAATTTCAACAGCTTCATGCTTTGGGGGGCATTCTGTTACACCTAAAATCCTACCATCGTGAGATTCAGTGTACACATCCCTAAAGTTTCATTGGCTAAGTCATCAACTTGGAAGAGATTCCATTGCATTCATGCTAGGTTTTGAGAGGTTGTCGCAGGCTACACTCATGCAACCTGCGACGTCGAATCTTGCTCTCTTGCAAGGTGAGACGATGTCAGTTAATGGGCAAAAATAGCTTCTTCGAGTTCATTCTCGAAGTCTGCTGACTTGGATCCTTATCGCTCACCTCTTGGAAGAGCTGGCACTCGGTTCCTAACCTCTTGGAAGGATCCCCTATCTCTTTCCTACCATATCTCAACCTACCCTATACATATGCTATCCACTTAGTCCTATATAAGTGAAGCTCTACCCCTCTCCAAAAGGGAGGAAGTCTATAGTGTCTACATGCTGGTGAAATCATCATTGAAGGATCTCTACTCATCCATTGAGAGACTCACACTTCCTTGGGAGGATATGACATTGGCTTGGATGGAGAAGGGCTACTTCGTTAAGCTTTGGTTGTAGTCATTCTTTTCTATGTACTTTCCCTATATTTACAATAATATAAATGATTTCCACCAATATTGTTGTGATTGATAATGTTGCATAGTTTACCTGCTTAACTGTTTAATTAGATCTATTATTGTATAGATGCTATTTACTGGTTTGCATTGTTCTATGTATCTTGACAGGTCTTGCAGCCGAGATCTGACGACCGCAAGGCGTAGAACAACATCCAGGAGAAAGGACTACAAGTTTAAGATAAGACATCTAGTGACTCGATCCTTAATTAGATGTAGGAAAGTTATTTATAGTCTGTACTATTTGTTCTAGACTCACATTGAGCTAGGGAGATCCGGCTCGCATCCGCTCGAGTGGATTTCCCGTCAAACACACTCCAGGAGTAATCACCTTCTATTGTTTAGAGCAAGTCAAGGTATTAAAATGGTGTTGTACTGGGAAAATAAACAAATTAAAATTCACTCATGCAGGAAAATAAAAAGTAAAAAGTAAACCACCTTACTATGAAAGTAGAAAATGCAAACTAGACTACTATATACAAGTTAGCTGCTATGTTAAGGAAACTATCTGAAGTAATTCAAATTTTCCCATTGACAAGAAGAAGATCTTCATCTCCTTCCATATTTCTAAATCAATATGTACCAGAACCCGAATTTTCTATTACCTCATATGGGGCAAGCCATAGGTGTTGGAACTTGGTGTGCTTTCCTTTAGGTTCATTGAGCTTATCCCATTTTAATACCAGGTCCCCTAATTTGTATTCCCTATAGGTTGTAGAATGTTTTCCAAACCACCTTTTAATTAATTGTTGGTAAGTATCAAATTTCTACTTAGATTTTTCCCTTTCCTCTTCTAATTGCAGTAAGAGATTTATTTAGCCTTGAATGGATGGGAAATTTTGTCCTTGGGCTAATTGTCATTCAATTGGAGGGAGGGTAAGAGGATGTTAGAAGGCAAGATGGCTTATTTCTCATAAACCAATAAGTATGAGGATGCTCCTAGAGCAAGTTTGGGTGTCACCCTATTGACCCAGAGGGCTTTAGGTAATGCATTATACTAGTTCTTCTGGTGGTCCACTAAAGTCTTTTCTAGAATCTTGATAAGGTTCTTGTTGGTGGATTCAACTACACCATTGACTTGAGGGTAGTATTTGGATAAGTAATGCAAGATTATACCTCTTTCTAAGGCAAATTCAGTTAATTTCAATGAAGAAAAGTATGAAGCATTATAAAAAACAAAAGTTGATGGAATACCAAAACTAGTGGCCAACTATTGGTCAATGAAAGCAATGATGACTGCTTCATTTATCTTAACCAAGGGAACAACTTCATCCCATATTATGAAATAATCAATGGATTTCAAGATGCACTTGTGTTGCTTTGATGAATTTAGGTTAATCTAGACCCTATTATATCTATTGCACCATTGTTGAAATGGTTCATCAATTGTTATCAATTGCAATGGGACAATAGGTTTCTTCTCACGCCCAACACATGTTTGGCACACTTTGCATCTTAGGTCATAAGCATGGGCATCTATAAATAGAGTGGGACAATAGTACCATGCCCTTAAGATTTTGTGTGAGGTAGTTTCCCTAGCGAAGTGTTCTCCAGTAGGCCCATCATTGAGTTCTGTAAGGACTTTGTCAACATCTCGCTTTTCTAGACATCTCAGCAATACATTATTGTATTTTTTTCCGAATAGGATGTCATTTATTAGGATTTATTTTGTTGTTTTGAGCCTTAATTTCCTTTTTTTCTTGGAGTTTAGGTTGTTGTGGGTTGTACCATTCTACAAGAATTGCACCAAATCTATGAACCATGAACTCTCTATGGTTTGAAGGAACAAAAATTCATGGGAATATAATGACATTTCATTCCGCGCCCCTCTTCTAATTCTTCTGATGGGTCCATTGCTTTTGCTTCTATCCCTCATAAGCCTTGGCCTCTCTCTGTCTTGGCAATCTTAAATTCCAGGTCATATTCTTGTATAGAAATCATCTAGTTTCCTCTTCTTTCACCTATGACCTGACCATTGGGTGTGGTATGATAACTTTGGAATGACTTTTCAGAATATAGGGTCTGAACTATTTTATAGCTTTGAGTATTGTGAAGGCTTGTTTATCAACAACTAGGTAGTTAAGTTCATCCCCTTGCATACCAGTGCTCATAAAAGAGATTAAGCATTCATTACCTTGGTCATCTTTTTGAGTGAGAACCATTACTATAGAGTTGTCAGATATTAAAGTATACAAAATGAAATCTCTATTAAAATCTGGACCCTATAGTATTTGTGCAATGACAATTGCGGTTTGTATCTTAACAAATTCTTGTTTTTCGATATGGGTCCACTTGTAAACAACATCCTTCTTAATCATCTTCTACAAAGGTTTGATTATTTCGGAAAAATCAAGTGCAAATATTTTGACAAAGTTTATTTTGCCAGAGAAGGATTACATGGCCTTCTTATTTATTAGCATTGGTATTTGAGAAATATCTTTAGCTCTTTCCAGATCAATAATAATACCATCTTTGGAGATAATGTGCCCCGAGAGCTTTCCTTCTACGATAGTGAAAAAAATATTTGTTAGGTTTTAAGGAAATACCATATTTCTTGAATCTTTCAAAAAAAATTTTGAGGTAATGGATGTGATCTTCTCTTTTCTTGGAGTATACTATGACATTATCCAAGTAGACCACCACACTTTGATTTCTAGTCCATGGAATACTATGCTCATTAATCACTAAAATGTGTCTCTTACGTTAACCAATCCAAATGGCATCCGATGATAACCAAAAGTTCCCCATTTTGTTTGGAAATTGGTCTTCAATCTGTCCTCTTCAAAAACCATAAGGTTGTACCTGGAGAAAACATCGAGGAGAGAGAACATCTCATAACCTTACACTAACTACACTATCTACTCCATCAAGGGAATCATGGATAATTATCTTTGTCTAATGCTTTGTTCAAATTCTTGAAGCCAAACACATAAACTGATTTCTCTAGATTTCTTCTGAATAGGTACTAGATTTGCCACTCAGGTTGAGTGTCATACCTTGAAGATTATCTTTGCATCCAACAACTTTTTTATTTCTATATCAAGGTTTTTAGCGTTGGATGAACTTTCCTCAACTTCTATTGGAATGGCTTAACATCTTCATTGAGTGGGATCACATGTTGAATAATCTTTGTGTCATATGTCTCCAAGTCTTCGTAAGACCACACAAATACATCAATATATTGCATGAACATGCAAATGAAGGCCTACTTCTATGTTGGTGAACAATAGTTCCCCAGATTAATTTTTTTGGGGGTTTTTTGTAGTACCCAAATTCAGACCTCATCACTCATCAAGGAACTATTGGTATTCACATTAATAGGCCTGTGGAACTTTTCTTGCAGATCAAACAATTTTTCCAATGTCACAACTCCCCTTGGCATTGAGTTGCCTTTTAATTTCTGCATCCCCTCTTAACAGTTTTTTAGGGACTCAACATGTTCTTCATGATCAATTACTACTTCCTTGAAAGTTCCCTAATTTTTCAAAACAGAATTATATGTTGATCATCATTAAATACCCTCCAGTTAGTGACATTGTCTTGCACATATGGGTTGAAAAGTAATTCCATAGAGAATCCATCTGTAAAAGGGGATGGTTTGGAAGCGACAATAACTAACATGCCTGCAACTAAATGTTTTGTATGAGGAATTTAAGTAATATTAAATACATCAAACTAATTGATCATATTCCATAACCCACTTTGATAACTCTTCAAATGAGGCAATAAATAGTGAATAGTGTTTCTTGCCTCGATAGTAATTCAGAATCACCAAAAAAATCCAATGATTTAATGTTAAGATTAATTGCCTTTTTTTAAACCATGGATCAAGGCCTCATACTCAACAGTGTTATTGGTGCATTCGAATTCAAGCCTACAAGAAATCAAATGGCATTTTTTTTATGTTGAGGATTCATCAAAATGAAACATGTGCATGTGCTTTCCTATGACATAGATCCATCAAAAAATAAAGTCCAAATGCTAATATCTACATCTACGTTAGTTGAATCTACAATTTCTAATATAATACAATCATCATTTCCATCAATCCGAATAAAGTTAAGGGGTTTGTATTATTCATCAGATTCCAAGGCCGATTCCTCTGCTACATAGTTTCCCATGTTAGTTCCAAAAAAATAGTTTCCCAAAATCAATTGCGTGAAAAGTATGGGATCATTTGGTCCCTCAAGCTCAATGAGCATGTGCTTCATGAGGGATTCTTAGTCAATCCGGTTATGTTTCCCACCCCATGGAAACTATAGATGAGACTAGTCAATACTGAAATACCCTTGCAGCTTTTGTCACCAACTCCTAATTAGTAAACCATGTGATTCAAGTATATCTACCACAACAATGTCAATGACCTAATATATTTTGGGGTTAGAGGTTGCTCTGATCAAGAGATATTTAATTTCACCCATTACTTTCACATTAGGCCTGTCTAATTGAGTAATCTGAGTAGGAATTTAGTTGGAGTTGCATTAATCTCTTGACAAACAAAAAAAGGCACTACATTTGAAGAAACCCCTAAATCTACTAAAGATTTCAAAAGTTAGCAAGAAAGGGGGACTCTATGATTTAGATTCATTTCCAATTAAAGAATAATGCATGGCAATTTTATGTTTTGGCTTAAGGATGACATTAAGTAAAGGAGATTTTTGTTTCATTTCTAGATTAGCTACTCTTCCTTAAGGAGGTTTAGGTGCTGGTGAAAAATCCCGCAACAGGAGGTTTTGCTGTTGAGGGATGTTGAAAATGTCAAAAATTGAGATTTTGGCTTTAGTTTTCTTCATATCTTCCACCACATTGTAATCCATGGAGATGATGGGTGCATTAGGAACTTTTGTTTTCTTGGTCTAGGTAGAGGTTGTAGTCTTATTAGATATGGTGGTGGGTTGAACTAGGGAAGAAGTTTAAGGAATGGGACCCTCATTCCTAAGAGGATAGTTCCTTTGGACAAACTAGGTGACTTGGAATTATTCAATTAATTCTTCAAGCTCATTAGTGAGTCCATGGCACATGTCCCATAGAACCACGGTTTTCTCACCAATTGGTTTCTCTTCATTTTCAAGTTCGAATTCTACCTCACGAGGGAGACTGTCATACTGGTTATGTCCATCAAGAACTAATTCACAACCATTTCCATAGAGCGAATCCACTGAAGACAGGTTTTTTCATAATGGTTTGCATGATGGTAGGTCTAGTAGTTATCCATCCCACTTTCATCTAAATTGAAATTTGTCAACTCATGGGGTTTATGGATAGGTTTTCTATAGAAAGGTATGAAAGGTCTTGTGTTGAATGTACCTTCACCAACATTCCTCTTCAAATCAGTGACCTCGCTTAACAATTTCTTCACCAAGAAAACAAGATCATTAACATTATTGAGTTCTTTATCTTGTGTATCATTGTTTTCTTTTGTGAGGGGCTTAGGCAAGGTGATTAATTTCTTGGAAGGAGATATAAACCTTGCATCTTTTTCCCCAAGATTCTACGCCAAGCTTGACAATTCTTTCTCGTTGTTTTTAGCTTCCTCGAAATTGTTCTCCAAGGAAAATTTACAAGCCCTCTTTACAAACATGGTATAATTCGGTGCATGCAAAGCAAAAATATAACATAGTACCACATTTTAGTCTGGAGGAGAATCAATTGGTAACCTATTAAGGAGGGTTGAAAAGCGTTGATTAAAATCCTTATTTTTTCCCTTTTATCCATCTTTATGGAAATAAGTTCTTTCCACAATGTAGTTGGGGTTACTTCATCACCAAATTTTCTTATGAAGTCCTTTTCAAATTCATCCCAGTTGGCAATTGATCTTACCAGAAGGTTGAAATGCCATGCAAAACATCTTCATGCTCTACATTCATTAGTCTAATAGCATATAGAAGTTTTTTATGTGGTATTTGTAAACTTGACCATATAGTATAGGCACATAAACAAGAGAGATATATTGGTCAACAATCCACTAATCATGTAACAAATGGAATATCATAGATTATTACACAAAAAATTAGAACAAATAAGAAAAAAGAATGATATATTTCATTAACTTGAATTAATGGAGGTGAACAACACAAATAGCAAGGCAATTCGAATTAGGTCAGGAGGCTATTCGAATTGCTCATGCAGTGCTTGGAGGCTAGTTAGGATTAACTAGATCCAAAGACCCTTAGTTAGCGATGCACACTCACCTAGACTGAGTTTAATTGACCCAAGACTCCCCAATCACTAGTTATGACTGAGTGATGTACAAGCAATTGATTGTATGTGCACACAAATTTCTAAAATACTCAATTAGAGTGATTAGGGTTTGTTAGGGCTAGTTAGAGTCAGTTAGGACCTAGATTAATGGAGTACGTATAGTCCTCAACCAGCTACAGACTCAGTTACTCCTAAATTCTAGGAACAGTTCCTCAAATCAAGGAATGCACCCCCAAATCTAAGAATCCAACTCAAGGTTGACTCAGGTGGTTAATTTGTATGGGGTTTGGACCATTAGAGTCATTAGGTCAAGGTCTATGTAGCTAGGTAGAGGGTTATTTTCTCTAGCACACCCCCATAAGCCTAACTAGATGAAAAAATAAAAGAGTAAAAATGGGTCCCGATAATTTGCAACCATATTTGGTACCCATGCACACAAAATTCTTTGAAAATTGGGTAAGAGGGAAAAAAACACATGGGAAACCCCCCCATAAAAGAGAATGTGAAGAGAAAGCTTTAAGAAGCCTGCTCAGTAGATGCCTTCACTGCCAAAGAAGCTCTCAACTGGGTGGACTGCTTCTCGGTAAAGGGCTTTGCGAAAATCCCTACAAACCTTTGTGAACTCCTTTTGAAGTGCATGTGATCCCATCCATGATATCCAAACACTTTGAAGTGCTTGAATGGTGGTTCTTGACTACTCCTTGCTTCAAATGGAGGAAACCCATTGAAGATTTTGAGTGGAATTTGGTGAATTGTGGGAGCGAAGGTTGTAGATCCAAAGAATGAGAAGACATTATGGAGGTCTTCTTCAACAAGAACTTGATTTGGAGCAAGTTCTCCAATGGCTTCTTCAATTTGAGCTTGATTTGGGACAAGTTCTCTAATGGATAGAAGAAATTTGTAGATCACCTCTTCTTCCTGTAAAAGGGTCTTCCTCAGCTGAGTGGTTGATCATGGATGTGCATATGTCCTCGTAGTCCATATGTTGCAAATCTCTAGACGGCCTCTTTCATCCTCTCAATGTATGTGAATATGTCTTTGTAGGACATATGTTGTGAAGCTTCTGGGACATTCTTTAATAACACTGGATCTTGCATACCAACTATTTAACAATTGAGTTGGGGACATAGGAGATCCATAGCTGCAAATGAGCTTTTTGATGGTTGCAACTAAGCTCTTCAATGGTTGCAAATGCATTTCTTCACCTTGCAATAGCATGATCCCTAGAAATACACACTAGAACACTGAGTGGTTTAGTGCCTCTACAGCGCTGATACCATGTAGAACTTTTGAGGATGTAGATCTAGGCACATAAACAAGAGAGATATACTGTGAAAATGAGATCAACAATGAACTAATCATGTAACAAATGAGATATCATAGATTATTACACAAAAACTTGAACAAATAAGAAGAAAGAATGATGGATTTCATTAACTTGAATGAATGGAAGTGGACAATATAAATAACAAGCCAATTGAAACTAGGTCAAGAGGCTATTCGAAATGGTCATATAGTGCTTGGAGTCTAGTCAGGCTTAACTTGAGCTAAAGACCCTTAGTTAACAATGCACACTGACCTAGAATGAGTTTAATTGACCCAAGACTCCCCAAACACTAGTTATAACGGAGTGATGTACAAGCAACTGACTGTGTGTGCACGCAAGTCCCTAAAATCACTCAATTGGAGCACTTAGGGTTTATTAGGGCTAGTTAGAGTCAGTTAGAACTTAGATTAGTGGAGCGCATCTAGTCCTCAACCAGTTACAGACTCAGTCATTGCTAAAATCAGGGAATAGTTCCTCAAATTAGGGAATGCACCCCCAAATCAAGGTATGCACCCCCAAATCTAGGAATCCAACTCAAGGTTGACTCAGCTGGTCAATTTGGATGGGGTTTGGCCCACTAGAGTCATTAGGTCAAGGTCTAGGTAGCTAGGTAGACGGTTATTTTCTCTAACAACATTCAGGGAAACTAGATATGTCAAGGCCAAACATAGGGAGCATACTCATAGGGTTCTTTGGTAAGTCGTGTATTTTCCCTACTAAGTTCAAGGCAACTTGGGTTTATGCTGGTACCCTGGGTTGATTTCGATGAATTGCTCTTATTAGGAATTCCCTGGTGAAGTAACAAACTTCAACAACTTCAGTATTGTATTCCTTATATGAGGAGCTTGAGTGATGTGAGGGAGCTCAAGAACCTAGAAGGGTTGAGGGAATTCCATTCAAAGGTTGAAAGATCTTGTCCAAAGCAAGGTCAAAAAAATCTTCAACTGTATCTACCAAAATCTAATTGGGAGTTTGGATGGTATTTTGTTAATTCTCCTTCTTCTAGGAAGCAAAGGAGCGGTGGCAATCCATCAATCTTCTTTGCATAGGACCAGGTGTAATGAAGAAATTGGTTGATGTACTTAATAGGGACAACATATAGAGTTGGTGCTTATGTGGAAACATGGTTCTCAAAACCTATAGTAGTATCTTTGAATACCGACTCTGGGTTAGAGTCTTCACCTTTGATGGGGGTATAAATTTTGTTAGAATTTCTGTATGAACATCCAAAAAGAGAATGGTGTGATTGAAAGTAGTCTCTCTAATCCATTCAAGGCCTTCCTTCTAGCACCAAAATTATTGACAAGGTGAAATGCCCCTTGTGTCAATAGTAGGGATTCTCCCCAATGTAGGGTCCCAACTAGACCTTGCACTGTTTGGTATGGGGAATCCATCTAGATTATTTCTTGGCATCAATCACTAGTTGTGAAATGTGTTCTAAATGAAGAATGCAGAAATATGCACAACTAACATCTAAATACAGTATATGAAAAACTATTCTAATTGTCCTAGCTAGAGAAGAGATATTCAAGGGTTTGAAAACATCAAATTTTTAGCATACTTTCATTGTGGTGCCAACAAATAATATTATTGTATTTAACAATTAAAGTACTATCACTTAACTAAATATTAAGAATGGTCTTTAATAGCAAGATATATTTAAACTTAGTTTTCACAACGCTATAACCAGTCTCCTGAAAGACAAGCATAGCAAGAATGCATTCTTTACCAGACAATAGTTCAAAATATATAAAACATTCTTATAACATATTTTTGGAACAATAAATAATATAAATAGTTCTAAGCATAAAACCATAGCAAGATGAAATATCTCCCAGCAAAATATGGCCAACAATGGCTTCTCCTTATTATCAATATGCTCAAAAAGTTTATATAGAAAAGTCGTACAATCAAAAAGCCCCTTCCTCTTTCTCATGTCATTACATTTATAAGAAAACTTTGGGTGATTGTATTGGTAGTTACCCATAGTGACTTTTGACCTTCTCATCTCTATTTTTTCCTCTAGTGTCCCTTCCATTGCCTTTTTGTTCTCTTTAGGATTAGTCAACTGGGGACCAAGCAAATACAAAAATGAACATCAAATTTACAAGGTACCTTTAAAAGCTATGTGGATGGTGGGACCCTTTTTCCACATGTACACTCCACCTGTTATGACAATCAGAGATTTGTTTGATTCTATGAGAACATGGGATCTCAAAAGAAACTTCACGATCTATTATATAATTGGATATGGCTAAAAGGTTTTTCTACATAAGGATATTGTATGACTTAATCATGATCACATCCTTGGTAGGTTTTGCCACAAATTCCATCAAATTTTCAATAGTCACACTGGATATGCCTTCAATAGTCAGTTGCCTATCTCGGTTGATGTTGGACACTTCTATATTCCTCTGGTCAACTGGTTTAGCATTATCCCATTACTTGTGGATTTATAATAATCTTTGCCTCTTTTGCACTAATTTTGGGTAGATGTAGAGGTGCATCTGTCATTATTCATTTCCATTTAATGATATTGTCAAGGCATTCTTGGATCACCTCCAACTCAATTCCTTGATCTCCTTCCCACTCTGTGATATCCTTCAACTGAGTCATTGTTCTTTGCAATTTTTGAACTTGTTCTTGTAGCTACAACTATGCACTAGACATATCACTTTGCAGGTTTGTGCACTCATTTTGAGCTCCATTGTGCTCCCTTTTTTCGCCATGAAATTGCTCATTTCCTTCTTTTAAGACTTCATTTGTATTCGTTAAGGTCATAATTTTAACCTTTAGAGAGCTTATTTCACTTTAAATTTGTGACTCAAAAACTTCCTTAACCAAATTGGCAACATTGAATTCCATGGCCATGGCCACATTCATTGATGTTGTTGATGTTGGGTCTCTTCCCACTTGCGTAAAGATTGAAACTTGAATCCATCGTGACCTCCATGGATTGTTGTTCTAATATCTTAAGCCTTTTATAAGTCCTTTTTACTATTTGCTTCATTTTGTTATCGAAAAGGTAGGAGCTCAACAAGGCCACTAATTCCTCCTTTGAAGGCATGAAGCATCCAAATCCAAGCTCCAGCAATGGGAACTATCCTCCGATGATTTGGACATCGAGGGCATTAGTTTTGACTTGGATGGTCTTGGGAGTCTAGAGCTCATTTGCATTAACTTCCCCTGCAGATTTCTCTTCATTGTCTAAATGCTCCTCTTGCTCCTAATTGTCATGCTCGCTCTTGTTTTTTAGTCTTTCCTCCCATGCTTTCCTAATTGCATCTTGTTCTTCTTCATGTTTCCTAGTAGCTTCTTCCTCTACCCTTCTCCTAGCTTCCTGCTCTTTCCTCAATCTGGCCCCTTCTTCTTTCTTCTTTGTTGCTTCTTCTTTTCTCTTTGCTTCTTAACTTGCTTTTTCTTCTTGTGATTTGGACGTAGTTTCATCCTATTTTCCTTTGCCTAATCTCTATGAAAATTCCTCCAATGTTCATACCCTTCTATAAATTTCTTCACTTTGGAAAAACTCGTGCATGTAAGGAAAACAAAACTTCCACGAATTGCAATGCCTTTTTACCACTTCAAGTGGATCATTCCTTCTGAAGATTTTCATGTTGAGATAAAAGACACTTAGTTTCAATCCTACTTGACCTACGTCTTTAATTGTTTTGATGCTATAATTGCCAACAATTAGGGGCAATGGAAGCCATAAGGATTTCTTGCTTGCTGACAAGGTTGATCTAATCCCATTGATATAGGTCTAATATGGAATCTCCATTAACACCACCTTATCAGTTACATACCTAGGGAGTATATGATATAGTTGGCAACAACCATTGACTCTTAGATATACATGGTCCTTTGTGAGATTCCAATCCCCAAGAGCAATCAAGGCCTCGAATGCAACGCCTGACATGCAATTAGCTGGCTATCTATCAATTAGTGTGTATAGAGGCCTTACAAAATCCTCACAAATCCTTTGATAGCTATTGGTGTATTTGTGCTCACACAACACTTTGCAATTTACATGAATTGGTGGATCAGTAGGTTGTCAGGCCCATCTCATCCTTGGAAAGAATTAACAACACAACTGACGTCTAGGAGATATGAAGACATATAAAACTTTGTGTCCTGCCCCGGTAGTGGGTTTATTGCTTTTACAACCACTAACTTCAAATTTTCAAACAAGATTGCTCCCCTGTTAAAAGTAAACTTGTGGGTTATTACAAGGTGCGACATGGGGATGCATGGAGGAATCTTCCTCTCCATTAAGTTGGGCCAATAACATAGCCGCCATGCAATGACAAGGCCTTAGTCTTTTCATGGGATAAGGGCCACCTTCTACTCAGACCTTGAATCTTTTGTCTCCCATCCACCAACTTCAAATGGTTGCATGGATGTATAATTGCACTTGAGCCAATGATTCATCTATGAGGCACACTCTTGTTAGTGGAAATTTGTAATAAATGTATAGGTTATATGGTTGGAAAGTTGCGATGACTTTGCTCTCATCCGCATTGTTAATCAAACTATCTTCGACGTTGACCCTAGAGAGAATCCAAGAAATTATCATGGTATAGGGCGAATACGACCGGTCATGCTGCTACCCTGTGCAAGTATGATCTTTGAATATTTTTGTCAACCCCCATGTTGTCTATGTCATCTTTGTCCTCTGTTGGGATATTGGGATAAATCTCACTTTTAAAGATCTTGTAGATCTTTCTCTGTTTGAATCAAGATTCTGCTTTCATTTTGTTGCTCGTATCTCCAAAGCGTGTACTGATTGTACTATCCTCATTTAAGGAGGATACTTCCTATGTTGCCTTGTCGTTATGTCCTGTGCGCCTATATGCCATCATGTTATCTTGAAACCCAATACTTTTTCCATCCGATATTATTCGTGTAGTTAGGAAACACGAGGAAAACATGTTGCAGTATCAAGGAGATTTAAAAATCCAAATATTTAGTCACCTAGACAAGTTCCTAAAATTTAAAAAATAAAGCCTTCCTTCCTAAAGAAAAACTAAGAAAAGCACATCTCTGTAATGTTTAGAGGAAACTTTAGAGGAAACTTTCCTATTTGATTATGGGGAGATTGAAGCAAAAACCTTGCAAGTGAGGGGCTATGAGTTTTGATCTAAGAGCACCCTTATTTAGTCAAATAATCTCAACACATCGTTGATTGGTTATTTAGCATATGAGAACCATTTTTCTGGTCTATTAGAGTAGGGAAGCCAAACTAAGGGGGGGTTGGAGGTGAGGATATCTAGGCTCAAGGTTCAAGGAACAAGTCCATGTTGTCAAGTTTTGTAGGGCGAGAAAAGGGGTAGCCACATAAAAGGGACAAAGGAGTGTTATGGTCGAGGGAGTGGTTTCATTGTCGTAATGAGCTTGATTCATCACTCTAGCTTAGTTTTCCCTTTACCATTGGACAAAAGGAAACCCTAGATTTAAAATTGAAGAGGATGGAGAGAGAACTATATTTGTGATTAGTCCAAGTGTCTTACGTGTTTGAGAGTTGTGGTAACAACTATCATTGGGTGTAGTTTATAGACAAGGGTCCAATTGGTGGAGTTTTAACAATTACAAAACAAACCCTAAGCCCTTACAAGAAATTGCGAAATGGAGCAAAGAGAAATGAAGGGTCTACCTAGCAAACAAGTAGATATCAATTGGTGAGATGGCATGTGTTCCTGAGTTGAGAGTGATAGCTCGTGTTCTATTCACTTTAAAAAGCCTCTCCTATTCGTTGTGGTGGTTTGGACAAAATAACAATGACAATAGAAACCGATGGAAATCAGGGAAACTTTTAGAGGCGAAATTTAGCCCATGGGCTATTTTTCCACATTTTTTTCAAAAGAAAGCCCAAATTCCATGGGATAATTTCTTTTTACTCTAAAAATCACAAAAAATGTCCAAAAACTATAAAAAACCCTTGGAAATTTGAATATTTTTACAAAAAAATTGCCCATCCTTAAAATGTTCAGTAATTTCAATCATTTTTAAAAGACATCACACGTGCTTCAATTCTCACCCCTCTCCCATTTTTCATACTTTGTATTTCATTAAACGTAACTTTTTGTGGTTGGACATTGGCATGTGTTTTCTTGTTGATGTGTCAACTGCAAAACGGCATTTTCTCACCGCTATGTCAGTGAGAGAATCCCTTTCTTCCACCGATATGTCACTAAACAAAATGTGTTTGAGAGTTATTCCTAGGCGGAAAAAAGAGTGTAGGGGGGCGATGGATTGGCAAGCAAATGTTCTTTTGAGAGCAAATGTTCACGGATGACAGGCAAGAGATGGGTACTCTCGGCCTATTTCGAAGCCGACAATATTGGTATGAAAAACACTTTCTTTATCGATTTAAGTATAATGGTTAAAATAGCAATGTTTTCCCTTGCTGGTGTAGGGTTACTGAAGAAAAGGCATTTCTCTGTCCAAGTAGGGTTACTGAAGAAAAGGCATTTCTCTGTCCAAGTGTCAACAGAGAAATCTCTTTTCTCTGTCAACATATCGGTGCATAAATGTCTTTTTGGAAGGCAATATTTCGACTCATAAAACGTTTCTCCTGCCGAAAAGCCTTCATGACGAGTGCTTTCTTGAGCTAAAAGCCTTGGAGCGAAAAAACGTTGATACATCGGCGAAAAGATAACTTTTGGAGCGAAAAAAGCCTTCATGACGAGTGCTTTCTTGAGCTAAAAACCTGCAAGGCAAAGAAATTTGCAAGGAGATTATCGTGAAAATTTGTACGTGTTTTGTTCAGTTTGCTTAAAAGCCACCTCATATGCTTGCTTTACCATATCTATGTAAGTTCAGCATATCTGTAGAAGTTCAGATGCTTTACCATAGCTAGATGCTTTACCATAAGCTTTAGAAGTTCAAATCCATCGTTGCTCCTGCTTCAGCATTTTATGTCTCTTTAGGTAAAAGTTTCCAGTAGAATGATCGATGGTGGCAGATAAGAATATATGTCTGTTGCTATCATCCCTGTTTGTTTGTTTCAGAGGATTGGATTCAAGTATTGTGTTTTCTAGCTAAAAATACATATATAGGTTTTAAACTCGTTATGATTTACACAGACTTCAGATTAGTATATTTTACGTTCTAGAATCAAAGTATCATGGAGATATATAATGTGCTCTTATAATTGTATGTTTTAACAAAAAAGTGTTCTATAATTAAAAACTGTTAGAAATAGAAACAGAAGGACATCACTTGTTTCACCAAGTTTCTAGGATGTATGAGTTCAAGCTTCTCGGATGTATGAGTTGGGAAACACATTGGAGATCTGTGGAGACCACTCTAAATTTTCCTAAAATTTAGATACAAAATACAAAAGTAAATAGTAATTCATGGTAAACATGGTTGTCAACGGTTCTGGTTCATAAAAAAAACCTTCCCTTCGGAGGACAAGGGTGACGCCAGAGATTCACCACTGGTGAAACGGGTTCCCCCATAAACTCGTCCTTCCATTGACAAAGCTTTATCTGGTCCTCTTTAATACACTCAAATAAATCCATTGCTGTAGGGTTATTTCATGACCTTTTATTTAGAAGCTAAGTATAACTTTGTTACCTTGGCACTGGGATTGACTTGTACTTGTTGTTGTCTCATTTAATAACCTCGGCACCTATAATTACACTTTTAATGGCCAGGAACAGGTTTATTCCTTCATTATTGCAGCATGCTTTAAATTAAATGAATTTAAAACCCTTGCCCTTGAAGTTTAGATTCACGAATCATTTATCATTTGAGGCACAGGTTTATTCCTTCATTATTGCAGTATACTTTAAATTAAATGAATTTAAAACCCTTGCTCTTGAAGTTTAGATTTACGAATCTTGAAGTTCAGATTTACTAATCATTTATCATTTGAGTATTTGAATTTCACATTGATAAATTTTAAATTTATAATACATGCACATTTTCTATTATAAATTTGAATTATAAACATAAATAATAAATGAAAATTTAAAATATTAAAATCATAAAACTGAATTATAGACAGGTCACATAAACGTAAAAGTTTTAAACACTTTCAAAGAGTAAAAAAAGTGATGAATCAAAGACTTAGACTTAGGTCATCAATGACTGTATCCATTTCTAGAGTCAAAATTTAAACTGAAAACTAACAATGGACAATGAATTATGAAAATAAAAATAGCGAAAAGAAAGTTGAAAGCATCAAAAGAGCATCAAGGAGATAGTTCCATCCACTAGTTCTCCCCATGTATGCATAGCCTTAAGCCATCAAGACCATCAATGGGAGTGTCACTATACGAGTTAAGTCACTTTCATGAGTGACCAATGGCACACAAACCAAACCATGTTTTTTTTTGTTTTTTAAGTCTATAAAAAAAATTAAAATGGCCTTGGAACATTTGGGCGTAGCCCTTTTAGATGCCCTCCACCTCTCTAGGACATTCCTTGTGCATTTCCTTGAATTTCCGAGAAAAAAGGACGTGGAGAAATGTTTCCCAAAAAGTCCCCAAGCCGGGAGCACACCTCGGACCCTGGGGATTCCCCGTGGAACACTAAGGATATCTATAAAAGTATTTACATTTTTTTTTTTAAAACACTAAAAAAATTGATTAAGAATTTATTTATATAAATATCTTTTTTATAAGAAATTTTTTTTCATAAATAATGAAACGTAGGTAAAGTGCTAACCTTACCAGAACAAAAGGGTCCGCATCCCTTAGAGAAAAATTATTAAAAGAATGAAAGGTCCCTTTTAGCTTTAGAGCTATTGATAACTCACTGGGACATAGATCTATGTCGCTTCTGCCGCAAGCGCCAATGATCAGGTCCAAGATATATGAATGAAGGTTGACAAGTTAATTCTGTGATAAAATAATCGAAACAAAACAGTTACATGTATTTATTTATTAAAGTGAAAATAATAATTAAAACAATTATCATATTTTAATTGTATTTCAATTTTTTAATAAAAATAAAAATAATAAAATTATTTTAAATTTGAAAACAAATGTACCTTGATGCTGACTTTGTCCTTTGTTTACGCTCCAAAATTTTGCTCCCGCAAACTTCGTTTTCCAAGCTTTTGACTTCTCTGGCATGTATGCGCTGTGAACGTAGAAAGTTTAACCATTAACTATGTATATTGAAATGATAATTTAAATTTTACAAATATATAGAGCGTGAGGGTGGTGGTTAGCAGTTACGAATAGTAAAGTTGGTTTATCAAATCTAAAACTGTTTTAAAATTTTATTTCTATGCTCAAAAAGTTTGGAAAGAATTGTCAAGGTTTTTATTGTAACAAATATTATGAAATTTTTATTTAATGTGAGTGTAGACAGGGTATTTTAAGAGAAAATGATTTTCATCATCAGTGTTCACCCGCTGTGTTTTAGGAATTGTCCAACACCTGTTTCATTCTGAAGCTCATAAGAGTTCATTCTTATTTTGCTATATTAATTTTTTTCTTAGAACTAGTTAAAACAAAGAGGTAATTTTGATCTTCTAGATTGGGGTCTATGAGCTCCTTATAATATCTTAATTTTCTTTTAGCCTCTAAATCTTTCTTGCTCCACATTTTCTCCTTAAACTTAGGTGTGATAATATTTTTAATGTTATTGATATCTTGCAAAGTGGCATTTTTGTCAATCCCCCAATGGTTTAACCACACCTTGGCGTCTTTATACCAGCCTCTCTTCTGTTGGAGTTGGTCTTGACTGGATTTTAAAGCAACCTTAGGAAGTCTCTAGTCTCCTATGTTATTTATCTTGTGCTTGTACATCAAGTATCTAGTCATAGTTATACTCTCACTGTGGAGAAGACCCACTTTTAAAAAGAGAATAGGGTAGGGTGTATTTCTTTTAATCTTGAGGTTATACATTATGAAACACTTCTCGATTTGCTCAATCCTTCTCCAGGATTCTCTAGAGATGTTGCAACCCCAAACTTCACAACAGTACAAGATAACCGGAGTGACGAAAGATTCAAAAGGAGATTTATTTTTATCCCACATCACAAGGTCAGTCAAGCTTGTGATGAATACCAATTTCAAGATACTTGTAAGAAGACAACTACTCCAAGTTGGTATTGTCATATACAAAATTAAGGTAAGTGGACACTGCTAAAGTCTATAAACTCAAGCTACCTAATAAATTATATATTATATTTATTTAGCCATTGATAATTAAAATTATGTATTTATCATTTTAATGTTATAACTCATATAAATATGATTTTAATATTATAGCTTAAACTTTGAATGAATTCAAAGGGATTTAACCTATAATTCCAAGGTGAAAACACATGTTGTAACTACAAACAACAGATTATATATATTAAAATAAATACATAGAGGTTGAGGTTACATAATTGCAACAAACATATTTAAGAAAAAGTCCAAAATTGATTTTAAAAAAATTCATTGAAACCTACCTGGATACCATGGGAGTAGCCGAAGCATCGATGTTAGATGGAGAAGGCAGAGCATTGTTCGAAGAAGTAGAGGATACAGAAGATGATAAGGTTGAAGAGGTATGTGAAGGGCCAGAGATACTAGTGTCGTGGGGTATAGAGCTCCAAAAAGCAGGTTCTGGAGCATCTGCGTTAGATGGAGAAAGTGACGAATCTATAGGAGTGTGCGCTGAAGCAGAGGATACAGAAGACGATAGGGTTCCAAGAGGATCATGTTGGGCGTAAGGATGTGAAGGGCCAGAATTAGTGGTGGACTTGATGTGATGGGTAGGTATATAACTCCCAAAAGTTGGTTTTGTGGGATCTGTTAACATCATAAACGGAGTTGAAAGCATCAAATTGATTGTAGACATTGATGGACGAAGTGATGCTTCGGCTTGTGTACACAACAATCCAACATGGATGCATCTCAACGCTAGTTCCTCCTGATCGCCGCAAGTTTCAATTATTACTGGATCAATAGTACTCACGAGATTTCCTCCTTTGTGTGATATTCCCCTTACCTGCATAATCAAAACAGATCGTCAAATTGATCAAATATATAGGCGATCCATAAAATCAGCTATTAGTTTTTGTACTTGAATTGCATAAGTTGATTGATAAGCATTATGCCCAAATATGACTGTACCCATAACAAATCGAGCCTTAGTCTCGTAACATTCCAGATGAACTAAATAATATGGCCTGGAAAACGTAGATGCGATCCATTGGCAATTTAATGGAAACAATATCTTACCCATTCTAAAAGGATCTGCATTTCAGGTTTTAGATGAAAATCAAAGTTCTTTCTTCCACTTATAAGTTCCAGAAGAAGAATCCCAAAGCTATAGACATCAGCTTTAACAGACAGTTGCCCTTCCATAGCATACTCTGGTGCCATATATCCTCTGCAACATCACATCGTAAATATGTTTGGCAATCAAAAACTAAAAGATACGTCAAAAAGAAAACTGCAGTTTCATCCTGCATCTTACAATAAGACAAGTTGTGCCATTACATGAATGTCAATTTCCTTTCTAAAGCAAATCGGTATGTAGTAAAATGAGTATTAGTTGAAAGCCTTAACACCAATAGTATATCACTAAGAAGATTAATATAACCGAGTGATGTATGTTTTGAGCTGTTACAGAGTTCCAGCAGGTCTTGTCGTAACACAACTTTCGTCTTCATCAATAAGTCTGGCCATGCCGAAATCTGCTATCTTGGGATTGAACCTAGAGTCCAACAAAATGTTGCTTGCTTTAATATCCCGATGAACAATCCGCAGATGAGAATCCTCGTGCAAGTAGAGAAGGCCACGAGTTAATCCAAGTATGATGCTGTAACGCCTCTGCCAATCAAGGTGTCTTATTTTCTTTGAATCTGTATCGACCATGCAAGATTCTAAATTATCATAATATTTTAACATTTTAAGGAATGCTTTTAATTACCTACTGCATAAATGTTTGATTTCCTCTCAAAAATTGAAAGTGCCTCACCGAATAGAATTTTATCAAGGCTGCTATTTGGTAAGTACTCATAAACAATCAACCTTTCTGATCCCTCTGCGCAACAGCCAACTAACTTAACAAGATTTCGATGCTGAACTTTGGCAACCAACTTAACTTCGTTCATAAATTCTTCCTTTCCTTGCATAGAACTTAAAGACAATTTCTTCACTGCTATTTCACTTCCCTGTGAAGTAGTTCCCTGGGAGGGTGAAAGAAAAGAGAGAAGATTGTATTAGCTCACTTGTCCTCCTAGATATTAAATTTTGTAGTTATTTTCTTTGCAGCCATCAAAGCACAATCAAGGGTATTATATTAATTTAAGTGTACTTTTGAACTATTAGATTTTGCATTGAACATTATCCCTCTGCAACTAATAATGCTGCTTGAGGTTATGACATTTCCAACAATGATCAAGGTTTTGCGTTCACTTTTTTATAGTTTTTGCAACCAGAACAACACAAACATCCACTCAATATCATTTATTTATAATGGGAAAAGAACAAGTATATTAAAATATGAACATTAATATATTTACTCAATATCAATTATCTATTATTTGAAAAAAAATCAAAAAATATATATAGATATATATATATTCCAAACACAACACCACAAACATTCAATCAATATCATTTATCTATGATGTGAAAAAAAAATATTAATATGAACATTAATTATATATACTCAATATCACTTTTATAAAAATATATTAAAAATAAGTATATTAATAATTAATAAGTACATTAATACATATATTATTATATAGTAATCAGTATATATACCCTCATTTTATTTATATATATATATAACTTCCAGCTGAGCAGTATTTTTTACCTTTCTCAGGTTTAATTTTAGATTTTTTATTTTATTTCATTTTTAATTATATTATAAAATAATTGATTGATTATCGATTATTTTATTGGTTAAAAATATTGAAATTGTCTGGCATTAGTTTAAAACTTCAAAATTTCCATTCATCTATACTTCCTCCTACTCTGCCATCTGCCATCTGCGGTGGCACTAGTTTAAACTTTAATGCTCTGCAATTCGTCTCCAACTTCAAAATTTCGATTCATTAGTTTTTTTATTAGCTGTATGGATGACCATAGCCTCTGCAAGTCTCATCTCCAAAAATTGCAACTTCGTTCTATAGTTTTCCTCATGAATCTTTTTCATTTTGCTCTTTGGAATCACTTTGGGGGCACTTATATTAATAGTTTTGATGTTTAACAGCCAAAGCGCTGAGAAGAATGGCAAGCAAGATGGGGAACACTGAATGGAATTTCAAAGTGGATCCTTGTATGAAAGTATGCGTACTCTAAAGGCTGGAATCATGTCTTTCTGTTTCTATTTGCAGAAAAGTTCGGTATGAAGAAATGATAAGAATTATTTCACCAGAGCCAGCTAATCTCACATATTTGGAAAACATGTAAGCTAATTCAGAAAGTTCGCCAGAGCTGTAGTGTTTATGCATTATATGTGGCTTTGTGCTTATCAAGAATCTTGCTTTCTCGGTGGATTATGTTACTTTTTGCTTATCAAATACCCTGTTTTTGTCTTGAAAAATAATGTGTTCAATTCACTTGAATGATCTTGGTGACACAAACATTCTCCCCTCCCTGGACACTAAAATTCATTAAAAATTATGTTCAATTCACTTGAATGATCTTGGTGACACAAACATTCTCCCCTCCCTGGACAAGGCATAACTAACATTAAATGGCCGACCCTACCATGAAGAAAAGTTTCCAGCGTCAGCCAACCTAACATGAATAAATGGCAGCCCCTACCAAGAAGAAAGGTTTTCAGCCTTATTTTTACAATTTGCTTATGTGTTTTACATTAAAAATACAGATGAGCCTAAACTTTTAAGTGTGAATGAGAAAGGGCTCTTACGCACCTGATTTGTTTCGCTAGATACATGCTAATACAGAAGAATATAGAATGTGAATGAGAAATGGCTCTTACACAGGTGATTTATTTGTCGTAGTTTTCAAAGTTGAGTGGACACTTCATAATAGTCAAAGCAACATTGAAGAGCTTTCAAGAAAAGTTTCCTGAGTGCCTTAAAAAATTAAAAGTAGTATTTTCAAGATAAGATCAGCCATTTAATGACGCTAGAAGCAACCAATCTTTGTCAGAGTACTTGGAAATCAAAGTACTGGAAAAGCAGCCCGGTGTAGCTTTTCTGACAACAAGGGTTTTGCTCACATCAGCATCTCTGACCACAAGGGTTTTGTTCTTGCACATCGGCAGCCACTTACCCAAAAGAACACGATTAAGGACCACATGAACAGAGCAAGTCAGACCAAATGCATCTACAAAGGGGTCACAAGAATTGTTCATGCTCAAGCAGATCCAAGCACAGGGGACCTCTTTGTAATACTGCATGTCACTGAAATGAGAAACCCCACGATTTCTTCTGCCATCCTTTCCCCTTCTCATTCCTTATGGAATTTATACTACAAAAATAACAGAGACATGCAAATATACTAACCTTAGGTGTGTAATGCAGTCAATTAACAACGTAGCAGGCCCAGAAATTCCTCTTTAAACCCAGTGTTTATTAACAATTTAACACAGATTTTATTTGGACACAGAATATATAACTGAACTTCTTACAGAGATATAAATCGTTGAATCACAAATGAAAAGCTGGATTGCAATCTTACAGCGGACTCTCCCAAATTACACAGACAATTCTAGGCAATATGGGGATTTTAACCCCAAAATTTCTCTCACGGTATTGGCACACACGCCCAATCTCCCTGTTAAACTCAAACCAGCAACACGGCTTGGAATTCCAACAAAACATCAGCTGACACACAGATGTGCTGAAAACAGAGTCTACTCAGCACTCTCTACTAAAATATAAAATTGCTACATAAAAAGGAGAGAGTTTTAAACAACCATGGGCACAACCAGATGCAATTTAGGACATAGTAGCCCTCTACCATGGGTTCCTCACAACCATGGAACTCTCCTCACAAGCACATCTGCTGGAAATATGTACTCAAGACAAAGACCATCCACATTTGGATTCAAGTTGTTTGCCACCTATTGAATGTCCTTAATTGAATGCATATGGATCACTTGTAGTAATGTTACCATGTGTGCTATGACTTACAATCTATTTCCCTTTCTTTTAAGATTGTTATAATAGCTCCAAATATGCAGGGTTTGTAGAGGAATTGCCTGGTGGTTGCCTCTCAAACCGTACAACAGCGATATTCAATGGGCCTCATACTTACTGTATACATCAAAAGTTTTACCACATATTGGGCAAGTCTCGAAAATGTGTTCACATGGGATCCAAGGTGGTGACAGCTCTCAGTCTTAAATTTACTGCATTTCAATTATGGCATATATACCTATCATATTTCCACTGTCCTTCGACTCTTCTGCATGCATGAATATATGGGAGGTTGAAACGAATACATAACCAACCTGGAGCTGGCACTGTCGAACTAAACCATTTAACTATATCTATTTCAATTTTCATCAAATAGATAATACAAAACATGTTATCTTATTCATCTCCCAATGATGATTTAATGCCGAATATTTATACATTATAAACTAATCTTGTTACGATTTTTTTCAAATTGTTTTTAGAAACACTTTGCTACTCATTCCACTTGTTTTTTTAGTGCAGCTATTTAACTCTTAAAGTTTACAGCAGTGGGGAAGATAACAATCATTCCTCCCAACCACCCATAAATAAATAATATGTGACAAATATCTATAAACATAAAACCTAAAAACCAAATCATTATATCAAACCTATCAAAAAGGCCGGCAAGTATCAAAACAGGGCAAGTGCATAAATCTGTTACAGGACGACTATTGTTAATATTTGTGTTTATTGAATCTATCAATACATTTAACACTCTTTAAAGATGCCTGCCAGCTGCCACTGTAATTTAAGATTTTGTAACCTATCAAAAAAAGGTAAAGTATCAAAACAGGGCAAGTTTATATTTAACACTCTTTAGAGATGACTGCCACTGTAATTTTAGATTTTGTAAGCCTATCAATAAAAGGGAAAGTATCAAAATATGGCAAGCTTATAAGTCTCTTACAGGATGATTATTGTTAAATGTTAACCCTTTATATCTGTGTTTATTGAATCTATCAGTATATTTAACACATTTTAAGGATCCCGCTACTGGAATTTAAGACTTTGTATAGTACTCGAATAGAAGGTTTGTTTATGTTACCTTGTATACAGCGCCAAATCCTCCCCTTCCAAGCTTGTTATTATCATGAAAATTTTCTGTTGCAGCGACCAATTCTTCCATTTCAAACACTCTAAAACCACTGGACAGGCTAGGAATCGTACCTAGGTCCTGCCCCTGGCTAGTTGGTTGGTCTGAGCTACATGCCGGTTTGCCAGATAACGCTATTGGCTGACCATCTGATCTTATTGGTGAGTCTTCCCAATTATCATGGCCTACCAAATAAAAATTGAAAAATCAAAGTTATATCAGAAAATGGAATGGAAAAAAGTCTAATGATATCTCATAGGGTAGATTGTTCGAGCCTGGATATCTATTTTAATTGTTAAACTTGGTCGTCATATTTTGCAAACGTAATTCAATGAACTATATTCTGCAGATTACAGGGCATAGACCACATAGCGTTGTGTTACAGACAATAACAGGAAAACGAAAGCCTAAGTGACCGTCATAGGGGGTCACAGATCTGCATATGCAATACCTTCTTTGTGCCCTCCAACTAAGGCAGATTTCAATCTTTTTTGGGTTGCAAACAGGCATACGATTAACAGGAGAAGCAATCCGCCAAGAACGCCGAAAATGATCGGAATAACAATAAGATAAGATATGATGAACACAGCAACAATAGATATAACAACAGTAATATGCTCCCCAAGGAATGAGGATGACTGCAGCTTTCCATGGAAGCCGCTCATTGTCTTGGGTGAAAGCAAGGAGTCCTCTGAGGGAGGTTAGAGAGTATATGTTACTGTGTCTGTCCGGCTCCGAAGTGTTTTTGAGTCGCATACAATGCACGAACGCGTTGAATCGGAAAGAAAATCCAATTCTTTTAGAAGAGTATTCGAGTTTTGGTTAGGAATGGCGGTAGGTAAAAGCGTGTGCTGGTAATATTCTAGTAGGCTTCCACTTATCTTCAGTTTTCACACTTATGTAAATGTAGTGTACTATTTCAGCGTGTTCTTTTTTATTCAATGTGGCTTCTTTTCATCCGTAAATGTCACAATCCATATTCCCCAGATTTCTTGAACAATTCAAAGCCAGCCAATGTCACAATCCATATTCCCCAAATTTCTTGAACAATGCAAAGCCAGCCACATTAGCCATCCAATTAACGTTTCCGTCCAAAAATGGGTTGGAATTGCATAGTTTTGAGTGTATTAATGGTATTTTAATTTTATTAAATATTTTATTGTTTGGATTTAGTGAAAATGATTGAAAAAATCCCCAAAAATAGAACTTTTAGCCAATTTTATTTGAAGTTCGCTTAAATTAAATATTAATTTACTTTCTTAGAATGGATGATTGAGTGGATGTCAATACTACACCATGTTTTACTTGAATTTGACTGAAAAAAATATGTGAAATTTATGAAATTGTCTGTCTAAATATTTGAGGATTGGTAAATTTACTTTCCTTAAATGGATGATTGTATGGATATCAATGTCACACCACTGGCTAAACTTTGAAAATTTAAATCATTTTAATTTCGCTCAAATTACACATAAATTTGCTTGTACTAATGGATAAGAAACCCAACTTCCAAAACTCTTAATATATTGATAGTGATACCACAACCAACCCCATAATTAAAGAAGTGAGATAGATCAATGAAGGTGGGTCATATAAAGGCAAGTGAGATAGATCAATGAGGGTGGGCCATATAAAGGCAAGTAGTATAGGTTAATAAAGGTGCTTCATTTTCCTTTTCTTAACTTATCAATTGGCTTCATTTTTCATTTTTTATAACTTAATTATTGACTCATATATATATATATGATTGTTTTGGTTGATAATCCACATTAAGCAAAGGAATTAATAATTATAATTATAATTAAAAGAATATTATTTTTTTAATGGAACATGGGACATCAAGTGAGGCCTTTGCATAGCCACTCGGGGATTTGATCCTTGCTTGCGACTACAGCATTCAATCACTTGAGCTAACCCACCAGGATTTAATGTTAGGAGGACATGGGATGGGTTTTGATCCACTTATGTGTCCACAGGTCCCGAAATCATTTAATACAATCTCTCTAGGTGGAACCACATGTTCAACCACTACCTCAAGGTGCCCCCATGGCTCCAGGTTCGGCCCTTATTGGAATTGAACCTTGCCCATTGGTGAAAAATCCTTGCTATCCACCAATGGATCCAATCCCTTTGGGCCATAAAAAGATTATTTTTTTATATATATATAAAATTAGAGAGGATCAAATTATTTAATTTTGTGTTATTGTATTAAGAGTAGCAAAGTGCTAAAAAATAATTAAAAGACTCATGTAACATGATAAAATAAATTTAAAAAATAGCATTGATTCATCTTCTATAGAGAAGGATACAAAAATTTGAGTTGTAAGAAATTGGATCCTCCGTACTTATAAATCCATGTTTAAGATAAATCTATGCTGTTGTATTAATTTACATCTAATGAAATATGATCCCTCTCCATATTCATTCGGATTTAAAGATAGATTTACGCATATTATAAAATTTAATTTTATATATAGATCTCTCTAAAACTTTTGAGAATTTCCCCTCGTTTAGAAGATGGTACCAAGTAAGGAAGGGGCTTCTAATAAGGCCCACAACATCAAGTACTTACAAAGGTTTCTCTCAAATGTTTCATATGCACTTCCATTGCAAACAACCATATACCCTTCCACATGTTATTCATACTAAGCATGATTTATCCATTATCTTTTTAATTCAATATCTCTTTCATCCAAAAAAAAATACAACACTTATGAAAAATCTCATGTCAACCCTAATCAATCCTACATGCTCAGAAGACAATTTTCTTCTTCATTTAAACTCTTTATAGTTTATGTAAACAATGTTTTCATATTTAAGTGAAAAATTCAACAACTCTTCTCGAACAACTATGGTCACATTCAAGCTTTTGAATCATGAACAATAGCAACAAAAGGAATAGTGGGCATCCAAACAAAATATTTTTGGATTCCACTTTTGTAAAAAAACTTGGACCTTCCCACAAAAGGGACATGCTAACAGTTAAGCCATAAAAGTACTCATTGAAGCCTGCCTTTGCTATCATAATCATGGAGTTCTTGTGTTATACACTTGAGAGCTCTCCAAATCCATGAAAGTTGTTAAAATAACTACCTTTGACATGTCCTTGGAAACTAAGAAAACATCACTCTATGTTTGACATGGTCTCATTATACCTGGGACCATATTTTATTTAAATCTTTGTAGTTCAAAGAAGCTTGTTTTGTGTTCTAAATTTTACAACACCTAGCCAAATTGAAGTTGGTGCAAATGATATATAAGCAAATTGTTACGCCCTATATATAGTGTAATATTACATTTTCATCGTTATATTAGTATTGTCTCTATTGGTCGGCTAGGACCTTAATTGTAATTGTATGGTTGACTATAATTGTAATTGTACCATTTGTCTCATATATATACCAAGGAGACCCGGCTTTAGAATCATCTCATCTTGTCTTGTGTATTTGGTACATTGTATAAGGAGGTTGCCCCCTTGAATAGCATTCTTATTCATCTCTTTTCTTCATTATTAAGTCATTGTATTACTCTCTCTTTCTTATTTTATGATCTTTTGGGAATCGGTGCATAACATTTGGTATCGGAGCTTGGATGCTTCCAAAACAAGTCATCTTGGCATTTTTGCTATAACATTTTTTCGGGGGCATTTTAGATAGATAAACTTGGAGGAGCCTTAGAAAACATATCGAACTATCTCTCGTATGAATTACAGGGCTTGATTCATTATAGATTTGGAGTTATACCTTGTGGAAATTAGGGTTTTTTACTAGTCCAAAACTAGTCTCAAACAAGCATTCTAGGAAAAATTGTTATATATGGAGCTTGAGAGATCCAAATAGAATGAGACCTATTGCATCGGAAAGAACACAAAACATAGTAGTTAAGGTACGAATTTCAAAATCATACCTAGAAAATTGGACAGTGACAGGTTGTACACTTTCACTCTTCTGAAAGGCACAAAAACAACAAGTTTTGGGAAAATCACTGTAACTCTTTATTGGAACATCAGAATTGGGTGAAACTTATGGAACTACATAGAAGACATACTAATTTTTTCTTGGAACACCATAATTGGGTGAAACCTATGGAATTGTGGAGAAGACATACCAAGATACTACAAGATGCAATTTCAAACTTAGAGGGGTCAAAATTGCAAAGTTACCTCAGTTGGAAGGTCGGTGAGCAAGATAGTATCCAAACCTTGGTTTTTTAATGTATTTTTAACTTGAAGCTTGCATTTAAATTTGATTGGAATATCTATTTTGGGTGATTAATGTTAAAATAATGTAACTGCGGAAGATATTATATTTATATTATTGTATTCCTCCTCCGGGAGATGATGGTCATGTAATTAATAATGTAAAGGTCATTGAAAGAGTCAATGTAAACCCTAGGACATGTGTTGGCCTAGAAAATCCCCTAAAGATTATTATATTATGTAATTGACCAGTCAAGTAGAGAAGTTGGTCCTGTTGGGGAAATTGTCACCCCAACGGAAGAATATAAATAAAGGACACCTCTCTCACTTATATTCATTCATTCACTCAAGCAAGTTCGCATTAGTGAAGAGAGAGAGGTGCGCACAAGTGGAGGAGTAGCTGATTTGTCTTGGGGAACTTTTGTACTTTGTGATTTCTATATTAACGAAGGCTTTGTCAGGGATTTCTCCCTTTGTGGTTTCCCTGAGAGAATCTCTGTGTTCATTGTGTTTATGTTGTGCTTGTTTATCTTTCAGTAATTATTTATATGCTATATGTTGTTCAAGTAAAAACTAACATGGTATCAAAGCTTGCCTGAAAGATTACATTGTGCAGCCACGGGAAATTAGGGCTTTTGACAGAAGAGGAATTTTGGAGTTCTCTTAGCATAGGATTGATCTCCTCGGCAAAATCGAAATTTAGAGACCAAGATCGAACTTTTTGGTTGGGAAGAACCCCGGGATCAATCAAACCCTAGTTAAGGTTTTGGACCAGAAAACCAAAATTTGACAGAAATTGCAGATCTGAAATTCGCAGGTTACTTTTGAGGGGTATATTTTTGGAGTTTTCAAAATCTGAGCACACCAACTTGCTCGCCTCAGTCAATTGCATCTCCCTGGCCTGACAGAAGTTTGAATTCCAAGTTTGGATTTTTAGGGTTTCTATGTCAAACCCTAGTCAGCTCCAGATCCAGCAAATCATTAAGGTAAGACCCACAAACTTTTCTATGTCCATTTGAGGTTCTCATTATAGCAAAATTACAAGCAATACCAAGCTTGATGAAAAGCTTGAGGGAGCTGAGAACTTCAGATCCTGGAAGTATAGAGTCATGCTCATCCTTGAGGAGCATGAACTAGAAGACTATGTGAAGGAAGGACTTACATAACCAGAGGGAGATGAAGATAAGGCAAGGCATAAGAAGAACCTGATCAAAGCAAAGAGGATCATTGTTGATTCCATCAAGGATCACTTGATCCCCCATGTGTCTTCCAAGAAGACACCAAAAGAGATGTTTGATGCCTTGACCAACCTGTTTGAAGGAAAGAACATCAACATAAAGATGACCTTGAGAAATCAACTCAAGGGTGTGAAGAGTATGAAGTCTGAGTTCATGCACTCATACTTCTCCGGAGTATCCTATATCAAAGAACAACTAGAAGCCATTGGGGATATGATAGAGGATGCAGAAGTTGTGATGACTACCCTGAATGGTCTCCCCCGAGATTGGGAACCATTTGTTCGTGGCATTTGTGCCAGAAATAAACTAATCAAGTTCAGAAACCTATGGGAAGAATGTGTCCAAGAAGAAGAAAGAATAGTTGTAAGAGAGGAGAAATTAAATGATGATGAAGATCAAGCTTTAGCTACTCGTGCTAAAGGTGGGAAGAAGAGGAAGAACAACCCTCATTCCCAAGAGGACTCTCCAAGAAGAGCCCAGAAGAAGAGAAGGACCAGAAAGGATTTCTCTTCAATTGAGTGTTACTCATGCCACGAGACTGGACACATTGCAAGGAATTGTCCAAACAAACCTGGACACCACAAGAAGCAGAAGAAGAGGTTTCATGCTCATGCAGCGGAAGATAGTGGTGATGATAACAAGACCAGAGTTGATGAAGACTCCAGTGAAGAATATGTTCTTATCTCAGCACTCACTGGTTCAGTATCTCATGGAAGTGATACTTGGCTAGTGGATAGTGGAGCTTCAAAGCACATGACAGGATACAAAGAATCCTTGTCTCACCTCATCCAGAAGGAATCTCCACACAAGGTAAAACTCGGAGATGACTACCAATATCCCATCAAAGGTATGGGAGAAGCCTCTTACAAGTTGGACTCTGGGAAGTCCATGAACATGAAAGATGTACTTTATGTACCTGGGTTGAAGAAGAACCTTCTATCTATTTCAGCATTAGATAAGAAAGGTTTTTCGAGTTGCATTTGTAGATGGTGAAGTTCTCATGTGGCCTAAAGGGAAGACTATTGATGATGTAGTAGTCATTGGAGTAGAAAAAGGAGGACTTTACAAACTGAAGGGTCATGCAGATACAACAATGATGGCTAGTACCATGAACCCCTATGAGCTATGGCATAGGAGACTAGCTCATGTACACTATAAGGCCTTACCAATTGTCATTAAGGTAGTGACTGGATTACCAGAGATCCAAGTGGATCATGAAGGAGTATGCAAAGGGTGTGCTCAAGGGAATAGTACGAAGAACCCATTTCCAAGTAGTGACAACAAAGCGAAAGGTATTATGGATATCATTCATTCAGACATTTGTGGACCAATGTCCACAACCTCTCTAAGCGGGTATGGATATTATGCACCCTTCATTGATGATTATTCTCACAAAACATGGATTTACTTTCTGAAGAATAAGAATGAAGTCTTTGAAAAGTTTAAAGAGTTCAAGGCGCTCATAGAGAATCTCTCTGAAAAGAATATTAAGATCCTAAGGTCAGACAATGGAGGGGAATATACCTCAGGGGATTTCAAATATTTTTGTAAGCAAGCAGGGATTAAGAGGGAGCTCACTATTCCTTATAATACACAATAGAATGGTGTAGCCGAAAGGAAGAACAGAATGGTGTAGCCGAAAGGAAGTACAGAACGATCATAGAAGCAGTGAAGGCTATGATCCACGATCAAGACTTACCCATGCATCTATGGGCAGAAACTGCCAGAACCTCAGTCTATGTACAGAACAGGATCTCCCATAGTGCTCTTGGAAACAAGACCCCTGAAGAGATGTTCATCGGGAAGAAGCCTGAAGTCAGTCATCTGAAGATATTTGGATGTTCGGTGTTCATCCACATTCCAAAGGAAAAGAGATCAAAACTAGAGGCTTCAGGGAAGAAGGGAATATTTGTGGGTTATAGTGAACAATCTAAGGCTTACCGAATATACATCCCAGGATTCTGTCAGATCGAGATTAGTCGGGATGTCACATTTGATGAAGATACAGCCTTCAACAAGTCTAAGAATACTCATGAGGATGAAGAGGAGTAGGAGGCTCCTAGAGTTGCAGAACCTTAGAGACATGAGGAGATACCTCATGAGGAGATCTCTCGAAAGAGAAGACCAGCCTGGGCACACGAATTAATCAAAGATGCATTATTTTTTAGGTCTTGAGGTATGGCAATTTCCAGACGAGATTTTCCCGAGTCAAGGAAAATACACAATAGATATCCCAGAGAGATTCGGGATGCTGGATTGCAAGGCCTTGACTACTCCGATGGTGACAAATCTAAAGCTTCTGAGTGATGCTTCTTCAGAGAAAGTGGATGTCACCATGTATATAGACAGATTATTGGGTCATTGATGTATTTGACCAATACTCATCCAGATTTTTTTTTGCGATAAACACATTGAGTCAGTATATGGTGGAACCCAGGAATGTTCATGTGATGATATATGTGACAGGTACATTGGATTATGGACTCAGATATGCCTCAAATAGTGAGTTTTGATTGTATGGGTACACAGACTCAGATTGGGTTGGAAGTGCTAAAGACAGAAAGAGCACTTCAGGATGTTGCTTTAGTTTGGGATCAGGCATGATCTCATGGCTCAATAGAAAGCAACCCTATGTTGCACTCAGTACAAAAGAAGCTGAATATGTAGCAGCTTGTTCAGCTTGTGGTGAAGCAGTGTGGCTTCGCAAGATGTTGACAGGATTGTTTGATGCAGAGATTGATGCTACGGAGATACTCTGTAACAACCAGAGTTGCATCAAGTTGACAGAAAATCTTATGTTTCATGATAGATTGAAGCACATCGAGATTAAGTTCCACTATATCCGGGATATGGTGCAAAAGGGAGCTGTGAAGCTCGAGTATGTCCCTACAGAAGAGCAAGTTGTTGATGTGTTGACTAAGCCTCTGGCTCTTGTGAAGTTTGAGTACTTTCAAGACAAGCTTGGTGTGGTCCAGAGGGACCTCTCTAGAAAGAGAGATTGATGATGCTTATCCGAAAGGATAGATGCCTTTCCAGGAGGGACGGAAGATCAGTACTGGTTGACTGATGGCTCCAGCTCTCACGAGTTGATGCCTGTCCATAGGGATGGATGCCTCTCCAAGGGTGAGGGTAGAATAGTACTGGATGACTAATGGTTCCAACTCTCACGAGCTGATGCTTATCCGTAGGGATGGATTCCTCTCCAAGGGTGAGGGTAGATCAGAACTGGTTGACTGATGGTTCCAGCTCTCATGAGCTGATGCCTATCCGTAGGGATGTATTCCTCTCCAAGGGTGAGGGTAGATCAGTACTGGATGACTGATGGTTCCATCTCTCACGAGCCGATGCCTATCCATAGGGATGGATGCCTCTCCAAGGGTGAGCGTAGATCAGTACTAGCTAACTGATGGTTCCAGCTCTCACGAGCTGATGCCTATCTGTGGGGATGGATGTCTCTCCAAGGTTGAGGATATATCAATACTGACTGACTGATAGTTCCAGTTCTCACGAACTGATGCCTATTCGTAGGGATGGATGCCTCTCCAAGGGTGAGGGTAGATCAGTACTGGCTGACTGATAGTATCAGTATTTAGTTACCGATGTTTGTTGCAGGTGTTCCAGCTAATGGTGCTGCTGATGAGGATGTTCCAGCAGATGGTGTTCCAACTAATGGTGTTGTTGATGAGGATGTTCCAGCAGATGGTGTTCCAGTTGACGATGATGTTGTTCCAGCAGATGGTGTTCTAGTTGACGATGATGTTGTTCCAGCTGATGGTGCTGCTGATGAGGATGTTCCAGCAGATGATGTTCCAACTGACAAAGTTGCTGGCAGCAGAAGATATCCCAACTGATGATGTTGCTCATGAGGATGTTCCAGTTGACAAAGTTCTTGTTCCAGTAGATGATGTTCCAGCAAGAGGATGACTACTGATGATCATCATCATATTTCAGCAGATGATGATGTTGCTACTCCGCATATGATGCCCTAGACAAATGATGATCCAAAGCCTTCCTACGACATACAGAAGTTCACAAATCAGTTGTGCAGATATTTTTACCCGCAGAATACCTTCCTAGTTAAGAGGGAGTGTTAAAATAATTTAACTGCGGAAGATATTCTATTTATATTATTGTATTCCTCCTCTGGGAGATGATGGTCATGTAATTAATAATGTAAAGGTCATTGAAAGAGTCAATGTAAACCCTAGGACATGTTTTGTCCTAGAAAAGCCCCTAAAGATTATTATATTATGTAATTGACCAGTCCAGTAGAGAAGTCGGCCCTGTTGGGGAAATTGTCACCCCAATGGAAGAATATAAATAAAGGACGCCTCTCTCACTTCTATTCACTCATTCACTCAAGCAAGTTCGCATTAGTGAAGAGAGAGAGGTGCGCACAAGTGGAGGAGTAGTTGATTTGTCTTGGGGAACTTTTGTACTTTGTGATTTCTATATTGAGGAAGGCTTTGCCAGGGTTTTCTCCCTTTGTGGTTTCCCTGAGAGAATATTTGTGTTCATTGTGTTTATGTTGTACTTGTTTATCTTTCAGTAATTGTTTATATGCTATATGTTGTTCAAGTAAAAAATTACAATTAAAAAGGTGTTATAAAAAGGAAATAGAGAATAAATTAGGTAAATATCAATGCTATATAATGGAAAGAGGTTGAGTAAAAATTACTTCTCCCACTAAACCTCTCGAAATATCAACTATGACTTATGGCAAAAATGAATAAATGGGTCACCAGTTGTCTAATTTGGAGGCCAAGGTGAAGGAAGTGAATGATAGGTCAGTGACGCATACTCAATTAATAAACCCAAAAAAATGATATAGAAAAGGATTTTAAAAAATGTCCAAGGAGATGGCTAGTAAAGAGGATATTGAAGATATGAAAAATAAATTTTGAATGAGGTGAGGAATTTATTTCCTCATAATTCATCTCCTAAATAAGAGGATAAGGAGAACAAAATGGACTTGTCCCTACCACATATTGAGAAAATTAAAAAACAATTGGAGAACAAGAGGTTTGAGTCCCCAGATTCATCGCATCATCAAGTGTTCAAATCATGTTGGGTTAATCTTGACTCGGTCATAGAGCAAGTTAACCGACATTGGTCATTCTTGTAATAGACCCATGGCATTGGGAGGTCTTCCCATGGTATTGTATTCATGTGATTGAAGCCTATAAGAGGTTGATCGAACTCCACAATTATTGTGCATGAGAGCACCTGTAGAACTCTGATTGATGGTCAAGGGTACCCATGGTCGGTAGAACCACAGTCAACCATGTCTTGGTTGGTTTAGGCCAAGGGGCATAATGAATATATCTTCTATTGGTTTTCCCCCTAGTTGAGGGGATTCCATGATAAATAATGGTGTCCATGATGTATATGATGTTATTGTTTGCTCTATTGTTATATGTTTATGATATGTTATTAATGTTGTTGTGTCATGGAACCAACAACTAGTATCAGATCTTGGTAGACACTCACTCTCTAACAGGAGTTGTCTAATCAAGTTTGGATTGCCTGGATCTACATGGTAGAGTGTAGATGGAGCTGTTGCAATGAGGTAGGTTGAAGAAAGTGTTCTAGTGTCCTTGATTTGCATGATGGAGTGTGAATCGGTGTGTGTAATGTACCCACCTGCGGACCCAATTTCGAGAAGGGAACATGCTAACAATCTATGGGGCTTTCACATAAAACTCAGCCCATTCATTAGATTCTCAATAATAAGAGAGATGTGTGCAGATGGAAAACAAGCAAAAATGCACAGCGGAAATAAACTCATCCACACACACATATTTTGTATGCACTCAACATATCAATAATAGTCATTAAATTATACATTGCAGAGGAAAAACACATAGATATAAAAACACTTATCTTCATTGTGCAATTGGTCCCAAATAACTAGCTATGTCGCTACAATGTTCCACCCAACCATAGGCCAGTTGTGTTCATCAATTCTCTCAACACAACTACCACCCTCGAGCTGGGCATGATTCTTACAAGGAAAAGGGGACATTCACTCATTCACAGCTAATTAATCATTTCATCTGAGCCAAGCCAGTCCACAGCTGGGTTTATCAGGCTACATTTGAATCCTGGAGGCTTACACACAAGCTCAAGCCATAGTAATGGATTTACCAACAGGATGGCCATGGGTTTGGGCTTTCCCCAAATCGTTTCCATCCAAAAACGAATTGTGGGATGGGGAAAAACATTCACAGGGAGGAAAAACGTTTTCTCCCCAATTCTCTAAGCATTTAACAACAAAAACGGTCTCTATGGAACCCCAATTCCATTCCCCTTCTTCCCCACTGGTATACAATACAAAAACGCCCTTCTCCCAGCTGAGAATGAAGGAAAACACCTCAAAACATGGCTGGAAAACACCCAGGTAGCTCGAAACTCGTGAGGAAGAGAAACTGGATCATGGATAATGGCTTGGGGAGCAATTCATGGCTATTTTCTTGCCCAAGAAGCAAAATGTGATTTCCCATGTAGGGTGGCTTTCCCATACCCGAATTTGGACAGGCATACCACTCATTCCCCAAGGCATTAACTACCTCAACCAACTCTTGGGAGAAATCAATGATTGGGTACAAAAGTCAACATGGGCAGTTGAGGGTTTGATTAGTTCTCTCATTGACACTTGGCTTGACTTGATTGGCTCCAAGAGTTTGAATGTTTTCCCTCCCAATTCTTTGTAAGATCATGCCCCCATCTCTTGTTGCATTGCATAGCTAGTTGTGGGTATTTTATTAAAGTGCATGTTTACATGATATTCACAATTCCACTGTGCCTTGCTAGCATGTAAACGATATGCATCAATAAATCGATGGCAGGGCCTTGGCCTTGAGCTCCTCACCATGATTTTATAACAATATTACATCATTTACATTTGAATGTAATGGGGTCAAAATGGGGACATTACAGTGTGGTCAAATCCACTAGCGTGATGGGTCGGCCTAATAAGCAACATAAATGCTAGATCTAAGGTATGTTGAAGAAACAAGGATTGTGGGTATACAGATTTGTTTGAGATCTTGGTAGATCTGAACATGTTGTTTCCATATACTCTCAGGATAGTGCTAGATCAAAGAATAAATTAATATATCGATAAAAGGGGGTCTAGGGGGGTGGTTCACCCCCTCACCCTAAAGGTTTGAAGGGGTTCGGGTGTAGGAGCCCCTAAGAATTTTTTCTTGTCTATTTTTCGGTCTGTGTTGTGTTTTTCAGCCATTAAAAAATGGCACGAAGTCGACAATTGGAAGAAATAAATTGTGGTATACATGATCCAGTTTGAGGTCACGCGAGATGTTTAAAAGGGTTCATATATGAAGTGTGAGATATGTGGTTGAATCGATCGAAGTCGTCAAAATTCATGGATGGTCGGATTAATCGTGGTCGATGCAGCGATCAAAGATGTGGTCTGTTGGCTGGGTAAATCAAACAATCAAAGTCGACCTCTCAAATCAATGAAGGTGATTTACCAATTGAGGGGAACGTGGATTTACCAGTGGTTGACAGCTCGATGGATGGTCAACGGGAATGCGAATGGACCGATGGTTGATGGCTCGACGGATGTTCAATGAGAATGTGGATTGACTGGTGGTTGACATCTTAACAGATGTTCGACGAGAATGCAGATCGATTAGTGGTTGATGGCCCAATGGATGGTCGACAGTGTGCTCGACCGAGTAATTGACGAGACCAACTGGTCGATTGGGTCAACTGAGGATATGGTCGACTGGTCGATGAGGTCAACTGAGCATTGTGATTCTACTAGGATGCTTGAAGGCAGTCGAGGTTAGTCTTAAATGAGGATTCAAGGAATGTCGACTGGGTGGACAAGCTCAGGTCGACAGAGCAGACGTGGTTAAAATCAGTTGGTTTATTGTACAACTACACAACATAGTTGTTTCATCTTTAAAGGGACACATGTGTTGCTAAGGGTTAGAATATGTTGGAAACTGCTGTGATTCTTGGTGCAAATGCAGACATGATCAAGGAGGATGGGCTAGCAACACCCGAAGAGATAATTGGAGCACCATGAAGACAATTCGACTGGAGCATACAATAGAGTTTGTTTTCAACTATGCAAAGAGATCGACTGGAGCAGACGATGAAGTATGTTGTCCACTATGTAGAGGGATCAAATAGAGCATACGGTGAAGTTTGTTGTCGACTGTGAAGGGAGATCGACTAGAGCATATGGTAAAGTATGTAGTTGATTTAGTAGTAGAATTCAAGTATGAGGTTCAAGAGTGCTAGTTTATTGTTGTATGAGCAGGTAGATGCTCAAGTAGCAATGTTTTAATAATGGATTTGTAATCACTATAAATGGGCATAAGATTGTAAGACCAATAGAGGCATGCACACCCCAGGTAACTCACCGATAAATTTGAGTCAGTAGACCTAGGTGATAAGGGTGGAAGGCCATATTCCCGATGGATAGAACTTGAGGGGGGGAAAGGATAACATTTCCAAGTCAAGTTTAAAGGGGAGAACGTTGGGTTAATCTTGACTCAGTCATAGAGCAAGTTAACTGATTTTGGTCATTATTGTAATAGACCTCATGTCATTGGGAGGTCTTCCCATGGTATTGTACTCATGTGAATGAAGCCTATAAGAGGCTAGTCGAATTCCATTGTAAGTGTGAAAGCACCTCCAGAACTTTGATTGATGGTTGAGGGTACTTGTGGTCGATAGAGCCACCGTTGACCATGTCTTGGTTGGTTTAGGCCAAGGGGCATAATGAAGATATCTTCTGTTGGTTTTCCCCCTGGTTGATGGGTTTCCAGGATAAATAATGGTGTCCATGATGTGTATCATGTTATTTTTTTCTTTATTGTTACATGTTTATGTTGTGTTAATAATGTTGCTACATCCTGGAACCAACAACTTAAGACCAAGGAAATACTTCGTTTCCAGGATTGATATGAAAAATTCTGATGGCAATGATCCAATAACATGGATATTCTAGATGGAGAAATTCCTCGATCTACACCAAGTGCCAATTTTACAAAAGGTAACTATTGGATCCTTATATTTAGAACCTTGTCAATTTGGTTGGTACTAATGGATTTGTGACCATAAAAAGGGACTCTATTGTCTCTTGGTCTATATTTACTGAAGAATTTATAGCACATTATGGGGATATCAAGAGTAACACTTTCTTTAGGCAATTGATCAATCTCAAGCAAAAAGGTCCAATTGCAAAGCATATTAAGCAGTTTGCGAAGTTGAGTCTTAGAGTGAAGAACATTCCCAAGGATAATTTGTTGGATCTCTTTATGGTGACTCTAAAGGAGAGCATTCGACATGAGGAACATATTTTTGAACCTAAATCATTGGAGAATGTTTTTAGTTTGGAAAGGAAAGTTGAAAGTAAAAATATGACTACTAGAAGGGCTACTACTAACACCTATAAAGAGGGAAGTGTTTCCTCCCCCAACCACAATCAATCTACAAGTTCGATGCCTCAACAATTGGAGGAAAAAGGAGAAAAGAGGCTATGTTTCAATTGCGATAACAAGCACAGTAAAGGGCATAAGTGAAATGAGAATAAACTATTCTACATAGGCTGTGAAGAGGAAGATGACCTAGAACTGAAATAGTCTCAAGAGTTAGATCTAGAATATACTACTCCACAACCAGATATTGATATGCATTGGTTGGCATTATCACTCCTCAAACTCTTAGGATAGAAGGATGTATCAAAAACCAAAAAAAGGTAAATGTGTTGATTGATTCTAGTAGTACCCTTAACTTCATTAATTGCAAATTAGCCAAAATTCTCAATTACTTTGTATATCCAACGCCAAAATTTAAAGTAATGATTGTAGATGGAGGTACCATAAATTGTTCGTGGAAATGCCATATTATTAAGCTCACTATGGGGGAATATTTATTGGACAGTCCAATGATTGCAATCCAAATGGGTGGTGCTAATGTTATACTAGGGATCCAGTGGCTACAATCGTTGGGAACAACGACTCTTAATTTTCAATAACATTTCATGAGATTCTCTTCAAAAGGAAACCCTTTAAAGTGATAAGCTCTAACAACATGACAAAATTGCTAAAAAGGGGACACTATGGAGTAATTGCACAATTGTTTTCACTAGATGTGCAAGCATCTATGCCCTATATTTCAGTGGATCTCTAACAAGTTATTAACAAACATTCCAAGGTATTTGGCGAAATTCCTAAATGAATTCTGCCTACTAGAGTTTATGACCATGATTTTCACCTGCAACCAAGTAGAGTACCACCTAACATTAGACCCTACAAGTACCCATATGCACAAAAGAGTGAAATTGAAAATATGGTTCAAGAAATGTTAGATGTAGGCCTCATTCAACCCAACAAAATTTCTTTCTCTACACTAGTCGTGATGGTTCATAAAAAGGAAGGTTCATGGAATATGTGTCCATACTATAGAGAGATCAATAAGATGACCATAAAAGATAAGTTTCATATTCCCATTGTTGATGAAGTATAAGATGAATTACATGGAGCAATTTTCTTTACCAAGTAGGATCTTCATTTTGGATATCATCAAAACATAATGAGGAAATAAGACATTCCAAAAATAGCCTTCAGAACACATCAAGGTCATTATGAATTTTTGGTGATGCCATTGATTGATTATCAAGGTCATTATGTTGGACACTTCTATATTCCTCTGGTCAATTGGTTTAGCATTATCCCATTCTCTAAATAAAAGAAAGCTACAATGCTTAGAGACTTTTACGAAAATCTGGAAGATGTGTTGATATTTATTCAAGGTTCCACTTATGTCTTCCCCTTGATTAGTTGCAGCTTTTTTGGCATTAGTTGTGGCTTTATAATAATTTTTGCCTCTTTTGCACTAATTTTGGGTAGATGTAGAGGTGCATTTTTCATTATTCATTGCCATTTAATGATCTTGTCAAGGAATTCTTGGATCACCTCCAACTCAATTCCTTGATCTCCTGCCCACTCTGTGATATCCTTCAACTAAGTCATTGTTCTTTGCAAATTTTGAACTGGTTCTTGTAGCTGCAACTATGCACTAGACATATCACTTTGCAGGTTCGTGCACTCATTTTGAGCTCCATTGTGCTCCCTTTTTTTCTCCATGAAATTGCTCATTTCCTTCTTTTAAGACTTCATTTGTATTCTTTAAGGTCATAATTTTAACCTTTAGAGAGCTTATTTCACTTTAAATTTATGACTCAAAAACTTCCTTAACCAAATTGGCAACATTGAATTCCATGGCCATGGCCATGGCCACATTCGTTGAGGTTGTTGATGTTGGGTCTCTTCCCACTTGCGTAAAGATTGAAACCTCCATCGTGACCTCCATGGATTGTTGTTCTGATATCTTAAGCCTTTTATGAGTCCTTTTTACTATTTGCTTCATTTTGTTGTCGAAAAGGTAGGAGCTCAACAAGGCCACTAATTCCTCCTTTGAAGGCATGAAGCATCCAAATCCAAGCTCTAGCAATGGGAACTATCCTCCGATGATTTGGACATCGGGGGCACTAGTTTTGACTTGGATGGTCTTGGGATGCTGGAGCTCATTTGCATTAACTTCCCTTGCGGATTTCTCTTCATTACCTAAATGCTCCTCTTGCTCCTAATTGTCATGCTCTTACTTATTTTCTAGCCTTTCCTCCCATGCTTTCCTAATTGCCTCTTGTTCTTCTTCATGTTTCCTAGTAGCTTCTTCCTCTACCCTTCTCCTAGCTTCCTTCTCTTTCCTCAATCTGGCCCCTTCTTCTTTCTTCTTTGTTTCTTCTTCTTTTCTCTTTACTTCTTACCTTGCTTTTTCTTCTTGTGATTTGGAGGTAGTTGCATCCTATTTTCCTTCACCTAATCTCTGTGACAATTCCTCCAATGTTCGTACCCTTCTATAAATTTATTCACTTTGGAAAACTCGTGCATGTAAGGAAAACAAAACTTGCACGAATTGCAATGCCTTTTTACCACTTCAAGTCGATCATTCCTTCTGAAGATTTTCATGTTGAGATAAGAGACACTTAGTTCCAATCCTACTTGACCTACGTCTTTAATTGTTTTGATGCAATAATTGCCAACAATTAGGGGCAATGGAAGCCATAGGGATTTTTTGCTTGCTAACAAGGTTGATCTAATCCCATTGATATAGGTCTAATATGCAATCTCCATTAACACCACCTTATCAATTACATACTTAGGGAGTATATGATGTAGTTGGGAGCAACCATTGACTCTTAGATATACATGGTCCTTTGTGAGGTTCCAATCCCCAAGAGCAATCAAGGCCTCGAATGCAACGTCTGACATGCAATTAGTTGGCTATCTGTGACTTAGTATGTATAGAGGCCTTCCAAAATCCTCACAAATCCTTTGATAGCTACTAGTGTATCTGTGCTCACACAACACTTTGCAATATACATGAATAGGTGGATCGGTAGGTTGTCAGGCCCATCCCATCATTGGAAAGAATTAACAACACAAATGACGTCTAGGAGATATGAAGACATATAAAACTCGGTGGCCTGCCCCGGTGGTGGGTTTATTGCTTTTACAACCACTAGCTTCAAATTTTCAAACAAGATTGCTCCCTGGTTAAAAGTAAACTTGTGGGTTATTACAGGGTGCGACACGGGGACGCATGGAGGAATCTTCCTCTGCATAAAGTTGGGCCAATAACATAGCCACCATGCAATAACGAGGCCTTAGTCTTTTCATGGGATAAGGGAGACCTTCTGCTCAGACCTTGAATCTTTTGTCTCCCATCCATCAACGTCAAATGGTTGCATGGATGTCTAATTGCACTTGAGCCAACAATTCATCTATGAGGTGCACTCTTGTTGGTGGAAATTTGTAATAAATGTATAGGTTATATGGTTGGAAATTTGCGATGACTTTGCACTCATCCGCATTGTTAATCAAACTATCTTCGACGTTGAGCCTAGAGAGAATCCAAGAAATTATCTTGGTATAGGGGAATGCGACCGGTCATGCTGCTACACTGTGCAAATATGATATTTGAATATTTTTGTAAACCCCCAAGTCGTTTATGTCCTCTATTGGGATATTGGGATAAATCTCACTTTTAAAGATCTTGTAGATCTTTCCCTGTTTGAATCAAGATTATGCTTTCATTTCGTTGCTCATATCTCCAAAGTGTGTACTGATTGTCCTATCCTCTTTTAAGGAGGATACTTCCTATGTTGCCTTTCCCATATGTTCTGTGCGCCTATATGCCATCGTGTTATCTTGAAACTCAATACTTTTGCCATCCGAGATTATTCGTGTAGTTAGGAAACACGAGGGAAACATGTTGCAGTATCAAGGAGATGCAAAAATCCAAATATTTAGTCACCTAGACAAGTTCCTAAAATTTAAAAAAGAAAACCTTCCTTCCCGAAGAAAAACTAAGAAAAGCACATCTCTGTAATGTTAATGGCTTGCTTGCAAAGTTTAGGGGAAACTTTCACTAAAGTGATTGTTATGGGAGTTGAAAATTACATATTTTCTAGATAATTGAAACTTAAATATTCAGTTGATAATAGGATATATGTGTTAACTATGTTAAATTTAGTTATTATGATTTTTTTTTATTAAATTGAATTAAATATTTAATTTTTTAAATCAAATAATAATAATTGGTTTTAATTACAGATTTAAATTCAACACATATGAAAATAAATTGAATAAATAAAACCCAATTAATATTTTTTTTCAAACTTTATCGAATACTTTTGTTTTCTTTGTATTATTAACCAAACTAATAAGGTAAGATGAAACATATAGTCTCTACCTACAACAAAAACTAATAATAAAAAATGTCTTTAGCATCATAAAAGTCTCATCCAAAGACATGGATTGAATAATAGAAAATTCCTTATGACGTAAGGAGTAGTTGTCTAATAGGTCAAGTTGTTAAGAACATAATATAAATAATGAAATTGGATTGCTCTTATGATTGGATGATTAAAGAAAGTGTACCCTCTGCAAGATATATCATAGGAGTCTACTCTTGTTTGGACATTTGTACGTGTAAAGTCATTTTGCGATTATTTTCCAGGGTTCATATATCCTTATATCTTCCCGCCTTTGTGTATTGATTTCTAGCGTACATTCGATGCACATATTTGTAAATTATATAGGATGCTTAGGAACCATTCTTATGAATTACCTAATAAAGTTTGTCAAGTAAGGAAAGTAGGTGGTTGTTAATCATTATGCTATCCAAGTTGATTAGATGAAATAAATGAAGGCACACAAATAATTGGTGAGTTTTAAATCAATTCTTGAGGGCCACATGTGACTTTGTCATCTATTTCTTTTTGAGTGGAAAGTTACTTTGAGAACACACTTAAGACTTCTTTCGGTTAGGGTGTCAAATCTGAGCAATCTCTATTATGCCAATTCGTGTAGGACATAGACCTCATTCCTTTTTAAGACACGCCATTCAATTGGAGAGACAACAATAAGACACGCCATTCAGCTTCAACAATTAACTAAGGCATTGTTGGCACTAGCCACATCCTTCCCATCGTTTTCAATTGTATTTATATAATCTTTGTTTCTATACATATTATGTTGGTTATTTCTCTTATGTAATGGTCATTCTTTTGGTTATTAAATGTATAACATGTTCTAAGTTACAAATTTATTTACACATTTCTATAAAACAATTTTTTTCCAATAAATAATCTTTTTAACATTTTATTTTAGATTTTAAGTTTTTTTTTAAGTGTTTCTGAATGATGATGAAGGTTTATTAAATTTTTTAGACACATAGAACATATATGAGAAAAATACTATAACTTCCTTTGTATGACACAACTAGTGCCTTAGCCTTATTGAGTAATGATATGAAGTAACAAGCATTTAAAGCATGTATGCTTGGATCATGTTTTTTTTTACAAAAATAAATAAATAAATATTCATGCATACTCATGGGTGTATGTTGTTTCTTCATATCAAGATCTTGATCTTTAAAAAAATATGGTTGATCTGTATCCATATCTACATATGCATCCATATTTGTTTCCATGGAGTTTAGGTTTCCACTAACAACACAACTCTTAAATCTTATTAAAGTGGGAAAAAATAAGCACTCTCTGTGGAAACCATTATTATTTCCATACCAAAGTATGAACTTAAGTAGACAAAGACAAAGGATGATATATAACATTCAAAGCATTTAATCGAAAACGCATATTTTCTCCAAACACATAAAACTGAGTTTTATGACTTCTAGAATCAATTCATTATCATCAAGGAAAACAAATAAGTTCAATCTATGCTCCAAGATTTATTCACTTGAAAACATTCTTGAAACCGATTAATCCAAGTATTTGTTTCATCAAATTTTGTAACCATGGATGTTAAGAATTTGTTCATGTCTTCTAAGATTGTCAACATGGATGTCTCTTATTGCCGATTCTATCGTAACATCGTATTAGAAAAATAGTCCAATACCCCTACTAATCAATGGTTGGATTTCACTAACCAACTCCTAATTTGAATTCATAATCATAATACCTTGTTTCAAGTTCATTGATCCACGACACAAGTATTAGCAAGAGTAACAAAAGCACCAGCAACAAAACTTGCGTAATCTTTTATTTTGGATATTGTGTTGTTGAATTAATTGTATTTGTATTCCTTAATTCTAAGAACAATTATTTGAAATAAATGTAGCTTCACCTTAATGAAACCTTAATTAATTTGAGGTTTAAAATCTTGAAGAGCAAGAAATACCACTTAAGCATGTTTCTACATTAAATTAAAACTTCTTTGTTGGGATGAAGGAACTACCCTAACATGTAATGGCCTCTAGTCTTGGCCTTTGGTAATTGATTTCGTTGCATTTTAACAAATGATTTAAATTTCGAAATAAAAACACAAATCTAAAACACAACATAAGAATTTAGGATAAGTGAATTGAGGTTAAAAATACCGATCATTAAGCCAACCAATTTATACTGATTTAGATTCACATTAATGACTTAATTTCAGTTTTGTTTAATTAGAAAAATATATCATTACATATACCTTAGATTCCTCCACTTATAATCCTCTTCAATCAAATCACTAGCATTAAAGCCAAACATGTTGCAATTTGTCACTAAGTGCATTGAAATCAAGAGATCATCTATGGGGAACTAATATGTATCTATCATACTAATTCTGTTGTAAATCTAATCCTACAGGATTATGGTGAATTATTGTAAATATTTTCCTTTAGTTATGAATATGAAGAGGTACGTACCTTGGGAATATGAAGCCTAAAGGTGACTTCTCTCACCTGTATAATAATCCATCTAGGCTCAATAAATTCACTCACCATTGGATTTATTCATCTAAGCCTAACAATGCTACCAGAGCCTTGCCTTTTGTCATAACTCCAATCCTCCAATATGCTTCCTTGCACTGCCTCCTTCTTAGCTTGGCACTGCACTCCATAGTCTGTAACCATTCTTCACAATCTGAGGTATCAATGAAACATTTTTTATTCTCCTAACCCTAATTCACATCTCTTTGCAAGATGCCTAAGTTGGTGTTGGAAGAGACCATTCCTCATCATCTGCGTGCCACACCTCCGAGTGTATCATTTGTAGGTATCAATTCCAGTAGTTTCATATCCCTATGTGCATTGGTATCTCTGTAGAAAAAATTCTCTCATTACATTGTGTGTTGGTCTATCATACCCTTGTGTGTGTTGGTATAGAATATCCTTGTACATGCTACTCTATTATATCCCACACATTGGTATTTCCAGTGGTATCCATATCATGTGTATATATCCCACATCTATCCCTACATTATTTCTAGGTATTCTATCCTATGTGGTATCTATCCTTCGTGTATCTATCCATGTGTGTTTACTTGATACATATCCATTGCATGTGTAGTATACATATCCATGGTCTACCATATCCATCTTGTTGGTATATCCATATGCATATATATGTGTCTGTCTATCTATATATGTATTTGTCAATGAATTGAAGGGATTCTTAGGCAATTTATTCCACTCAATAGATGGTTGACAGAAGGACAAGTTGTTGTTGCTTCCTTTTTACTTTAAGCTTAACCTTCTTATCCAATGTTGGCACGACTGAGGTTGCTAACAAATGGCCACCCATAGTTATGTATATTGTCCTAATTCCTACTAATAAGTCCAGTCCGATCTAGTCATGTCCCACTTATCATATGCCCATCGATCCTTTTGGTGCTTAATTGTTGTCAATGGATTTAGAAAACAAGAAAGCAGAGCTGGGCTAAGTTGCGTAATGTGTAGCTATTTTGGGGGACCAATTTTGTTGGCAATGGTATTGATAGTGGTCAAGGCTTAGAAGGAGTGAATGTGGTGCATGTCACCTCCAATCGTTTGGAATAGGCATATGTAGTGATACTCTTAGAGAAGCTTTGCAATTTTTTGTATGTCATTTGAAGGTTTCATTTTTATCCTCTAAAGCACAATGAACATAAATTATATTTTGCATAAGGCTATATTTTAGATATTATCAATATCATTATTGTACTAGTTGTATCACATAGGAATCATTGTATTGTAAACCATTTTTAAAGACTTAGACCTACACCTTGCATCACAATAGATGTTGCAAATATTTTGTTTTTCATTGCATAAGCTTGTAGTGTTAAAGATGAATTCTTTGGCTTCCATCGTTGGAGTGGTGCGCACTGGAAAAGACAACTACCCAGAGTGGTCAAGGAAGATCAAGCACACCCTCATCTTCAATAGTTTGTGGGATGACATTTGTGAAGGAGAAACTGTTGAAGGAGCGGATGATGCCACACTTAGAGATCCTGCAAAACCTAATGTAGACAAAGAACTTGCCATATGGAAGAGTAGAGACAAGAAGGAATACACATTGATAGATGTTACCATAAGTGAAGAGATGAGTCGGCATATTACACGTGGTAAACTTCTTATGATGCTTTGAAGAAGTTAAAGGATTTGTATGACTCACATTTGAAATTGGAGTTGATTCTATTGTTGAGGCTCTTCAACCTAGAGTTGAAGGACAATGATCCCATGACTGCATCATTTGATATTAGAGGAATCACGCATGACATTGATGCTACTAGTGTGAAGAAGACCTTGCTATCACCACCTTCATCAAGTTCCTCTACCCCACATATTCACATTATCTTGAATTGCTTCAAGCTAGTGGTAACTTGAAAGAACTCCCCTTTGACACTCTGGTGGAGAAGATTGTAGAAAGAGAGAAATCCTTTGGAAAGAAGACAATCCAACCCATTCGAGAGACCTTTTACCTTGTCTAGAAAGGGAAGAATCAATCAAATGATTCTTCTAAAGGAGAAAGCAGTAAGAGAGGACGTGGAAGAAAGAATTCCAAATGTAGGGGAGTAGAAACAATCACAACAAGAGACCTAATCTTCACTATGGCCATTGTGGCCAGAATGGACATGATGCAAAACATTATTGGGCTCCATGGGAGACTATTAAAGAGAAGCATAACCAGAAGAAAGAGGATAAAGGTAAATCTCATGGGTCTGGTATAGCTCCTGAATCTGTTCACTTTATTGTTTCACATGTAATGTTGGCATAAATGAAGTTATGTTCAACAATTCTTGAGAGATACTTGGTTGCTTGAAACTGGTGCTACCTTCCACATGACATTTAAAAGAGACTTTTTGAAGATTTGAATGAAAATGTAGATGGTATAGTGTACTTTACATATAAGTCTAGCCTCAAACCTAAAGGAATTGGCACATCAGGCTCAAATTATCTAGGTTCCCTGACTTTTTGTTGCATAATGTTCTCTATCTTCTAGAGATGCATAGAAACTCATCGTCTCTTATGCAGATTCGACAACAAGACCATTCCATCCACATATTTAATAGACAATTTGAGATAGGGATATCCTCTGGCAACCAAGCCATCATGAATGTATATAAAGATGATAAATTGTTAAATATGAAAGGAACATCTACAAGAGAACAAAATTTTTCTTGCCTCTCTCAACATGAAGAAGGTATATTGTCATCTAGTCTCCTATGGCATGTTGGATATGGACACATTAATTATAACAATATATGAATGTTAAAAAAAATGGTGTTTCTGGTTTTCCCACCATTCCAAAGAAGTTGAAACATTGTGATGCTTGTATTTTTGGCAAACATTGTAAGAAGCCTTTCCATGAGTCAAATTCTAGAGCATGTAGAAAACTAGAGTTGATACACTCTGACTTGTGTGGCCCCATGCATGTTGCTTCTACAAATGGTAATAAATATCTCTTGACTTTTATTAATGAGTAAACCAAGATGTGTTGGGTCTATTTACTAAAGCAAAAATATGAGGCATATGAAACATTTAAAAAATTTCATGTATGGATTGAAAATGAAGCATACTCTCACATTAGCACTCTTCATATTGATAACAGAAAAGACTATGCCTCTAATGATTTTGAAAACTATATTCCTCAACACGGGATTATTCATCAAACAATTGTTCCATATAATCCTCAGCATAATTGTGTAGCAAAAAGAATGAACATGACACTCTTGAATATGGTATGCTCCATGTTATTTTTCAAGAATGTGACATCGATGTTTTGTGGTGATGTGGCTCTAAGTGCAGTTTATTTGAGAAACAAAAGTCCAACTCATGCTCTTAGAAACAAGAGTCCGTATGAAATGTGGTATGGCCACATTCCTTTGATAAGGCATCTCAAGGTCGTTGGTTCGTGGTTGGTTCCACCCATTATGCCTTAATTCCAAAGGAACAAAGAAACAAGCTCAGTGCAAGGAGTCGAAAGTGCATCTTCTTGGGGTACTCAAACATTGCCAAGGCATATTGTTTTTATGATGAGGTAAACACAAAGTTTATACTTTCAAAAGATGTCATTTTTCTTGAAATGGATAAAAATGACAAGACTATTGAGAGGCAACTTGATCTTCTAGATAAATTTACCTATGTAAAGACATTTCATGAAGTTAACAATGAGATTCCACATCTTTAAGGGAGGATATTGATCTTGGATCAATCATTGGAATCTCCTTTTGCAACACTATCAACTCCATATGAAGAATTTATTTCCAATTCACCACAACAAGAGGTTCAATTGGATGATGTGATTGAGAGGACTAGAAGATTGAATCTTGAATAAAATGAAGCACTACTAGTTGATCAATCTAGACCTTCACATAAAGTTCTAAAGTGGGTTATGAAGACACTTGAAAGTGTTCAATTGATGAATTTGGAAAGACAAGAACCAAGAGTTCAACAAGGTAAGAAGATGGAGGAGATGTAGATAATTCAAATTTAGGTGATGTAGAAGATTTGGATGTTTCGTATGATTGTGAATTGAATTTATTTGTTAACCTTGAACCAACTTCCTTTGAAGAAGTTGTTTCTCATGATGAGTGGAAAGAAGCCATGCATAATGAAGATGATGCTCTCATCAATATTGGGACATGGAAGTTGGTGGACACTCCATTTGGAACCAAACCAACTGGCTGCAAATGGGTCTAGAAGAATAAGTACAAATCAAATGGCTCACTTGACAAGCATAGGGTGAGGCTTGTGAAAAAAAGGTTTCCACATAAAGAAGGCATTGACTATGAGGATACTTTCTCCCCCACAACAAAATGGGATACCACGTGCACTCTATTGACTTTGGCTGCACTAAATGAGTGGAAATTTTATCATATGGATGTGAAGATTGCTTTCTTGAATGGAGACTTGAAAGATAATATCTTCATGTCTTAGCTAGAAGGTTTTTTTTTGAAGGGACAAGAATAGAAGGTATGCAAACAATTCATTGTATGGCATGAAACAAGCACCTCACGCATGGTATGAAAATCTAAATGAGCATCTTTTGAATTAAATTTCAAACACTTTTATCTTGATGATGAAACAATGCTTGTAAAAAAAAATTGGAATATTTGTTGTATATCTTGTAGTGTATGTAAATGATCTATTGATAACAGGGTGAATCCACGAATGTGGTTCACCATTTTTGGCGGATTGCAAGGCAAAAATTCGCTTTTTGGAACTTCGATCGAGATAATTTCAAGCCCTCGATCGAGGGTTTAAAACTACCTCGATCGAGGGATTTAACATACCTCGATCGAGGATGTTGTAAACCCTCGATCGAGCAAAACCTCGATCGAGGGTTTGGTTAGACCCTCGATCGAGGGTTTGTTCGAACCGTCAGAAAAAAAACAAAAGTGTCCGTGTGGTTGTGCATTGACAGACCCTCGATCGAGGTTTTGACCCTCGATTGAGGGTTTGCTCGATCGAGGGAATGCGACAGAGAAAAAAAAAACAAAACAGGGCTTGGTCGGCCCGGTCGGCCTTGTTTTTGTGCTTGACAGAGACAGAGACAGAGAACAGTGAGCCGGGACCTCGACCGAGCACACGCCCGACCCACAGTGACGCGACCTCCCCACAGCAACGCCATGTCATCTCTTCCACCAGGTGGGTGGAAATCCTACCATTCGTTTTGTTATTAAAAAAATATATATATATATATTTCTTATTTTATGTATAAATTTGTGTATTTTTATCAAATCTAGGTTTATTTTAGTTTTTTAGAAATGGTTAGGATGTAGGCAATTAAACTAAACCACCATTGAAACCGAAAACCGCCATTGAAACCAAACTTATTGAAAAAACAACCATTTGATTTAACTAAAACAAAAACCTATTTCAAACCAAAACAAAAACCCATTTCAAACCAAAACAAAAACCAAATTTGAAATAGATTTAGGGTTTTAGATATTTGTCACTTATTTGTTTAAATTATTTAATTTAATTTTGTTTTTATATCAATCGGTAGCATTTCACCCCATAGATGCTACCGGTTTTATTTTAAAATGTGATTTTACAAGCCGAAATGTTGCCCATTTTTTTTCAATCCTCCGGGAACGCCAAGAGGATTGAAAAAAAACCATTTGAAGCTAAAACAGAAAACCATTTCAAAACAAAAACCAAAACTATTTTAAATTTGAAATACTCTTAGGATTTTAAATTTATTTTGCATTTATTTGTTTAAAAATTATTTGGTATGTGAATTTGCAAGCAGAAATGCTGCCAATTGTTTTTCAATCCTCCGAGAACGCCAAGAAGATTAAAAAAAAAATCATATATTAATATTAATATTATAATATAAAAAATTAAAAAAATAAATATTAATAATATATATAATCATATATTGTTTATTAATTTTTACTTAATTTATTTTAAAAAAAAATATTTAATAAATTAATAATATAATATAAAAAATTAAAAAATGAATATGAATAATATATAATCATATATTATTAATCATAACCATAACCATAACCAACTTGCCAAATTGTCCTAAATAGGATCTCCTCTCAGGCCATGAAAAGTATGTCCACAATGTGAGCATCAATGAATATAAATTGGCCTGTAACCATAATGGATAGCTTGGAAAAATTCCCAACATCAGGTGGCCTAACGTCATTAGATGATCACGTGGCATAACATAACATTATTAATATTAAAATAGGAAACATTTTATAAATATGATAATATTAATATTGTTTACATTATTAAAAAAAACTATCAATAATTATTTATAAAAATAAAAATAAAATAAAGACATATTGTGGAGAGAAATTCTCTTGTAGACAAGAAAATATCATAAAAAAAATTAACATATAGTAAATTAAATTTTTATTATTAAAATAAAATAAGAAATAATTTAAATTTATAATAAACTATAAAGGTTTATATTTCAAATAATTACTTTAATTAAATTTCATTATATTTAATAATGATTGCTTATGAATAGACTATGGTAAAATATTGTTAAGAGTTATTATAATTAATCACAATTAATTATAATTAAATATGGTCTATGTGTTGATTATATGATTTTTATGATTAACTTTGATATTACGACTTTTATTTGACGTAAATATTCCATCCATGTCTAGGTTGGATATTTTGTGTCATAATTAAATATGGTCTATGTGTTGATTATATGATTTTTATGATTAACTATTATATTATGACTTTTATTTGACGTAAATATTCCATCCATATCTAGGTTTGATATTTTGTGTCAATCATATATAATATTGAGATCTTTTACCTATTATATATAGATGAAATTAATGAAAAAAATTAATCATAAAAATAATAACATTTCTTTAAATGTAATTAGTAAAAAAACTATTATATATAGATGAAATTAATGAAAAAAATTAATCATAAAAACAATAACATTTCTTTAAATGAAATTAGTAAAATAAAAAACTAAACATAAGATAATAACATTTTTTTTAATTCTTTACATAATTATATACATGATATCTTATGTTAAAATTTAAAAATTATGTTGAAATTTAAAAATTAGATACATATTACTACGAGTTCATTACGGTTATATTCTATTTTTCATATATTTTTCATGGTTAATTTTTTTTTAACATGTGAAATTTGTCCTCATATCACTTAAAGCTTCAACAGAAACTTTATATCAAATTATTATATCAAATAGAGTACATGGCTTCATTACATTGGGCTTTGTTAGTGTTTAGACAGCACAACAATCAGATTTTCAATAACTTCCCTTCCCCCACCATACATCAACTTGAGAAAAAGGATGAATTTACTACAGACACATAAAAACTGCCATTTGTTCTTCATACACCGATTCCTTAAACTGAAACCTATACAACTATTAGTCAAGGAACAACCAAGACACAGATAAACTCGACCCAAATTACAAAAAGATTGAGGAACCATAGGAGCTATTCAGACGACCTTTGATGAACTCGCACCGATGGAAGGATGCGACCCTCGCAACTCCTTAATATTGCCTTCTCCCGCACATGCCCTATCTCCAGAGGTGTCGTCCGCCACAGCCTGGCCTCCCTTGCCCATGATCTTCACCAAACCAGTCGCACTCGCAGAGGTAATACTAGATCGCCAGATCCCAGAGCAGGGGGTCGATAGAAATGTATCCCCATCTTGCTAGCCATTATGTCGATTTTCTTGTACATTAGTTGACAATCTCTATTATGTTCTTTCCAAGCCCGTGCTAACTCCTTGTCACCAATTTCCTTGTTCGCAACTTCACTCGTTCCATGAGGACATGGGAGAGAAGCCCCTTTGTAGCCCAGTAGGTCGCCATGAGCCTGACGTAGGATGCCATCCCGCCAATAGTTGTCCTCAGGTATTGCACCCATTCTGTCACCTCCTCTCTAACTTACTCAATCTTGAGGGATTTAACTTGTTCCCATAAATTCTTCTCGACCTTCTCGATATCCCCACAGATAGTTTGGGGGATTCTTTCTCAGAAGAAACAAGCCACTTGACAGACCCGCCTTTGCTCCCGAGTCACCCTCGGAAGATTTTCTTCCTTAACCTTCCTTCCTCTCTTCATAGCCTTATTCTCCCTAGGAGCCATGACGACCTTCCAAGAGGTTTTCCGATATTCCTTACATAGGAATTCCAAAACTAAGCACCGTAAAAGCTTTAGGACGTCGAATAAGCTAGGAAATTTGCATGCCGATCTCGTCTTTCCTTCCTCATGTATAGCCTTGTCACCACTCTGATCCTTATTTTCTTTCATTATAGTTATGTCCTGTCCATCAAGTCGCAGATTATTCTTGGCTTCAATGCACTACTTTTATTAGATTGCGTCCTCTGGACGAGGACGCGGTTGTATTCCTTCCTCCTCATTATTCTCGCGGCAGGGTAAATGCTCATTCAATTAAGCATTGATTTCCTTAGTACTTGTATCATCGACATGAGTGGGGCTATTTTATTCCAGGAACCTTCTTTTCACTCGATGGTTGAGGATCAATAGGAGCAAACTCTATTCTAGTGGTGGCCTTGAATTTGAATTGGAATTGAAATTGAATTTGGAATTGCATTTGAAATTTGAAATTGAAATTGAAATTTGAATTGAATTTGAATTTGAAATGTGAAATTTGAAATAGAATTTGAAATTTGAATTGAATTTGAATTTGAAATTGAAATTTGAAATTTGGAATATAATTTGAATTTGAAATTGAAATGTGAAATTTGGAATAGAATTTGAAATTTGAATTGAATTTGAATTTGAAATTGAAATGTGAAATTTGGAATAGGATTTGAAATTGAAATGAGAAAATTTGAAATTGAAATGTGAAATTTGGAATAGAATTTGAAAGAAAATTAGAATTAGAAATTAAAATGTGATGCAGATAGTCCTGAAGAGAGAGATTCGGTGCTTCGTGCTCCACGAAGCACGAGAGGATCTGACGTTGCCCGACAGGGTGGCCATCGGCAACGCTCCCGTTCACCGAGGAGTGATGCCAGGCCGGGGTCGGCTGCCATTGGTGGTGGTAGCAGGAGAGATAGTGTGTCGGTTCATCCCGACGACATACATGCGGATCCCCAGGAGGAGGATGTGCAACAAGACACAAGTGCATCAGGTGCGTATTTTTTGTTAGCACATTTTCAGTAAATTTTTAGTATATAATGCATTGAATTTCAGCTGCAAGTTATAATATATATTTTTAGTAACATTTGTGTTTTGGTTTGGATCGCAGGTGCCCCATCAGGGGGATCGTACGATGATGAGGTTGCACATATCACTCTCATTGACATCATTTCCTAGCGAGAGTGGGTGAGCTCATGTGTGAGCACTTTGAGGGAGGATTCTCCCACACGGCGATCTTTGTCGATGATGTTATCGGCGATTGATGAGATGTTGACCCTCTACAGGAGGGTAGGAACTCTTAGTGACATTTGGCGACATTCATGCTAGAGGAGGAGGGATGGTGTCATTGGGATCCACAAATGGGAGGATGTCAAAGTTGCCATAAGAGGGCATGACATCAAGGGTGCTTTATTCGACATCCCTCGTGACTGTGCCCCCGGTCAACCGCTTAGACTCAGGGAGTTTAAGTTGGAGGTCACTGCACCACATATATATGATAGATTCATGGGAGCGTGGGGCATGTTCCCACACCATGACTAGGTCCCATTATACTTTGCAAAACATGTTTATGCAGAGTCTGTTTTGGACATGCACCCGGATTACACTAGCACAGGGTCCCAGTTCTATGGGGCTGGTAGGAGACACTCCTACCAACGTCCTAGAGCTCGGAGAGACCCTTCCTTCGTGCCACCCACTCCGAGGTTGATACCTCTTCCAGACAGGGAGGTTATCAGGTCGGGGGATGTGGCACAATCATCCCAGCTTGCTGTAGAGGCTAGAGCTGACCTTGCTGACTCGTTGTTCACTGCCTTGGGCAGTGTTTCTATTGCTACACATGGAGATGCATCTAGACCACCCCATCCACCTGCAGAGCCAGAGATAGAGCATGTCTCTAGTGACATGCTCAGGAGTCTCGATCGTGAGACCCTACTGCGGTATGCTGAGTCAGCGCGAAATGCATACTTTCAGTTAGATCGTAGATGCGTCGCTACACGACAGGTATACTTTTGTACAATTATGTATATATGTTCTTCATGTTACATCATATCAATGTCGCAAATTGAATGGTCAATAATACTTAAGGGAGTTGTATTCTATTGATCCATGCAGGGGACCCCATTCATGGATCAACTCTTTGCTAGCGAGCCATCTATTGGTCCGCTAGTTGGGGTAAGTTATAATTTATGTTCCAATTTAATTTGTGTTTGAATATTATTTCTCAGTTTAAATAATTTGTGTTTTATTTCTTAATTTCCGAGATTTATGTTGTAGATCTTAACTTCAAATGAATTTCAAATTGTACAGGGCAACGGAAAGGCGGTAGATCCTGATTATGGACATGAGGACCGTGAAGGTTCTGACGAGCCAGGTCCAGAGACACATGTGAGTTTTAATTTATGTTCCAATTCATGTTATTTAGTCACATTTAGTAATTGATTTTTGTACTTTATGTTTCAATTTTTATGGATAGCTTTTAAATTATGTTAAATTTAGTTTTAATTTTTAATAAATCTAACTTATTCCATGTAATGGCATATTACATAGGCATCGCAATAGGCGGGTGTCAGTGCTGCATTGGGTTTCACACATAGTTGGGATGTACCTTGAGTACATTATCCTGATGAAGGGCCATCTACTCGTATTCCTACCCAGATCCCGGATATCACCATTGACACAGCGGATATGGTACAATTCCTCGAGGGTTTAGAGTCTCAAAGACAACAGTGGGCTGCTGCACAGGAGGGCAGTCAGAGGGACGATCATAGGCCTCGTGGGGGTAGTGGCCGATGAGTTGATGATCTATACATTTCCATGTTTTGGATATTTTCATATTTGATATATTTTCATGTTTTGGATGATCTATATATACGTTATCATGTTTTGGATATGGATTCATATCATTTATACATGGACTTTAGATATGGACTTTTGGATATTTTGTATATTTTATCATATTGATGTTTTTATGTGTATTTTGTATATGATTTGAAATCGATTGTTTTTTATATTAGATCTGGACATAGTTATTACAGTTACAAATTTATGTTTTGTCGTTTCAAATGCAAATTTAATGTGTAGTTACAATTTAGTTCAATTTAAAATGCAAATTTCGACTACATTAGAGTTCACATCTTCCAAAATTTAGAATTGAATACATACATTACGTTTTAAAATTGAAATTACAATTCCAATTCAATTATAATGTAAAATTTCCAATTTAATGTGTAATTTCAATTCCAATTCAATTGCAATTTAAAAGCTCGTTTTCAACTACATTACAATTGCAGAAATGAAATCAACATGTAAAATTAGAATACATTTGTAATTAATAATTGAAATTTTGATTACATTATGTTGTCTACACATTACAATTCAATTACAATTTAAAATTAAAATCTCAAATTTAATGTGTAATTTCAATTGAGAATACAATGTGTTGTTCCAATTTACAAGTTCAATTTCAATTACATTACAATTGTATTTGAAATAAAAATTTTAAATTATGATACATTGTACAATCTAAAATTTAAATTTTACAATTTTACCTTGTATTAAGATGTATTTTAAATTCTCAATTTTGTATTTGAAATCAAAATTTAAAATTAGAATACATTTCAAATTGAAAATTGAAATTGACATTTTGCATTATGTTGTCTACACATTACAATTCACTTACAGTTTCCACATTCCAATTCAATTACAATTTAAAATTAAAATCTCAAATTTAATGTGTAATTTCAATTGAGAATACAATGTGTTGTTCCAATGTACAAGTTCAATTTCAATTACATTCCAATTGCATTTGAAATAAAAATTTTAAATTATGATACATTGTACAATCTAAAATTTAAATTTTACAATTTTACATTGTATATAGATGTATTTTAAATTGTCAATTTTGTATTTGAAATCAAAAATTATAATTAGAATACATTTGAAATTGAAAATTGAAATTGACATTTTGCATTATGTTGTCTACACATTACAATTCACTTACAGTTTCCACATTCCAATTCAATTACATGGAAAATTTAATGTGTAATTTCAATTGAAAATTCAATGTGTTGTTGTATATAAGAATGTTTTTGTCCATTGAGAGTGTGAAATATCCATTGAGACAAAATTATATAATTACAAGTTATATAGTATGTAGGTAATCTTTGTGTTATTTTCTTTTAAGTGTGTGCTCTAATCTAAAGTCATAAATGTATGGTATGTTTTCTTGGCAATGGGCATAACCACCTAGTTAATATAAGAAATGGAAATATGTTGATAGCAGATGCTTGTACAACTATGGTAGAAACTATGCTTGTACAACTATTTCATATGATATATGTTTTGATGACAAATGGAGATAATGACACCATTTGATCCAACTAGGTAAGTTGCATATATGAAGCATGTACAAGTTATTACCTTTCCATGTACTATGCTTGTATGTTGAATGTTCACATCAACATGTACAAAATAAATTTTTAAATTGAATGCGAGTATGTAAAGTTAATGAATGCTTACATCAACAAGCAAAATAATGTTTTGTGAGACTATGCTTCCCAACTACTTATGAAAAAACCTTACAAATCATTTTGATGATATGGACGAACATTCATTATGTGAATTATAACCAGTGTCAAGCAAAGGGATTTTCAACCACCAAATCACCATAACTAAATGTCACCCACGAATTTAAAAATTCTACTAGCAAGGTCAATCTAATTATTAATCAATCGCTTTGAAAGGAAACCAAATTGAAGGAGTGTTTTGGTGCCCTTCATTTCCCTTAGTAAGAAAAATTAAAAACTATGGATTGATTGCGGTCACGTCACAAAAAATATAGCTAAGGAAGAGTCACATATATACCACACATGGGTATGTATGAGACCTCTAGTTGAAGCTTCAATGATAGACTATGAACAATCAAGGGAAACACAATAGTCCTAAATAGCAAAAATTCTAGGTTATTGATACAAGAATGTGTGGTCCAAACAATAATTATAATGCCCCAAATTTTCTAAATTCATATATTAAAGAATGTTGCACAAAATGGTAATTGATCACCAAATTCAAGTTCAAGGTAGGTGACAACATTGAATATCGATTATATAGAGCATTGTCACATATGAATACAAGGGACATAGAAGAGTCTAGAGGTTTAAGGATAAAGTCTAGAGCCATATAAATTTCCCTGAAGATGTGGGGACTCTCGATTGCATAAACAATGTATGCCTTAATAATCATACTCCTAAATTGAATTAAGTGGGCATGCATTGCATGCTAACCACTGTAGTTATCTCTCAATTCCTTTTTTCTTGTGTTTTCAAGGTACTTATGATAGTTATGTGTTTTCAAGCTACCCAAACTCATTTCACATGATTTCCATTCTTATAAATATGAAAATAGAAATTAAGTTTTGGCCATCATGAATTTTACTTAGTTGAAGCAATTATTTAGTGACCTAAAACCTAAAATACATAAGTTTATTGATTTTGGTTTAACCTGGAAATTATAATGTATAAAATTTTGCAAGTTTGGAATCAAAATTTAAAATTAGAATACATTGTAGAATTCAAAATTTAAATTTCGCCATTCCACATTGTATAGATGTATTTTAAATTCTCAATTACAGTACAATTGTATTTGAAATCAAAATCTAAAATTATAACTTGTACATGTTCAAGTGTATTCACATTAGAGCACCATGACTCAAATTTCACAAAAGCCTCCCATCCGGTATTTGTATTCTTGACATTAAGCATAGATACAAAAATACATTTATAAAACAACCTCCACAAAAATCTCCAAAAAAATATTACACAAGACAACATGAAAAATTCTGACATGTATGCAAGTGGCATACATGTAACTCATTCATCTGGCCAATGGGTTATAGGAATGCAAGTCTCCATAATACGATCATGGTCATCTTCTGTCATCTTCCATCTCTTTGACATATAAATCATTTTCACAGTGATCAAGCCCGCATCCATTTGCATCAATGCAAAAATCACAAAAGCAGGCATACTTCCTCGTTTCAATGGAAAATATGTCCCCCATATCTTTACTTCGAACAGAATGCAATTCCCTCGTACCAGGGATGGTGTCACAATACCATGGAATGGATCTATTAACATTTCCAAGGGAAACATCCCAGAAGAACCCTGCATGGAATTCAATTTGTCATATGTAAATTCCTATCGAGTACATGTCTTCTTTTGGAAATGTTGATATTGAATGTTATTAGCTTATTAATTGAGTTTGGAGTTTATTACTTGCACACCGGCCTTGCTTGTTCGTGACCTGATGTCCCAAATGACGTGTGCACCAATCAACTACTTCAATGGAGCATTTGAGTTGGGTTGCACCATGACTCATCTGGTACCTCCGAAGTGCTCGTTTCACACATGCACATGCGCCATCATGTTCACCCTTTCCATGCCCTATCTCAAAAAGGCTCCAGGTGTGTTGGATTCCTGTCTGTTTGTGCAGGCGACTCAACCAATAAAATGAGCGTGCCGATTTGAATTTCCCTTCACACCCATCTGACCAAATCCAGTGTTCAGTAAATGATACGCCTCTTTGCCTGAATGAATCATAAATCAACCCAAAGCAGTGTTGAACGAACAATGTGTCATGCTCACGATCATCGCTAACATAAAAATGGTACTCCTTGATCACTTCACGTGACTGGGGAGTGCTATCCCTACCATCAATGTTTTCTTGAGCATGTCTGTAGAACACATGTACGAAGATAGACACCTGGTCAGAGTGATAGTACTCACTTTGTATCTCTCTCTGAGGAGCAAAGGTGTAGTTCTCCGCAAAGTCTACCACTGATAAGATTGTGCCCGGCTCAAATACCTCACGGGAATGTTTGAATTCTGAAGCTTGCCACCTGGACCTATGGGAGTGCTTTATGTATTTATAAATCTGACTTTGAAACTTCTCCATGAAATCTGAAACATGAATCTCATCATCGAGCAAGTCGATCCTCTTGGATGGCACAAATGAAGAAGGTGTTGGATTCATGGTGACGTACTCGTACCTCTTCCACCTAATGGTGATATCTGACAATCCATGGTGTGTTGGATTGATAGGAAAGTTCCTATGGAACAATGTCAAATCACCACATTCATGGCATTTTCTCCCACCTACACACCTCTTATTGAAAAACACGTGTTCAGGATTCCTGTTGCATAGTATCATACAAATAAAATCTTGCACCGTGTGAGGAGCTAGTACACCGTTCTAGTGCCTTTTGCAAAAATCTAGAAATGTGTCATAGTATAGTTGAAATTCAACGTGGTACCAATAGCAGCAAGTGTCGCGAATCGTATTCGGCCTAATATACCACGGTTTCAATTTGTTGAACATGCTAAATGATATTTGAACACCAGGATTGGTTTCTTGGAATTCCTCGTAAAGTGCAACTCCCGTCATCTCCATCACATGCTTACAGTGCTCCTGATAAATGCCTCTGGATAAACGTTGTCACAGGACATGCTTTTGATCTGGAATAACACAAGAATGACTATCCCAAAACTCTATCACCTTCTCTCTAATGCTTGCTGCCATCCTATCTCGATAGGGTTCCCTACAAATAAGAGCCCAACAAGCAGCTTCATCACTTTCATCTATCCGGACCCTGAATTTAGTATATTTGAGCAATGTTCTTTTTGAAACATTGAGCAATGATGCCATTGTTGATACCATTCAATTTCTTGAGGTGCTTTGTGCCACAACAACCGTTGTAATTGCCTTATGAGCAACTCGGGTATCATTGTTTCTTGATTTTCCAAATGAAGATAATGCAGTTCTTAAATTTTCTATTGCATTCTGGCATGTCTTTTTTGTTTTAACATCTTGAAAACTCAACAACTTTGTGGCACGTTTCAATTTTTTGCGTTTTATCAGCCCATGTAGGATTTGAGCTTGTGCCATCGTTGAATGTTGTTCAAAATATGACTTGATTATGTTATTGACATGCTCTCTAACTCTCCGACCAGGGATCGAGTTCCCAATCTCTTCTTGTGCAGAAACAACTGCACAATCCTCTAGAAAATTTCCACCCCTTCCAACCCCACTGCAACTCCCAATTATATTTTCAATGTGAGAGGGAAAGGTGTCATGTGATGGCTAATCAGGATCATGAGGGGGCATAGGGTCATGTGATTCTTGATCACCATGATGTGATGTCTGACCATAATCTCTCCCTGCGTAACATGTAAATTAAAACAAACTGAAAATTGGTTACTTCATAGTTGTGCATTGAACTTTAAAATAGCCAGTAACTTGAAATTTGATGTGGAAATTGAAAAATTTAAAATTGCATGTGAATTGAATTTTCCAACTAATACATTTAGCTTGAGAATTGTTCTAAGTAAAAATCGAAATTGCTAGTAACTTGAAATTTGAAATTGCTCAAGTAACTTGAAATTGCTAGTAACTTGAAATTTCAAATTGCTCAAGTGATACGAACTGTTACACCAAAACCTCGAGGTGTTAGTGAAGGCCGCCCACTAGGATCTTAACCTCTGCATCGTACGAGCCCCGGACGAACACTGCAATGCCGACGTTGGATCTGAAACGGCGCGGAAGTGATCGACAACAGTTCAGCTGAAAATAGATATGGACCCCAGGTATGTTAGGCTTCCTAATAGTTTAGGTGTTTCACTTGGCCACCAATGCTGTCTGACGGATTGCGTATTGGGGCTGTACCCCTCACCCCACGGATCAGGTAAAACTGATAACCGCTTAGCCACAAACGACAGCTCTTGGTTTACCTCACGGGTGGAAACGAGTCAATCAGGTAGGGGTCGTTGCCCTTTTCGCTGGCAGGTCCTCTCAATGGGCCAGCTACTTCAGGGTTCCTGTGGTACTCCTCACAATGAGTTTTAGGGCTTATGCCCAAGTACTTCCCACAGTTAAGCGGACATGGATTATTTCCAAATCCGAACTTGCAACAGAAGCAAAATTTGTAGTAACTTGTACATTTAACTTTAAAATTGCTAGTAACTTGAAAATCAACTATATATATTTAAGTCAAGATAATTATTAATAACTTGATAAAAATTATTGTGGGCATAAAAATTAATATCATTTACAATCATCACATTATATAATTGTGGGCAAATTTTCTTTATGCAATTTATGTCCATTTTACTTTTACATTACAAGAAAAATGTTATTTTAACTTTATGGTATAATTTATAAATAAATAAATATTTAAAATACAAGTTGCAAATCACCATGCAAAGAATAAATGATTACAACACTTCTACCCTAGAATTTCAAAGACAACATTATGCATCCCATGTTGTATATAAGTGAAATAAAAATTTGAGATTGATTTTCTACCCATCATAACATACCTATTATACTCTAAATGTGGGGAAAAAAACATTGATTTAGAGATGAATACGATATTTAATTAAAAAACATTGTAGTGATATGATAGATGGGAAATTCATAATTTTTAATGCAAAATAACATTTTCATTAGTTGATGATTTTGCAATTTCAACAATAGACATTTAAATGGAAATTGTAATTTTATCATAAATTGCAATTTAAGGATTTTTTATCAATAATGCTTCACATATCAATGCAAGGTTGCAAACATTGCAAATTTAATTATTTCCAATTTGTCCTAACAAAATATATGGTTCTAATCATTAATCTTATCATGGTAATATGTCATATTATGCAAATAAAAATATATGTGATAGATGAATTTTTTTTTAGAGTAAACATTATAATTAAATAGCTCTTTGAACATTCATTTGTATTCAAATATTCATTACTATAAAAATATTGCCAACCACCATAACTATGAAAATATTCATTCATTTGTTTTCAAATTGAATAAATTCTAACTAATACATAACTATCAAACATGTAAATTTCAAAATATTCATTCATTTGTTTTGAAATCGAATTTTCTAACAAAACAAGAATTGAGATTACATTTAACTTGAAATTGTTAGTAACTTAAAAAATTGCAATTAGTTAAATATATACAATTTAACTTGAAAATATAGTGTCTAAGTGTACATTTAATTTGAAAATTATTCTAATAACATTGAAAATTGTTAATAAAGTTAGAAATTTCAAAATAGTTAATATGTACATACATTTTAACTTGAAAATAGAATCGAAGTGTACATTTCATTTGAAAATTGTAGGATAATAAAATTGAAAAATGTTAGCAAACTTTGAAATAATTTGAAAATTGTTTTAAAGCAACTTTGAAGCATAATTTGAAAATTGTTAGCAACTTTGAAATAATTTGAAAATAGTTAAAAATATGTTCATATTTTAACATGAAAATAGAATATAAATTTACATGTTTAATTTGAAAATTGTTCTAATTTAAGTTTGGTTTAAAGCCACTTGAAAATTGTTCATTTAACATAAAAATTGTTGCAAACTTTGAAATTTAAATAACAAATTGATGAAATAAATAAGAATATAATTACAAATAAATATGAAACAAATTAAATTATGAAATTTAGTTAGATTTATTGGAAAATTGTTACTAATTTTGTAAATTATGTAGCATGATATTTAAATTATGATAGCATGTAATTCAATAATTTACCTTGGTTGTCCTCCATTGGAATTTGTTGCACCAAATTTGCATCTTATTCTTCTCTCAACCTTGCTCTTTGTTGTCTCATTCGTTCTCTATTGTACTCACGTTCTTCATTGACATTTTGTTGTCTAGCATGTTTTCTTTGTATTTTTTTTTTATTCCCCATCAATCTACAATGAAAACAAACAATTTTTTTTTCAATATGTTATAAGAAACAACAATATGTTAATATGAAATCTTGAAATATGCCTAAAAAGAAATCTTACATGAATCAATTTACAATGAAAACAAACAATTTTTTTTTCAAATTATTATAACAAACAATAAAATGTTAGTATGAAATCTTGAATTATGTCTACAAAGATATCTTACATGTCTAATGAGGTCTAATTCAGCAATATGAAAATGACAAATCTCTAATTCAACAAGATCAAATTCACAAATCTCCAATTCAACAAGATCAAATTATTAAATCTCTAATGGAAAAAAAAATTAGAAAGGAAGTAAATTGTATTTTGTGAATCCTTGTTTGTTAGTTATATACAGGTTCGTTGTTGTTTTTCGGAGGGAAGGGTAGTTGGAAACATTAATTGTTGCCAACTTCTTTCGCGGTTTCGCCTCGGCTGCTTTATATATTTTTTTACACAGACAAACCCTCGATCGAGCCTTTTTGACAGACGCTTGATCGAGCTAATACCTCGATCGAGGTTTTATTAAACCCTCGATCGAGGTATCATTAAACCCTCGATCGAGGTTCTGTTAAGCCCTCGATCAAGGTTTTTGAAAAAGCTCGATCGAGGGCTTAAAATACAGGCCGAGAGCCCCTTTCTCAGTAGAATGGAATGTTTGTCTGCCTTCCACAGAGTTGAACTATGGAATTAAATGCTCATTAATGAGCAGACTTAATACCATTGGATTCGTCAACGAATCCTCTATCCAGATATATAAAAGTTACGAATTTTTATCTTCATATGTTTGTTGTTTTTAATTTTCTACTAAAACTTGCCCTAAAAAACCATGCCGACAATTTCGATTGAGCTCAAAGATAAATCCACAACATTCAAAATACACATCCAAAAAATTTGAAAAAATACACAAGCTCTAGATAAACACGTCCTCTTTAAAAGGGTAGTTTTAGTTTTGCAAATTATGTAAAAAGTCATAAGATTTCGTGCACGCACACACATGTGTGCAAAATGCGACTTAAATATACATTGGTAAGTTTCGAAAAATAATAATAAATATAATTTTTCGAGAAAAATTAAAAGAAAAATATGTAAGCCCCAGTGCACTCTGTCTAGATCATGTTCACATATTTTATTTTTTAAAACTATTATTTAACATTAATTTATTGTGCATGCACACAGACTACTTGTTAATTGCTCTTCAAATCTTTAAGTACACACGTTTCATTAAATGAAAATTCGACACGATATATGGCATTGGTATATTTCGAAAAAAATATCATTCGAAAGCCAACATAATTCTTTACATTTCATTTTTCAACCGCATGTCAAATTTCATAAGGCAAGTATGAGTTTCGAGGGCTTCAATTTAATACATGGGTAAAATTTCTGTTTTTCACCGTCATATTTGGCCAAAAAGAGTTACCCATCTTCATGGAATCACCCGACAAGGAATAATGAAAGCTACATTAAAGAATTGAAGGACGGATTTGAGATTACAGATTTGGGACATCTTCACTACTACTTGAAAATTGATGTGACTCGTAATCCAACGTACATATTAATCTCCTAGAAGAAGTACATTAGATAATTGTTGAACAAGTTTGGCATGACAGAGTGTAATTCTCTCTGTACTCCAATGGAATAGAACCTGAAGCTCACATCAAAATAATGGAATGCATTTGAGGATGAAACTGGGTACAAACATCTTGTGAGGAGTCTTATCTAATTTACCACCACTAGACCAGATACTTCATTTGTTTTTGGGATCCTTTCCAGGTTCATGCAAAAACTTTGTGAAGGACATTGGTCTACTGCAAAAAGAGTTCTAAAATACTTGAAGGTGCCTCCAGATTTTGGATTCAAATATTATAAGGAGGATGACTTCAATATGGTTGGATATTATGATTTAAAATTTGATGGTGACAAAGAGAATGGAGTTTATACTTCAGGTTGCATCACGAGTCTTGGATCAACAACTGTATCTTGGAGATCACACAAATAGTCTATTCCTACATATTCCACCACAAAGGAAGAATATGTGGTTGCAACAAGAGTAACAAAGGATATTGAGTGGCTTAGGAAAATACTTGAATATTTACAAGAGAAATAGGTCAATTCTACTCTTCTACTGATTGGCAATACTTATGCAATCAAGTTGGCCAAAAATACCATATTCCATGATCAAACTAAGCACATCAAACAAAGTACCATCTGATTCAGTATCACGCCGAGGCCAAGACAATTCATTTGAGACATTGTTCCACAAATGAGCAAATTGCAGACATCTTCATCAAAGAGCTTGGAAGAGAAAATCTTGAAAAGGTCAGAAAAATGCTTGGACTCACGAACACCTCTTCGGATTAAGGGGGGAGGATGATGGAAACCTGATCCTATTAATTTGTTATACATTTTCAAAGTTTATATTAGTGCTAAAACTTGTAATTACAATATGTCTTCAACGAATTTCCTACAATTGAAGACTTAATGGATTTCAATAAAAAGATTGCACAAGCAAGAAAGACAAAAAATCCATGTTTGTTGAGGTAAATTTCATCTAATTATTGTGTTCTTCATTCTTCATCACCAATTTAAGAAGATGACATAGAAATATATTACAAAAATATTTTTTACTCTTCTATGAATATAAGCATTTCTCCCTAATTTTTTGAAGTGATATAAAGTTCCTTAGAGAACTTAAATTCCTTGTAAAAATTATCCATATAACTATGTGATGATTTTATTCATATTTGAATGTGTCTTGTTATCTCATAGATCTCAAGTTTAAGGCTGTGTAAAAGTTTCTTTGCTTAAATACTTTTTCAAATTGAATGAACAATAAAATTTGACATCTAAATCTCATAACATTTCTTCTTTCTAATTTATAGAATATTTATTTTATTAAATAATCTTCTATCTTAGATAAAGTAGAATTTATAAATATATATGACATTTTTGCAATAAGGTTTCAATTTTTATTATGTGTATGAACTTTGAACAAAGGAGGCTGAATATCTTAGCACTAAGTTCCATTTTTTAATAAATCATGTTTGTTTATTGGGCAAATGATAAATAAAACATTATGAAAGGTAAATGGTATTGGGGCATCTCCATCCTGTCCCTCAAGAACTGGACTCCTCTTTTCAACCCATTGAGGCAAATGGTCGATATCCAGCTGCTGTGGGTGACGCCACATTTGAAGATAAAGGGAGAAAATAAGTGTAGCCATTAATGGTATGGGTTTATTGGGCCATGATCATTAGGCACTCTGTTAATTGGATTTTATCTACCCAGACGAATCCCTCCTTGGATTAATAACCAACAAATGAAGGTATTCCTGGAGTTGAGGATGGACTCCGATGAGTGGATCTAGGGAACTGTTTCGTATCTGATTACTCCCTTTAATTGAATAAAGGTGTGCAGGTTCTACCCGAGGCTCATCGTTGCAAACATGGACTAGCTGGACACACACCTCCATATGCCCTGACGAGGGCTTGAGAAAGCAACGCTATCTTAATTGCAAAAATCACACAGTCTACAACTGCGTTTGTGTTTGTCAATTAGTGGATATGGGATATGATCAATGAGTTTATTTATTAGTTCTAGCTTTGTGGTGTCTCGGTTGTTTAGCTCTGTGGGGATTTGCAGTTTTGGAGTATTTTAATCAAAGGAGTTTTGAGAAATTGGGAGCCCTAACAAAGTTAAACCATTGAGAATGATGAGTGGAGGACGAGCTTGTAGACGTAGGATAGGATGAGGTATGTTGGAGGTTGATTTCCTTATGAATAAACTGAATTTCTCTTTATTTCACAACTTCAAATTTTCTTGCAGGTGAGCTTGTGCACAACATTCTCACCTATGTCGGCCCTTTTGAATTTGAATTTTGTTTTCCTGCCTTCATATTTCAAATACCTGTAAAATTACTGCTCCCCATTTCAATTCAAATTTTTATTGTAGAGGTCTCATAATCAATTTGATACATTGTTGTTGATTCGATGCCACCATAGAAAAAAGCAACAAGAGGAACCTAACTTATTCCCTTCTTTGCCTTGATAGAAGCTTTGAAAAATATGAGTTAAATGATTCTTTAATGACAGTCATATTAAATAGTAGCCTTCTTTTTGTTTAGTAAAATAACATACTCAACCAAAAATAGTGATTTATGGACATGCATCGAGTTTGAGAGAGATAGAGATTGATTTGGTTCCATATTTATAGGGAGATGGAGATTATGAATTAGTCCTGGACATCCTATTTGATGACTTTCTCTGTGCAAGAATAAAAGAAGGTATATAGCTTTGTATTCTCTCCTTGAATGAATAAAAGTACAAATAGGTTTTCTCTTGGAGATTCCAATGTTATGCAGAATGTCTTTGTTTTGCGAGAAATGCATACATAAATTTACATCAAGAAACAAAGACTACTGAAAGTATTTTCTCATCAATACATAGTGAAGATGAGCTCCTGGCCGAGAAGAGATAGCTAAGAAGAGATGCGTTGCTCGCCAATCCAGAGTGAAGATGAGCTCCAAGAGATAGCTAAGAAGAGATGCGTTGCTCGCCAATCCAGAGTGAAGATGAGCTCCTAGCTGAGAAGAGATGCATTGCTCACTTGAATCGTGAGGTAATCTTTGATGTTGGTGGATCAACAATTGGTGCTCTCGGTACTGAATCAAATGAGTCCACTGGAACATGATGTGCTTTCAAATGCGTACTACAACAAAAATAATGGGCTCCCTACTGCATCATAAATAATGGGTTGCTACGTCCATGCTAGGTCCACTAAATCCCATTGACCTTACTGAGAAACCCTGTTTAAGCAGTCCCCATAAAAGCAAGAAGGTCCATCCTTTTACCCGTTAAGAATCTCTTTCGATTCACTCTTCTATCCTATACAACAAAGGACTCAGATTCTTACAAATTGATGGTCCTCGGCTATGAGGCTTTTTAAGGTAAGCTTCCTTCGCCCACGGGGGGTTCACTCAGTGAACTTGTTACATAGCACGGTCGTTCATAGGATATTAAAGAATATCCCTAATTTCACTAAATATTGGAAAATTACTTCTAAAATTGTATTGTTGAACCCCCCTCCCAATATACCTTTCCAATTAAGAAAACCCTTAGTTTCACCAGATATTGTAGGCATTTATTTTTATCAACCCATTCTTAATACCCCCTTTATATCATATTATCAAGTTGTAACTAACAGGAGCCCTAACGCATCTTAGTATAAGCAAACATGATGCTAGATAAATTAATAGTATAATGCTAATAATGATCCCACCGGGATTGCAAGGGCAACCGATCAATTTGTAGCATTGGATAGTGGAAGACCCAATGAAATAGTAATGGGGAAAGCAAAATGCGTAAAAGGAAACCCATTCAAGAGATCAATGTAATAAATAATGTAAAAGACTGATAATCCAATAGTCAATGCAATGCTTATAAAAGATGAGAATTGCAGATGTTTGACACCACAACTTGCCAATCTACCAATTTTATATCATGTAAATACATGTATAGCCATAGAGATATCATGTTTTCTATAACATTAATCAATTAAACTCCATAAAATGGGAAAATTGAAACCCTTTCGTGGATGGACTTCCCTCCCTTCCTATCAAAACAAACATCATTGATGTTTGAACCCAAATGAACATAGAAAAATTTCTCTTACTTTCCAATAACACCATATGATCATGTGCAAAGCTTGGATTTGGGTCATTCACAAGATGCAATGAATTGCCTCCACTTCTTCTACATTTATTCTTGCAATCAAGGGAATTAACAACATTTTGTTACCTTTTCTTGGGTTATATCCTATGTTGCACTAGCCTTGGGCACGTGGGGACATGGGGGACATGGGGATGAGTTTCCGGGAAGGCTAAAGCGCACCCCCAATTTTTCAAGGGACGACAATTTTATAATAATAATAAATATATATATATAATTAATAATTATATTAAATTTAATATATATATTTTAATTATAAACACATTGACATTAAAATCAGAACAACCTTTGATTGAGAGAAATCATAAAAATTAGAACATGTTTGCAGCAAAACATTAAAATAGCTTCCATGTAACTTTATCAGAAAACATCAAAACCATGCTTGCATCCTTTAATTAAGATAAATCATAAAAATCAGAACGTGTTTGCAACACAATATCTTCAATGTAAACTTTATCATAAAACTCAAAAACTTAAAATTTTAAATTTAAATTTAGAAGTCTAGAGTTATGAATCATCCATGATACATAAAAGTCTAAAGATGATTAAGGAAGGGTCCATTTAAGCATAAATTTAGCCTCCGAGTATGGTAGCCGCTATAGGAAGAGTGTTGTAGCCGCTCGAGTATGGTAGCCGTCGGAGTATGGAGGGGAAATATAATGTCAGGGGGCGTGGGTTAGGTTAGAAACTTAGAAATTAGAATTTAGCTTTTTAGTTTTACTTTTAGCCTTAGGTTTTTAATTTTTAATTTTGATTATTTTTTTTTCATGCGTAGAGATCGAGGGACGTCTTGGAGTCCCCTGTTGCTCGAGGGACGCCGGGGACGTACCCGAAAAGTCCCTGATTTGGAAGGGGACGTTTAAGGGACGTCCAAAAAGTCCCCAAGTCCTCGATGGAGCCCCCGACGATTTGGGGATGTTTCCGACGAGTCCCCAAGTCCCCGGAACGCGGGAACGCAGGAAACGTGTGAAATTTTAGGGGGGACGGATCCCCGTGCAACATAGGTTATATCTAGTTTTTTGTATCTTTATAGGAGAGGGAAAAATTCCCATTCTTTTTTTTGTAAAGTTGCAGAGGTAAAATTAAATAAAAGAGATGAAAAACATGGCTGAAATTACATATGTATCAAGAAGATTTAGCGTCGGCTGGGGAGGCCTCAAGTAGTGAAGCCACCATCCCAATCGCTCAAAAATACTGTAAGATCTAGCATTATACAAAAATAAGAACTCATGGGGACGGTCTTCCTGGAATTGAAGTTGGGTCTTACTAAAAAAAAAACATGAAACGGATGCTGAGAGTTCTAAAAAGCAGACTGTAAAAAAGATGAAAGCAAAAAAACTGGATGTTACAGTAGTAACTCGGTTCCAATGGAGCCCATCTAGGGATTTGCTTCGACATGCAGCTGGTCCGGTCTTCTTCAATGATGGGGCAGTTGTCGTAGTAGTCTTCCACCGACCCCGGGGAGGGGAGAATAAGGGAAGAGGGCATGTTAGTGCCATCAGGAGGATTCATGTTGCCACCTTTCTAATTTGGGTCGAGGTTGGCCAGCGATGTATAAGGATGTGCAACATTCTCCCTGACATGGGCGTCCATGCCTATCGAACCATCACCTCGCCGAGTTTCCAGATATTTCAAACCATCACCTTGCAGAGCGTCATTCTCAGTGGATTTCTTTAGGGTTTCCATCTCATTACTGTGACCAAGGGACAATTTTTCCCAGGTCATATGCGTATCCATAACCCCCAGCCGATTAGCCATATCAGTCAAGTTGAATTTGATGTCCCTGAGAGTGCTAGTGTTGGCCATCCAATTGCCTTCTACTTCCTCCACCAGAGTGCTAAGCATGTTTTTAATTAACCAGTTGTGGTTGATATTGGTACCACCATACCTCCTTGAAGCCAGAATGGTTGACACTCTCCGAGCTTCCAAACCGTCAATGAGGCTGCGGATGGAGGCCGAGACACTCTATGCATAACCATCAATCATTGTCCAGTCAGTGATGTTTTTGGGTCGATGCTAAACTCCTCTTCTGTTACCACCTCGGTGAGGAGTGCCTCTTAGCCTCGTCATGGCAGTGGGTTGACAGAGAATGTCGTGAACCAAGAGCGTAGGGAAATCAACCGAATGGAAGTAGGCTAGAGCGAGAGCGATGGAAAAATCACGAGTGTCGACACTGAACCGCAAAGAGCCCAACCTACACGTTTTAACCCTACAGATACCATTGATAACAATTGTTATCATTCTTGAGAAGAGAGGCGAGTTAATGCAGGTGGTGTGTTCCATCACCATCAACCGACGTTGTTCTAGCGCCATCTGCATGCGATCGAGTAAATGCCAAGCCTTGGGGTCGATGCTCCCTTAAATTCCTAACGTCGTCGCCTTGGATGTTATGCTGACAGGTGGAGGGCTCCGTAGACTGGAGCTGCCTGGAGCGGGCACCATGTGGGGGCTAGCTCATGTGGCGTGGGTTGTCACCTGGATCCGAGGGGGGGGGGTCCATTCTTAGGTTTCAAGCATGCAATAGTTATACAGATACACATATGGTGAAACTTATATGTTACCATTTCATGCTAATGATAACACAGAGGGTATGTAAATAAGGATTTAGATTTTCATCTATATTTGTGTCAGTTCCAATAAAATATTAAGATGGATTCCTTGCATATAAGAACTGAAATTACAATTATGAATGTGTCAAATATAAATCAATCTAATAACTATTCCTAACTGGCAATGAGAAAATGTTAAAAAAGAATACAAAAATTTGAAAGAAATATTTAGTTAAGAAAGATTGATTTAACTTTTCTTGGTTCTAGTGAGCCATAAAATTTTGGTCTCACTTTTCTTGGTTTTCATGGAGCAAGGTTTGATTGAATCTCAATACCCACCTAAACCCCAACCTAAAAAATGAAGAGTTAGATATTTTACTAGAATTCCTACAAAGAAGACAATACAATTGTTCAACTCCGGAACTCCATATTAGCTACATCTCTTAAATTTGGAGTTGATGAGGAACCAAATGCATATCCAAGCATATTGAACAGTGTCATAGGATGCAATGTGACTTCAATCTAGAAAATAAACACACTTTGGAAATTGGCCTCGTATAGAACAACAAAATGTATAATGTTACAAGAACACCTCAATTTTAACACTAGAAAACTCAACCTCAATTATGGAGATAATGTGAAATGTTGCATACATATTCATAACAAGTGGAAACACTAACCTTTTGGAAATCACATCAATAACCATTATGCATAAAAGAACAAAATACCATCACCCTAGTTATCTCAATACCACAAAATTCTATTATTGTAGTTCATGTTCTTCCAAGAACATACCTTGTATCTAAATAGCTTCGCTAAGAAACAAAAGGAGTAACCCCAAAAAAAAAAAAAACTGAGCAAAGTTAACAGTAATAGTGCCAAATACATTGTTCTTAAAAGTGTCTGTAATAACAACATAGACTGTAGCTCCCTCACCCATAGTCACTAAGAAATGTGATTGGCAATTATGATTTTATTTATTACCACAAAACCCCACCAATGTATCACATTTTTTTGCCCACCTGAAATTTTTTCACAACGGTCTCATTGTCAGCAAGACATACAGGAATTGGACCCTCTATACCATGTTTGGATTTATAAGAAGCATAGACCTTTCTAACTGCCTCAAAAATGTACTCATGCTCCCTTGGGATATATGACAATGATTTTCTCACTTACCTTAAAGTTGTAGATATTGAAGGACCATCTAAATTCAAGATAATGAAGCTATGTAATCTAGGACCCCCCATAACTCAATCATCCCATAAATGGATTTAGTGGATGCACCATACCTTCTCCTTGCTTTTGGATCTATCAAGTTGTGAAAGATATATTGGACAAATTCCCAAACTGCATCTTTACCTTGTAATTTTCCTTGTTTATGTTCCTCACACACATCCTTGCAAAACCTAAATACACGTTTCCTTTCTGCATATTCGAAAAAATTGTCCTTTAGTGACATTATTCTAATAGAGAGTATAGCAACCTTTGTCCTCTCCCACCAAAGAGCTCTCATTGTTGATCTATAGCTAGTAGTTGTAACCCTTGCAACATTTCTAAGCTCATTTTGAGTCAAAAATTCTAATATTTTCCCTTTCCTTATATCTCATCCATGTCTTTTAATGGGGCTCCTCGATTCACGATATAAACACATCCTAAAGACATCACAGTCTGGAATCAACTTGCAAAATTTGCATGTCAATGATTCAAAAGGGACCCCTATTTCTGAAGCCCTCTGGAACTGAATATGCCTATGTGTACCATCAATATGGAATTCAGTACCATAATAACATAGCATCCTCTTGGTGTGCTTCTTTATGGCCCATAATTTCCCACCCCTTAGATCATCCATTAGGATCTTTGTGTTCAATCTCTCCACATTTCTATCAATATATGGATACCAATACCCCCAACATTGTAGCATCAAGGGAGATAAATGATCGACAAGAAGACAATAAAAGCAAAAAAAATTGAAGATAACAAATAAAATTATGTTCAATGTCATATTCAAATTAAATTTAATCTTGTGAAATTAACATACCTAAAGTAGAAGGATTTTCACTTGTAGAACCCCTATGTGATAGTGGTGTTGATGATGGGACCAAGAACCCATTCAAACTCTGTTGGGACTTATCATTGGTAGGATTCTTGGGTCTCCCAACTGTGTCAGTCTTCAATCCAATTGTATTATGTGAAGCCTTATCTGTAGTATCAATGTGCTTCTTTTATTTCATGTGTTCATTTAGAGAACTAACAATATTACCACTTGTTGGTACTAAATAAAACCATTTATTGCACTGTGTACATTCCACTTTTACTTTTCTCTTGTTCTCGTATCGTGCAAGTGTTGCTTCCACCACTTTGAACTAATTTGTATCTCATGCCTTGTTGAAATCATCTAGTAGTTTGATGGCTTGATCAATCTCAAAATATCTCCAACCATTGTTGTCTGCCTTTCTACGTTACATGAAGGAGTTTCACTACTTCCTACCCTTGAAATATTATGTTTATGAGCCCATGTTTTCATGTGTTTGTTTTTGAAGTTGCGAAGTTTCCATGATGCCAAAGATATTTCCCCTGTTCCATAATAAATACCACAACTTTCATAATGAATATTTATTTTACGTGTTCCCTTTTCTTATTATATTTTAAGAGTAAGCTTCTCCTAAAAAACTCTTCCATTAAACTATTCATCTTTTATTCCCAAGATGCCAATACAGTAGAATCAACACCTAGGTTTTGTTCTATCGAATCAAACTCAACTTCAACTGTTGATTGTTTATGCATAGGTTCTTGCACGTTCTCTTCGACGCTTTCAACATTTTGTGTTCTTTCCATTACATTTGATTGCAACGCTTCAATATCCAATCTGTCTAGTTTGCTCTTGATACCTATAGGTATTTTTGCAGCTTTCCATCTTTTCTCTTGTGTTGCATTTAAAGTATATCCTTGATTGTTGGTCAACTCAAAAGGATATCCAATGATACCATCAAGCACGATTTCTTGACATATTTTTGCAAATGTAGCATCTGATTGACACCTAACTATGCCAAGGGTAGAATGTTCTTCACCATTTACAATTACAAAGTCAAAATCATTTTTTGGATTCATCTACATTTCCATCCACATGTACCTTTTAGTTAGATAAAAATGGATAAAGATATTGAAACTTTTTCAAAGAGATGTCGAAACATTCAAACTACAATAGAATTTATATACAAGGAAATTCATTGAACTAGAAAAAATGAGAAATGTTTGGTTTATTCAATAGAAAATTGGGCCTTGTAGACATTCAACAAATTGATGGGCTATAATAGTTCCCTTCATTGGATATGCATGCCCCACTATTCCATCACACAAGCCTTACATAGTGAATCTTTTCCCCATAGGCATGATATGATTTCCACTGCCCCACTATGCCATCACACAAGCCTTACATAGTGATTCTTTGCCCCATAGGCATGATATGATTTCCATTTCGAGACTTGTAACACAAGAGACCATTCTCATGGTATAGAGTTAAAAGTAATGGTCCAAGGCCACACTAATTATGATAATGACTCATAGTTATGTGTTGGGCAGGTGAAACATACCTAAAAAGGGAAAAGGAATTATGTTGATCACATTGTTTAAAGAACAACAAAACATACATAAACAAAACATGAAAGGGAAACAAGCAGAGACGACATGAAACACAATTTTCAAAAAAAATCGCCATTAGTTCTGTACAAAAAGCCACATCAGACCAGTGCAATCCAAATAGGTGTAGCTTGAACAACAAAAAATGTATAGGATTACATTGGAGAGACAAAAAAATTTGAAAGACACAAAGGCATAGCATGATTGAAAAAATGTATATAAAAAAACACAACATAGAAATCATGCAAGTTTGTATTGTTTATATGATGTTGATGAAAGAAAAAAAAAGGAGCAATGAGAAGGTGACTCATAAATGAAGGGTGGGTCTTCATAGTGGAGAATGTGGATCTGATGAACCCATATTAAGCACTAGGAGAAGGACCTTTGAGGTGGGGGGTGACCTTCTTGCACTAGGATATTTAGAACACCCAAATTTCATTGTATTCCTAAGTTAAAATTTATCAAATAATAGCTTAATTCAAATGGTTTTATTTTATCCAAGTAACCACAATTTCATTTTAAATTTATTTTTTATTTTTATAATTTTAACATTTATTTGTCATAGCTTTTAACTATAACACAATCACAATAAAGCAGAGTACCCTCCATTGCTAATCTCCAATACTCCATATTAATAAATAAATAAAAATCATGATAAATTATTTATGTATTTAATTATATATATACTCTTATTTGATTTGATTTAAAAAATACAAATACAAATTATTCCATTGCATAAATATTTTGTCTAAATAACATATGTTTTAGACAATTTCACTTTTTTATTTAACAGCATTCTTACTGTTTTTTAGTTACTTTGTAATAAAATATTTTAATTTTAAAAACTCACCTTACATCCTTTAACCACTCTTTAATAAATTATTATTTTAATAATAATAATAATATAATATTTTTTTAAATCTATTAAAATAATATATTCTATAATTGAAAAAAATTCTATAACACTTAGAATTAGAATTGTGACATTAGTCTATATTGATACATTAAATTCAAAACCATTACATGTAAACAAAACTTTGTTTAAGGTTATTAACTTATTTCAAAAAAAAATCTTAATCAATAAAAAAACATTTTAAAATCATACTCCATAATTAAATAAATTAATTTAGTATTTACAAAATTCTTTAAAAATATATATACTATATTTTATAAATATATATATTAATTTTAATATTTATCATTTTAAATTTATCATAATAATATTTTAAAACAAATTAAATAATTAATTTCTTGATTTTTTTAAGGTGAGATAGACTAAGTTTAATCTCAATTTAAAAACCATCATCATCATAATAAAATTGTTTTATATCAAAAAGTCTAAATTTATTTAATTTAAAATATTATTAAATTTATTTATATATAAGAAATTAAAATTAAATAAAAAAATTATTTATTTTACACAAAAAAAAACTCTACATCTATCAAAATTTAAACTAGATAATTGTTTTATATATTGTAATAATTTGTATTAATGTAAACTAATCTTGCTTTATCAACCAAAATTCTTATTGAGTATTATCAATTAAATTTCTATATTTAATAATAGCTTTTCTATTTGTAATTATTGTGGAGTTAAAAACTTTCTTTCAAATTTATTTATATTTTATATTCTTAAAAATATACATAATTATTTTAATAATTAACAATTCATAAAAATATATAATTATTTTTTATTTTATTTACCATTTTAAATTTTTTAATTATGATTCTTTTAAGTAAAAGACATATGTATATGAATGGTACTTACAATGAATAATGAAACCGTTTTTCTTCTTTCTATTGAATAGTGGTTGAAATACAACGTAAGGGTGGACATGAATATCAAAATTTCTACGTATAGTTATTTCAGTTAAAATACCATTCATTTCGTCCACAAAAAAATATATCCTTCCCTAAAATAGACCGTATATCTTAATTGATTGGTCTTCCACCTCATATATAGTATTGGTATTCCGCCTTATATAGTAAATTGATTAATCTTCTTGTAGCCCAAAAAACATGGAAATCCATATCTTTAATATCTTTTGTTAGCTTAACTAAAAACAACCACCACACGAAATGTAACTCATCATAAAAATTCATAAGAAAATTGAAAGAAATAATGCCTCTTTACTGGTGGTTGTTAATGGAGCCGGGTGTTAAATCTGATGCATATTTTTTTAATCTTATATAATTCCCTTATACACCTAATTTTAAAATCAACACTTTAATGCTTTTCCAATTTATATAAATATTTATAAAATAAAAATACTAGAGAATTAGTCACAGTCGGCAAGTGCAAGTTACTATAGTCCAGAGGGCGCAGATTGTTGAGTCAGATCCAAACGTTTAGAAAGTATGCTTCTGATTAAAAATTAATTTGTGCTTGCTTTGAAATCGTGATTATTTGAAATAAGCACATCAACGAGACATTTATTTCTTTCTAGTTGCTCTCTTATGTTTAATGTACTGCCACAATCTCCTTATCGATGGGAATATTATGCTATTCAAAGCTATATCGAAATCGCTTGATTCTGGCTCAATAGTTCCGAGCCATCTATCCATTTCATGTGACACCCTAAAGATGTCAAAACAGATAAGTGGACGAGAGGTTTGGCAAGGAAATCAATGTTCTATGCACAGCATAAAAATCATGAAATATTTGTCAAAACCCTTGCTAAAGGGGAATAAACAATATCAACATTAAATCCAAGGAGAAATAAGGCCAGATGAGCTATGAGGCACAAGTTCTGTTTTTAATCCAACTTGTGGATGTGTAGCCTGTGTTATGCATGCAAGTCCTATGACTCTATAGGTAACTTCTATTACTAAAGTAATGTGACCCATGCAAAATGGCTTGGGTCATTTATGTAGCAAGTAACCTGATAAAAAATAATCACTCGTTCACACAAAACCAAAGAAATGGTGTAATTTTTCTCTATGTTGTGTTGCGGATTTGAACTTAAAATTTCATGCATCTTCACTAAATGTATTGAAAGAGTTACAAAAAATTTCTTAGGAGATGCAGTTGTCTCCACTTGAGATATCTCCTATGAACCATCAATCTCAATGTTATTTATGCACACTTGTAGCAAGTAGATGTTTGAATTTAGCTCTGCATGAATTCACCCTTGCCAACCAAGAATATTTCAAAAGATACATATGATGAAAATGATCATCTCACAATATCGCTCTGCCATAGTAGAACTAATGCAAGCTTAATCCATAATCCTACTCTTTATCGAGGATACTTCATTGGTTAGTAAAAATCATATTCAAATCTACCATCTCTTTATGATTGCTAACAAACCAAATTTACTCCATTAAATTCCTGGAATCCCAATCCCTATATTAAATATACTTGGCAAGAATAATGCATTTCTACAGTACCAGAATTAATATTTGCTACCAGAACCAAAATCCATTACCATATCTCTGTTCTGCAATCAAAGCAATAGTCTAATCACAAATGTGGCCTTTGCGATCGGTGACAAAATGCTTACAAGTTACAACTACCATATTGTTCTTATGTTGTCTATCTCTTTGTCAAATCCAAACGTGTGATTCTCCAATCCTTATGATCAAATTGTACTAGCTGCATCTCATCAAACTCAGGTTTAAGTATGAAAATTATTTCTCGGGCCTCTTCAACCATTTTAACACAACTTAAAATAAAATATCACCACTCAACTAGAATGTAGCAACATTCCTTTTTCCCTACCATAGAGACTGAGACCTCTATCTATGCAGATGAGATTTTCATGTCATATAGCTTCTTTACTCATATTGTACTTTCAATCAAATCCAAACACTACCTTCAGACATCGACGTCATTGAACAGGAAAACACATTCATATAAATGGGGAAAACCAGAGTATTGGAAACATTACCAGATGCATTTGCTCCAGAGTTAAAGAAATCCTATCAATCACCCGATGTTGTGATATTTTCAAGTGACTATCGAACGCTGCACATAGATTCCATCTCACTCATTACATTAAATATTTGACTGTGCACTTTACTACTAGCACACTTCTACTAGTCTCTTACAGGCTCATATTTGACAGCAATTTTGGGATTTCATTTCTGGAAAGCGCCAAGAAATCCATATCTAACTCCTTAGCTCATGAATGTTCCCACTCAACACGATTTTGACCCCTGATTTCACTTGGGTCTGGATCATCAATTTCATTTGATGATCAATGCGAGATTTCTAATCCAATTGAACTCTGGAACTCGCATAAACCCTTTGAAACATTATTATATGGATTGCAAGAGCTCAATATACCATATAGAATTTGTAGAGGAACATTAACACCAAAGGAATGGATTTTAATTCACACAATAATACACAGCCATTTCTATTAATGAAATCCCATAAAAATACTTGACAGAGAACACTCTATTCTTGGCCTGATTTACATTATATTGGCCCCTCCCTGACCCTTTTGGCCACACTTGGCCCTTCTCTCACACTCATCTATTTGTCTAACTCCTCTCCACACACTAACATCATACTTGCACCATTTATTTATACCCTCAACAAAAGCATTTAATCGACTCTGTATCTAAGGCGGTTCAACGACAGCTATTAAAACTGAATCCTAAATCTATGCAACAACATCACAAAAATAGAAATTTGGTTTGATTACATGGCAAATTTGGAAAGAAATTCTATCTTTTAGATGCCCACATGGTCAAACACATGAGGAACCACGTTCACTTTAATCTCGATGATGATTTTGGAGGGGGGTTGAAGATCCTGCATTAAGAACTTATCATAGAACCTACGGGTATAGATGGCAGTGTTTCCTATGGAGACCTCCACTCGCTCGAGGATGCATTTCCCACAATTCCAGCCAAAGGGGGGCGTGAATACTCAATTTTCATTTACAGTGGCATTATTTCACAGAGAAAACCTGATTTTTTGCTTTTCAAAATGGACATACAATGTTAAAACTTGTAGTTTTTTTATAGACTTTGGGGTGCCATCCCCTACTTAATCTACTGCACCAAGAAGCTTTAACTTGGTTAATGGGCTATTTATGGCTCAGGAACTGGGATTGGCTATGAAACTAAATGCTATGTTCCTACCTTTCCCTTCGTTACCTTTACTGGGACCGAGCAAGGGGATGTTGCCTCTCATTCTTGGTATGGTCGAGCTTTGCTTATATAATGTTTTTTCCAGGCAGAGTGTCCCTTAGCCCATAGTTCATTGCAATGATGCTGGAAATGGCTCTATATATAAGAGCTCTCACACCATTCTAGTCTCTCCATGGTGGAACTTTTTTATTTCCAGATACCCCACCTAGAGTCTAGGCCAACGCTATGCCAGGCTAGACATCAATATGTGACAACATGACCCCCTGTAAGACAATCTAGAAAACAAAAATGTGACACCTATAGCAACAAATTCCAAAGCTACGAGTAAGGAAACTGAGTAAGCATACGAGTCACATGCACCAATTGAACATGATTTGAAGAAAAAATAGTGGCCATTCTGTCATTTTCTTACCCACGCACATATATTAATTACTATCCATTCAATAAAAAATAGCGGGAATTCTATCATTTCCTTACCCATAAATATTTCAGGAAATCTTATAGAGCAGAATAATAAGTACAAAGAATTTTACATGAAATGTTCTACCTGGATTTTTCGAAGTGCTCTCTTGTGGATTCGAACAACACTTAGATTTTCCTAGTCACATTATTCAGCTTCTGAACGGAGTTCAATTTGATATCAATTATTAGTTAGCCATGGTTACTAAATACATCCATTCCTATTCAACACAGAAGAAACGAAGAAAAAAGGCGTATATATCTGTATATATATATTACCTTACCTTAACATTTTCTCGTCTGTTGAATCTTTGTGGTAGATGCATTAAGCAAAACAATAGTGCCCATTCTAGAACACTAAGTGAGTAAAAAACAAAGAGAATTGAAGACTATGTTCAGTTCAGAACAATGAATTCCACTCCAAACGCTAGCTAAAGGCCATTCCATGCAGAGAAAAGCATAGAAAAACATGGTCTCAAATCCCAAAGTAATTGAAGTGACGGAACAACAGCTCGTACATGACACTAAATGCAGAAATCAAGTTACCAACCTCCAAACATAAATTTTCACATAACCTAAGCACACTACCTAGAATTTTGTATTTAATATATGACATATGTGGCCTATTGTTAATTTTTGAACAGAGAATGCAGCAGTGAAAGATGAGACCGGTGCTCAATGAACATTGAGTACATTAGTATACTTAATGTTAAATTTTAATTGAATGACTTTACAGATGGCAGATCGACCCATTTTTTAAGTTATTACTATTTTTAATTTTTTAATTTCTTACCATCGTTTAAATGCAACAATGAGGACAAGACCCATGCTCAATGAAGAGTGATGAGTACATCAGTATACTTCATGACTTTATAGATGGTCGATCCATTTTTTTTAAGTTATTAATATTTTTATTTTTAAGTTCTAAAAAATTGTTTTTATAATTAAGTAATAATAAACAAATCAAATGAATGAATCAATAAAAATTAGAAATTAAGATTTTAATATAATAAAAAAATATTTTTAAATTTTCGAAAAACAAAAGTTAATTTACATATTTTACACAAACATTATAAACTATATACGAAATTTGTTTAAATATTTTAAATTATTTAAAAGTCAAGCTACTTTGGATCAATAGCAATTGCTATATACCTCATGGAGGCTGGTATAAAAAACGTAGTTCAAATATTTTAAATTATTTTATAGTCAAAATAGTTTGACTCAATAGCAATTGTTATATACCTACTGAGGAAGGTATAAAAAATGTCATTAAACCATGTTAGAGAAGACATAAGGTTGATTGTATGATAAAGACATGCATGCTTTAGGTTAGATTTATTAAGGACTCATCGTATAAGGTGATTTATATTATATTATATTTATATTGTCGTTAATGAGAGTTATGGATTTAAGTTAATTTAAATAATTTAAAAGTTATTGTTTATAGAAAAACATGGAGTGTTGCAAGTGTATGTATATATGATACACATTTATGACAAGTGTATGTCTCCTAAATCACTAGAGGACCACCCATCAATGCCTCTGTTGAAGACTTGCATGCTCTACTCTGCCCTGGTATTTTATCTCAATCAAATTCCTTCCAATGGAACACTTTTGCACAACAAAACTCTAGATATGATGATTCAAGCTAGAAAAAGATCCAAGAACACTAAACTTAGAGGTTTTCCTTCAAAGGTGATAAGATTTGCTACAATTTTCTTATAAATTAAATCATTCTTTACTAAAGAATGAATACCATCCCTAAATCATGTTGGATATTAGGATATTTGGTTGATCTTAGAATAAAGCATGTGTGAAATCACAAATTACCTTATATTTTTAAGGGTGGATGGTTTCTCCTTGGTAACTTCTGCATCTATGCTCTCATTCATCCCTTGGTCAAAACTTCTAAGGAAAGTCCTTATCAACTTCGTAATTCTTCTATGTTTGGAGATTTTGGATCTTTGAAAATATCTTGAAAATGAATCTTGTTAACTTTTACAATATCTTCAAATTATTTTTCCTTTGACCCATCAGAAAGCACGGGGGGTTCACTTAGTGAACTTGTTACCTAGCACGATCGTTCGCAAGCTATTAAATAATATCCCTAATTTCACTCAATATTGGAAAATGCCTCCTAAAATTGTATTGTTGAAGCCCCCTCCCAATATACCTTTCTAATTAAGAAAACCCCTAGTTTCACCAAATATTGTAGATATCCATTTTTATCAACCCATTTTTAATACCCCCTTTATATAATATTACAAGTTTTAGCAAACAAGATCCCTAACGCATCTTAGTATAAGCAAACATGATGCTAAATAACATAATAGTATAATGCTCATAATGATCCCACTAGGATTGCAGGGGCGACATTGGATATGGAAAACCCATTGAAATAGTAATGGGGAAACAGGGAAAATTTTAAGGACCCCTACTAAATTTATGTATATAATAAATGGGAAAATCCCCATGATACATGGGAAAGTGTGAAGGCTATTTTATCAATAATATAATATGTATATATAATTTCTTATCAAAACATTCACGAAATTATAGAATTTTGTAAAATATGGGCGAATATTTCATGGAATTATAAAATCTTGTAAAATCATGGCGAATATTTTATATAATTATAAAACCTTGTAAATTCCTTGGCGAATATTTCACAAAATTATAAAATCTTCTAAAGTATTGGTGAATCTTTCAATGAATTATAAAATCTTGTAAATTATTAGCAAATTGGTTGAAATTTGACAAAATAAAATTTCCTAGATGATTTTGTATTCACTTTGGATTTTCCATGTACTCTTACAATCGAACACCTTCTAAACAAAATCCAAACTAATTTGTTGACTTTACTCATCACAACTACTTATGCTAGTAAGTTCATACCTCCTTAAAGATATAATGTAGAGATAATTTCATAAATATTTGCAATATAAAATTGAGCACTTGGTCAAAGTGTGCAATTAATTTATCCCATGACATTTGGTGTACAATCAATTTTCACAAAATATGTGGGACCTAATCATCCCCTTCAATTGAAATTACTACGAGAAAGAAACTATTTTCTTGAAGCACTACTTGAAATAACAAGCTTCAATAAATGGAAATTTTGAAACACATTCTTGATGGAGATATTGGCTAAATAAATGGAAATTTTGAAACTCATTCTCGTTGGAATTGTCTCCCTTGTCTCATTGGCCTTTTTTCCTTTCTTGTGATTGTGAATGGTTTGTGTTGCTTTCTAGGGAAAAACCTTCAACATTAGTATTATCAATTTCTAGTGAAATTGCATTTATCTCACTTTGATCAATAGGGGAACCTATCTTATCATCCATTATATGGATATTCGATCAATATTTCTTAGAATAGTTGACGGCTCTCTCATTGATAGATTACTCGAAAGAGCTTCAATCATGAAGAGAATGTAGATTCTTTGATTGAGGCTTTTTAAAGTATGATAATTCCTTTGTTTTGATGCTTTCTTTCTATGATTGTTGTTTGACATCTCACTTATAATTTTTTTAATAAATTTAAACTTTAAGAGTAAAATAGTCGGCTAGGAGGGTGCTAAGATGAAATATGAAACCATAGGAAACCCTAATGGCTAGGGTAAGGAAGGCGCTAGATGTGAGTAAGAATGACTAAATAGGCCAACCTTGGTATTAAGACTGAGTGTTTGGAGCACTTAAAAGTCATATAACAAGGAAGCCTAACTATCACTCAATCATAGGGGTCATTTCCTTAATTATTCGACTCAATCGTCATGGAAGTTGTGAATTTTATTATGGGATATGATTGGCTTATGCTCCTTCACATGAAAACCAAGTTTAACCTCCATATAAGTGTTTGTGCAATTCAATCATTCTTTGGCAGCCTTGGCATTATGAATATATAGGTGAATCGAAGTGATAGTATGTGTGGGATTAACCAAGCCATTCCATACAACCTAGGCCTTCAATCATTGCATCTTATTTCAATTTTAAATTAGCTCTTCTTTGGTGAAGAAGTAGAGGGGTATGTCGATGAGCTTTGCTTATCTCAAAACTTTCTAACCCTTTGGTCCTCACTTATTCATATGATCTTAGGGTGATTTAAATACCCATCCCTAGCTTCTTCTTTGGAACATTAGCTCGATGAGATAGGCACTCACAAAAATAAAATGAACATGGTAAAGATTTGTGCTTCTTGTAGCCATCACAATATGTGTTTCTACTGCTACCAGGAGATGTGAAGCTCATCGTGATTACCGTGAAGACAATATAGCTTCAGCATTAAGATAATGGGAGAGTTGGAAGAGAGATTGGGATGTAAATAATGACAAAAATTTTAGGCGATCAAAAGAGAACTAATTTAAATGCAAGGATAGCTAGTAGAGTATAAAAGTAAATTGGTTCTTTCAAAAATTGATATAGAATTTCAAAAAGAAATAATAGAGGAAGAAATGAAAAAGTGAAGGAATTGCATTGTATAATCCATTACTAAGCTCCCCTTAATAATCTACTATTCAGGAATAATCATACTATGGACTCCATACGACAAAGGAAAACAAGATTCATCCCTCATGGTTTCATTAGCATGTCAAAAGACAAGTAGAGATCATGGACTATAGTAATTTCATCAATTATGCCATGTTATAGTTTTGGTTTTGTGATAGCATGAATTCCACTTTGATATTAGGAGAAGCTAAATATTCATGGAAGGATTCATGAAACATTTATGAACAATAAGTGAATCGCTATTAAAACCTATGTAGGTGTGCATTTCAAATAAACTATGCTAAAATTGAGTAATTAACAATGAAGAAATGGATTTGATTGACAATATTGCTTTTACTATTTTATAAAAAAACACAACCAAGATTCATGTTTTTACCAAACTTCTATGTATTTACATATTGTAAATAAGATTGTAACTATTTTATTTTTTACTAATATATCAAGTATCAATTACTCTTTAAAAAAACTAAATTATATAATTTATTAACCATATCAAGTATCAATTACACTTTAAAAAAACTAAATTATATAATTTATTAACCAATAAAAATAGAAATAAAAATATTTTAAATTTGAAAATATAAAAAAAAATAATTAAAAAAATAAATAAATAAATCAAAATTAATCATATCAAACATGATAACCATTTAAGAAATAATGTTGTGAGAGCAATTTAAGAAATAATGACTTTTTAGATTGAACAAAAATATGTATATCTTTTCTATAATTTAATTAATATATAATTATCAATTATGTTTTTAAATTAAATTATATAATTTATTAATAAATAAAAAGAAAAAAATCATATTTTAAATTTAAAGATTTTAAAAATCATATAAAAAAAATTTTAAAAAATCAAATATAATCATAATAAATTTGTAAATCATTGAAAAAATAACTATTTTTAGGTTTGGAAAAATTATGTAGTATTTTCTTACCATTAATTCAACAACCCAATAAAATATGGACTTAAACTATGAAATCAACAACATGTTAATAATAAACAATGTTGTGTATAAATTAAAAACATTATTATCTTAAAAGAATATATATATATCCATCATCACGAGGACTTAAACTATGAAATCAAATAAACAAAATAAGATTTATTATAAGATTAAACCGTGTATATATATATATATATATATATATATATATATATATATTAACTCTTACCTTTTATCCCTGAAAATGATCTAATCTTATATATTAATTAATTAATTGCTATCATTTACTTGAATCTTGCCTTTTATCCTTGGAAATGATCTAACATTTCCAAGGTCTCCACTACCGTAATACCATAAAGATACAAACCCTAAATATTGACACGAATGAAACAAGTTCTATAATGCATGGATTGCATTGCTTGGTTGGGAATGTGTGAACTTACACAAAAACACATTTCAAAACGGAAGAAATTGTACCGTAATCCCATAAAGATACAAACCCTAAATATTGACACGAATGAAACAAGTTCTATAATGCATGGATTGCATTGCTTGGTTGGGAATGTGTGAACTTACACAAAAACACATTTCAAAACGGAAGAAATTGTAGGCTCTATATATTTTGTCATGAACGTCATCACATAAATGGCCATTGAATTTTGGCTCACGGCATTAAGTCTCACTGTTTTTTCAATCGAGGAGGAGACTTTCATTGCGTTTAGGCTTTGGAATTTTGTGAAGTTTACAACAATCGTAAATAATGTGTTGTTCTTCAAGTTAATTTGATTGAATCTAATGGCCTCACGGCTCCTCAAAATTGTAACCATCAATGAACCAATCCCAATCTCATACTGGTAATCCTCACGATGTGAAAAAAGATTCCAAGCTTAAAGGTTTGAGGTATGCTACAAACCACTTAGATTAAAGTAGGTTAATTTATGCAACAATAAATAAAGAACCGTCAATCTCATTAGTTTTAATTTTAGTTAATCACCTAGTAGTCAAAAAGTACTACGAAGTTCATTAGTAAATAGTTGAAGTCATCCTAGAACTAGTGGGATTGTTCATGGGGCTCATCATAAATATGAACTACTGAAACATTCACAGCCTGATCGTCCTCAAAATCCTGAAAAACCTGCAAGGTTTCTTCATTTAAAGACAACCATTTCTTGTGTGAAAAATCAACAATTTGATTGCACAATGCCTCAGTTGACAAGCCATGTAATTAAGAATACCTTTGGAGCATGAAACCTAAAAAAGAAAGAGGCATAGGAACAGTACCTGAGGGTTCAATAGTAGTAGTCTGTTGTGGGATTGGTGGGACTTCCTTACTATACTAAGAGGCTTTATAATCACTATTTCTTCAGAGGGTTGTTACCCTACAAAAATTATGCGACGGTGCCCAAACATTATATTGAAATAAATGTTTGTTTCACCAGTAAACTACAACTGCTCGTATCAATCTGCTTGGGTTGGGTTGGATGGCCTGGAAAGCCCAGTAACAATCAATATGGAGGAGGCTTGCTAAATTCTCAATTCCAAACAATCAGTGCGGATGTTAAACCGAAATAAGCTTGGTCCAGCAAAAAAAGTAGATTTAAGTGACTTGATAGTTTCTAGTTTCGTTGCTTATGTTTTGATTATGGATAAAAAGAGGAGTAAACTATATAAAACAATACAGGAAATTTATGTGTTGGTTACAATGATTAATATAAGGCTTACTGCAAGTTGTTGAATATTGATACTAACATAACCATAAGAGATAGGGTTTCTCAACCTAATCTTAATAAGTACAATGAATAGTAGTCTGGTGATTCCAATGTTGGGTGTGCGATGGACACTACCCAGCTGAAGAACAAAAACCACCAGCCTTAGCAGGATAGTCCCCAACAGAATTCCTAGATGGAAAACCTGAAAAAATCCCACCAAAACTGTAGACAACCACCATGGCCAGAGGAGGGAACTTAACCTCATCCTGAACAGGAATTGAAGAAGCATCCCACTCCAACCCCATCGACAAGATAGAGGCATTAACACAACCGGAATGAGGACCTCCACACTTGCATATGAAAAAGCAAGACATGCAAGCACCTTTGTCTCAGTAAAAGCACCGATCTAAGAGCTTGCACCAGGAGGATACTCTAAGGCGGTCTAGCACTACTACAGTGAGGGGGTATTGAAAACTCACATCCCACCAAAACAGTACAAAAACTTCCAATTCCACAACAAAGCATTGGATTTAAACTAAAACCAACCCATCCAATTTAAATTAAAACCAAGCCCCACCTTGGTTCAACCCATTCAATTTAAATCGAAACTGAATCCACAAAAATGTGAATTGAAGCATACCCACATCAACAAAATTGATGAATTGAAAACACAGCCAAAATACTCATGGCCCATTTCATATAAATACAAAAAACCTAGCTTTTGTGCGAGGAATATCTGAAAACTTGAGGAACTACCTCTTCATTTCAGGAGAAACCGAGACAAACGACACAAGCCCTCTCCCCTTTTCCGCTTTCATAGTACATTTTGTCAACGTCACCTCTGTCCTTGCGGCCATGGAATGCGGTCGGATGCTTGGATTTGGAAGCCGCATCTTACATCTTACTTGCTCTGTTATCCATCGCCACTGGATGATTTCCTCAAACACGACAATGTTAAAACTACAGTGATCAGATTCATGTACAAATGGGAGACTAAAACCTAAATATTGCATGTCAAACGAATAAAATTGAGCATTAACAGGAAAATGAAGTTAAACTGACCTCTAGATTGTTAGATTTGTTTTGTTCCCAAATCTTTTTGATGGATTTTGTGCGGGGAATCTCAAAGATGCCTCTGAACCTCTTCATTTAAACAGAAACGGGACAGACCCATATGCCTTGTCCCCTTTGCCACTTTCATAATACATTTTCCCACCGTCTATTTTCTACAGCCATGGCGATGCTGCTGGTCGGTTGCTGAGGTTTGGAAGCTTCCATTTATAGCCTTCTTTCTCTATAATAGTTGGCCATAGTTAGTTTTTTCGGAGATCTCAAACCCCACAATGCTATCACAAGAACACAACACAAAATATACCACCATCAACTCTTTTCCTGCGGAGGCCATGTGATCGGTGTGGATTGGTTGCCGAGTTCTGAAAACTGCCATTGCCAACTTGCTTTCTCTATAAGGGATGGCCATTATTAGTTTTCCCCACCTCAAACCCCACAATGTTGGCCGATGATCAACACAAAACTGCAATCAAAGAGAAATATTTTCCCTTTTTCACTCAATGAAAACCATATAGGCGCGCAAACCCTCTTTCGTCTCCCAATGAAAACCATAGACGCGCGAAAACCCTCTTTTGTCTCCCTCAAGACGAAAAGTCAAAAAGTGTAAAAAAATTAAAAATAGAAAGGTGATTAACGACGGAATATGGTTTTTGTCTTAAAAAACGTCTTAAAATGCCTCGATGTGTAGTAGTGCAACGTGGATATAGTTATGGTAAGGTCGTATTATACACCCATGTAACATTAAGTTAAGGGTTGGTTAGAACTTCACCGAGGTCGCATAAGTATCACCGAGGTTACATAAGTGCACACAACACATAATATAATATCTCCAAAGTTCACATAGTATTGTAGGATCATATAGTATTATATGTTTACAAATTATTGATCAAGTTTGTATAATATCTCATTTTGCATAGCATCATATGTTTGCATAGTTCACTAGGGTGGCATATTATCACATGGGGCCACACTATTGCACATAACACACAACATATAATATGTTATGTATATAGTTTGTAATTGTTTGATAATGTCCCAAACACCATATGAATAGATAATATAAATAATCAAAGAAGATTGTTTATACATACATGCCATTGTATAGTGAAATAGAAGACTTGTTAATAAATCAAATTATCATGACCATGGTAGAAGTATAGATCCTAGGCAAGTTAGCAAGACAGTTATACATAGAATTTCCACAAATTGCCACGGAGGAGGAAGGTAGATAATTACATAAAGTTCAACATGAATGGAAACCAAAAATAATTCTAGGTACAACACTATGAAACGATCATTACAAATCTTCTTTGAAAAACTGTTGAATACTTGTCGCAACTTTAAACTCTTACCTGTAAACTGTCACAAGTACGAAATCACATGCTTTAGCACGAATGCTAAGTAAGCCTCGGGGTGTCCGTAGGACCCCTTCATCAATCAATAAAAGTATATTAGTCAAAGATAACTGATTCATAAATCATAACATCAATAATAGAAGTTGCAGTAGTATTAATAACATCAGGACATAAACATAATTCTGTTAGTTGCAATTTCTTATACGATAAACCAACATGGTATTTATTACAGCAGGATCACCTTTTATGTTTTGTTCTATTCCGCACATATTAAATAAGCATTAATTGTCACGTAGAAAATTTTTGAATTTTTGTGATTTTTCCGGGATGTTACACATTTAACTACATCTCTTAACTTAAAGATGAAAAACAATATAAAATCAATTCAAACCAAGCCTAAATAAGCTATTAAACGAGGATTGCTCAAGGACAATAATCCAAAGAGAATTCCATCAATATTATCATTGGTACACTATTATCAAATTTAAGCAAAACTTAGGATCATAAGCAATATCAAATAAAAATGGAAGGTCCTTAAGTTTTAGGTGGGTATAAATCGATCTCGTGATTTGGATGTATGAATCCATCCCATGATTTGGAGGTTATTCCTCAACACTCCCAAATAAAATAACCCCCAATATTTATATTACTATGTCAAATTAAAAATCCCCCTTGACCCCTTAATACGGGGCAATATATTTTTGAGGTTTTTAAGAGTATTCAACCCCCCAATATGAATGGACGTGATATGATATTTCCTCACTAGTGAACCCCCCGTGTCAGAAATACGAATTGACCAAATTGTATTTACACGTTTCCTGAAATAACTTAGTGTTTATATGCTCCTCTTAAAACCAATTATAGTTTCAATTAAGTGAGCCTTAACATGTTAATACAAGAGGACTTACAAGGTTAACATATGTTAACATATATTAGTTTAGATAGTTTTACATCCTTTCATATGTTGATGCTTAGCTAGTTTTACATTCTTTGTTTTCACTTGAACCCTACTAATGTCTCTCCTCTCAGATCGCTTACCCATTGAACTGACTGGGAAGAGGAAAGATTATTCTAACACACAGTAACTGCCAACTTTATTGCAATATCCCTCCCTTGAAAACGCAAGGCCGAAAGAGTTGAGCCACTCTTCCTTAGGTTCTCGCTAAATGCAAAAGCACCAGAAAACTCCAAAAACTTCACCAAAACCATGTGAGCTCGACCTTCTAGTTGTAATGGGTACGAAACCCCATGCTTCACTATACGAGTGGCCAATTGTCAACAGATAGAAAGATACAATTCCCATAGATTGCTAGTGTTTTTAATGTTTGTATAATATGTCAAGATATAGTGTAGTAGTGACTTTATGCTTCCCTCTCCTTAGTCCACTTTAATCTATAGTGAAACGGGAAAACAACAATTCGGGGTCAACACTTGCTCAACCTAGAGTTGCATAACACCCGTGAATGACCTGCAAGAAACATAGAAAACTCTAAGGGTCACCCCATCGGGAGATATAATATACCACGTACTTGATTTAGTAATTGATCTATGAAAGCATAAATTTTGGAGTAATTCTATGAAATAGGAGCAAGTTGAAACAAGGCAAGCCATCAACAAGAAATGTTAGAAGCTTTAATAAAACGTTTAAGCATGACCATTTGTTCTTTTTATAAAAAGAATGGTTACTTTGATGGATTGGAAATTAGACTTTAACATACTACACACCCTTTTTAATGAAGCTAAGATACAATTTTGAATATTTGGTTCAAAGAGAAATATTCATCAATATATATATATATATATGTAAGTGTTGAAAATCAAATAGCACATGGAGTGAATTTGTCAACTATGAACATTCTTCTTTAAATTTATAGAAATAATACACACATATATATATTGATGAATTTGTTGGTTTAGAGTTTAAGAATCATTACAACAGGTCTCTCCGGGCTACATCCAAATATTTGAAGAAGAATCTATATATATGAATATGTCCCATGATTTGAATTTTATTCCTCAGCCCACCCAAATAAAATAACCCCCAATATTTATATTACTGTGCCAAATTAAAAAAACCCCTTGACCCCTTAATACGAGGCAATATATTTTTGACGTTTTTAAGAGTATTCAAACCCCCAATATGAATGGACGTGATATGATATTGCCTTTCCAGTGAACCCCCCGTGCCATACATTCAAGTGTATTCACATTGGAGCAACATGGCCCAATTTTCACAAAAGCCTCCCATCTAGTATTTTTAATTTTGGCATTAAAGCATCTACAAAAATACATTTATAAAACAACCTCCACAAAAATCTCCAAAAAAATATTCAACATGACAACTATGTCAATGATGCAAGTGGCATACATGTAACTCATTCATCTGGCCAATGGGTTATAGGAATGCAAGTCTCCATAATACGATCATGGTTAGCTTCTGTCATCTTCCATCTCTTTGGCTCACCTCTTTTCACCTTGATTTTTGTTAGATGTATCTGAGCTGCCACCACCAAATGACTGTATTGGCATGATATATATTTAGGCATAAAATCTCTATAAATAATATGAGCACCTTGTTTTTTCACTCTTTCAAAAAAGTGTTCCATTAGAACCAAGTCTCCCTCTTGATAGGGTCACAACAACCTTCTTATTATTTGTGTGCATCGCATCAAATAATATGCCACATTTTCTTGGTTGTGGGGGGGTGCAATGACAATGAACACATCACCTGCAATATAAATTACAAATATTATTCAAATGTCCTACGTGCATTTCTACAACATTTGTATAGGTGTAATCTATAGTGAACTAATTAACTTAATGAAGTCTCTTGTACCTTCCCTAACCATATCAGAAACTCGATCATGATCTAATGAGACCATTGCCTCATTAGTGTGCATCTCTTTCCATGTTGGAATTGGATGTGGGCCCTTTGGATTAAGAGGGACATATTTCCATGGTTTCACATATACATCATTTTCACAGTGATGAAGCCTGCATCCATTTGCATCAATGCAAAAATTGCAAAAACAAGCATACTTCCTCGTTTCAATGGAAAATATGTCACCCATGTCTTTACTTTGGACATAATGTAATTCCCTCGTACCAGGTATGGTCTCACAATACCACGGCATGGATCTATTCACATCACCAAGGGAAACATCCCAAAAGAACCTGCATGGGATTCAATTTGTCATATATAAATTCCTATCGAGTATGTGTTCTTTTGGAAATGATGATATTGAATGTTATTAGCTTATTAATTGAGTTTGGATTTTATTACCTGCACACCGTCCTTGCTTGTTCGCGACCTTGATGTCCCAAATGACGTGTGCACAAATAAACTAATTTCATGTAGCATTTGAGACAAGTTGCACCATGAATCATCTGGTACCTCCAAAGTGCTCGTTTCACACATGCACCTGTGCCGTCATGTTCACCCTTTCCATGCCCTGTTTCAAAAACGCTCTAGGTGTGTCATATTCCTGTCTCTTTGTGAAGGCGACTCAACCAATAAAATGAGCGTGCCGATTTGAATTTCCTTGCACACCCATCTTACCAAATCCAATGTTCAGTAAGTGACATGCCTCTATGCCTGAATGAATCACAAATCAACCCAAAGCAGTGTTGAACGAACAATGTGTCATGCTCACGATCACCACTGACATAAAAATGGTACTCCTTGATCACTTCACATGACTGAGTGTTATCCCTACCATCAATGCTTTCCTGAGCATGTCTGTACAATACATGTACACAGATAGACACCTGGTCGGAGTGATAGTACTCACTTTGTATCTCTCTCTGAGGAGAAAATGTGTAGTTCTCAACAAATTCTACCACTGAAAATATTGTACCCAGCTCAAATAACTCACGAGAATGTTTGAATTCTAAAGCTTGCCACCTGGACCTATGGGAGTGATTTATGTATTTATAAATATGACTTTGAAACTTCTCCATGAAATTTGAAACATGAATCTCATCCTTGAGCAAGTTGATCCTCTTAGATGGCATAGATGAAGAAGGTGATGGATTCATGGAGACATACTCGTACGTCTTCCACATAAATGTGATATCTGACAATCCATGGTGCGTTGGATCGATAGGAAATTTCCTATGGAACAATGTCAAATCACTGCATTCAGGACATCTTCTCCCACCTACACACCTCTTATTGAAAAACACTTGTTCAGGATTCCTATTGCATAGTATCATACAAATAAAATCTCGCACTGTGTGAGGAGCTAGTTCACCGTTCCAGTGCCTTTTGCAAAAATCCATAAATGTGTCATAGTATAGTTGAAATTCAACGTGGTACCAGCAGCAACAAGTGTCACGAATCGTATTCGGCCTAATATACCACAGTTTCATAAATGATATTTGAACACCGGGCTTGGTTCTTGGAATTCCTCGTAAAGTGCAACTCCCGTCATCTCCATCACATGCTTACAATGCTCCTGATAAATGCCTCTGGATAAACGTTGTCGTAGGACATGCTTTCGATCTAGAATAACATGAGAATGGCTATCCCAAAACTCTATCACCTTCTCTCTAATTCCCGTTGCCATCCTGCCTCAATAGGGTTCCCTACAAATAAGATCCCAACCAATAGCTTCATCATTTTCATCTATCCGGACCCTGAATTTAGTATATTTGAACAATGTTCTTTTTGAAACTTTGAGCAATGATGCCATTGTTGATACCGTTCGATTTCTTGAGGTGCTTTGTGCCACAACAACCGTTGTAATTTCCGTATGAGCAGCTCGGATATCATTATTTCTTGATTTTCCAAACGAAGATAATGCAGTTCTTACACTTTCTATTGCACTCTCACATGTCTTTTTTGTTTTAGCATATTGAAAACCCAAAAATTTTGTGGCACTTTGATCTAGGATCTTATCTGAGAAAACAACATGTACAACATATCAATCAAAAGAAACAATCACAAGAGACAATAGACACACAGAGTTTCCTTGGGGAAAACCAATAAGGTGAAAAACCCCAATAACTTCCTCAGAGATAGAAAGAACAATGTTACAACCCAAGTACAAGATATAGTTCTCCTAGTAGCTTCTCCTCTCTCACTTGTGCACCACTCTCCAATGAGTGTATAAGTGAATGATCAAATAGAGTGCCTCTTGCACTCTATTTATACTCTAACTTGACTTACCTAATAACCTTACTAGGTCGGCCTCAACATAACCACTTAACATATTACTAACAGGGCCGACCCCACTAGGGTGGTCTAATAAACCTTTAACCCACATGACTCATACAGGGCCGACCCCATCAAGGTGGTCTAATAACCCATCAAGTATAAGTTACGACACTTACAATATAAATGATGGCACTTCCGTATAGAGGAATAATAACATCTCTATAGGAATACAATATACATATATGAAATACATTCCAAAGTTACAAATACATCAACACTCCCTCTTAACTAGGAAGGTATTTCTCGACACAGGTCTTTAGCACAAGTCTTCTTCTCTGGATCATGGTCACTGAATCATCATTGATGCTATCTCAATCAATCTCTAATCTACTCGTCATAGGAATTTCTACAGAGTCAACCATTTTTCATGTTGGATGTAGGCCTAGCCTCCATATAGGTCTTCATCATCTCTGCAAGCAAGCCATCAAGTGGGTACACCTCAGGACCAATTACACTACCTCTGCAAAACCTGCAAGATCTCTCAGGACTGATCATATGCCACCACAAAACCTGCAAGAGCATCTCAGGATTGATTATATGCCTCTGCAAAACTTGTGTACCCTACTGTCACATCATCATCTTCAGATCACCTCATAGTCCACGGAGCACAACCCAAATGCACATCACACAACACTTACACTCACTGGCATGGGAAGACACACATCAACCATCCGTGAAAGGATCAACACTTATATCTACGCCATGGGAATACATACTTCAACCATGTGAGAATGGCATCTCACTTATATCCATAGCCATGGGAAGACACACTTCAACCATGCTAGGAATGGCACAGCATTTATATCGCATCCATGGGAAGACACACTTCAACCATGCTCGAATGGCACAACACTTATATTGCAGCCATGGGAAGACACACTTCAACCATGCTCGAATGGCATAGCTCTTACATCAATGACCATGGGAAGGCACACTTCAACCATGTCGAAATGGCCCCAACCCTTATATCTGCACCATGGGAGGACACACCTACCACCATGTGAGAATGGCTCATGTGCATCTATGTCTCCGGACTCATCACTTCCCCTTGGAAGGAATCTCGATCTGAAGTACACAAAACCTCTCTCTAAAGTACTCAAACTTCACTCTAGCCAATGGATTGGTCAACACATCGGCTATCTGCTCGTCCATCGCAACATACAGAAGCTTCACTACTCCTCTCTGCACCATATCCCTGATATAGTGGAACTTGATCTCAATGTGCTTCAACTTGTCATGGAACACTAGGTTCTCCGACAACTTCACACAACTCTGGTTGTCGCAATATATACAAGTAGCACTCAGTTGGAGATCAAACAAATCAGATAGTAGCTTCCTAAGCCATATGCCTCACAACTAGCTGAACAAGCTGCGACATACTCTGCTTCAGCTGTACTCAGTGCCACATAGGACTGCTTCCTGCTAACCCAAGAGATCATATCGGATCCCATACTGAAGGAACACCCCAAAGTGCTCTTCCGATCAATGGCACTGCCTACCCAATCCGAATCAACATAACCCTCTAGGTTAAACTTTTCATTCGCCTCATACTTGATCCCATAGTCAACTATACCCTTCAGGTACCTCAGAATATGCTTTGCAACTAATAGGTGAACATGTCTCGGATTTGTCAAGTACTGGCTCAAGGTGTTCACCACAAAGCAGATATTTGGTCTCGTATTCGTCAGGTACATCAAGGACCCAATCATCTGACGATACATCGTGGCATCAACTGGCTCAAATGAAGCATCACACAGAAGCTTCAAGTTCGATGCCATAGGTGTGGCCATGGCCTTGCAGTCCATCATCTTGAACCTCTTCATGATCTCTACTGCATACTTCCATTTCCCAAGGAAGATTCCATTTTTACTCTACCACAACTCCATACCTAGAAAGTAGTGCATCACACCCAAGTCCTTCATCTTGAACTCGGCAGCAAGCTTCCTCTTTGTATCGGCAATCAATATATACTCACCTGTAACAAACAGGTCATCCACATACAATAGTAGTATCACTGGACTACCTTCCTCAACCTTGTAGTAAAGGTTGGAATCTTCTTTACTATTAGTAAAGCCCAAACTGGATAGGAAGCTGTCTATCCTTCCGTACCAGGTCCTAGGTGCCTGTTTCAAACCATACAGGGCTTTCTTAAGTTTGCACACATGAGTCCCTCTGTCATGTTTCTCAAACCGAGTGGCTACTCCACATACACTTCCTCTTCGATTACACCATTCAAGAAAGTTGTCTTGACATCCATCTGGTGTATCTTCCATTTCATCACTGCATCTAGATCAATTACTGATCTGATGGAAGTGTATCTGGCTATAGGAGCAAAAGCCTCTTCATAGTCTATTCCCTCTTTTTGGGAGAAGCCACGAACTACAAACTTTGCCTTGTATTTCTCTATGCTACCATCTGCAGCATGCTTGATCTTATAGATCCACTTGGAAGTCACAACAAAATTCCCTTCAGGTCTTGGGACCACATCCCAAACATCATTCTTCATGATCGACTGGTATTCCTCGACCATGGCATCCTTCCATTCTTTCTTATTGTATCTCGGATCCTGGGAACTTCAGATTCTTCAATAGACAGCTTCGTTGCTGGAACAAATGTTGTAGTCCTTCTTTTGTAGGTGATTGTACACGATCTTTCCTACAAGTCAAATTCACTTGCATGATTAGAAACTTCTCATAGTTTTCATAACAAAATATTACACATAAAAACATATGTCATACAATCATGCAATTATCTTAGCCAGTGCTTCAATACAACATTTATCCATATTCTGTAACTTTCTAGATGCCTTCCATCTCTACCAGAACATTTGTTAAAAGTGTGCACAACTCCCAACATGTCAGCAAAGAGGTTTCATTCTAGATAATTAGCAATGGGATGTGGTACAGTACCATAGGCCACTTACCCATTACTATATTAGTAATATCTTGTTCATCAATGCAACTATTCTACTATGCATAACACACAATCTAAGTTTAGGAACATAAGTATATACATCATTGAACAATATTATTTAAACAATCAAATATACAAGAAATGACAATTCAAATACTTATCTTTGTTTGTTGTTGGGTGGACTCCCTCTCAATCTTTGCTTCCTTGCAGGAACTACTGGAGTGTGCTCCCTCTTGATCTTTGCTTCCTGGATTACCTATCCTTGAACTTATATCCATCCTTGACCACTATGCATCTTAAGTGTACACTAGTATCATCATTGTGTCATCCTCAAGATCTCATACATAATCATACATTCATTAGCATAATCTCAATACTATCAAAACAAAATAATCTTAAACATGTATAGTCATGATCATTTCAAACACAGATAATAAGCATTAGTATTCAAGGTTTCATGGAAGACTTCTTTTACTCATGCATGTTCTTATTTGACCATAGGACTCTTCTGGTTAGTCATATCATAAATCAAGGTGAGGGACATAATATGCATAAACCCTTGATTACTTAAATTTCTAACTTCATAAATAATCATTATCAATCATATGAAAGTATAAGATCCTAACACAAGGTAGGATTCTAACTTGATATAAGAAAAACATACCTAGTTATCATATTTGCTAGTTATGTCTAGCAATGTTTTCTTGTTCTCTTCAATGACCTGCATAACTCATAAGTTAACCATTGTAGAACCAAAATATACATACCTCATAAGTAGAGCTTCTATGTGATCCATCACTATGGATGAGTCTTTGTCTTCATGTCACCATGGTCTTGATTTAGAACTTGATTTGTACCTTTCATGTTAGCGGATAACATTATCATCATACAACACCACAGTGCATTAGTACAATCATAAGTGTCATAAACTTAATCAATGAATGTATTCTATTGTTCACATGCATTCATTATCAACAAATCATAATTGTACTAACCTCAATGAACTTAACAGATTTCAAAACATACATGTAAGTCATACCTGTCAGATTGTTGTTGTTGTTGTTCTTTTGTTCTTAGGACAATTTCTAGAAATGTGTCCCCTTTCATCACAAGTATAGCAATGGACATAGGACATGTTTCTTTGAGGTTTGAAATCACCCTTCTGATGGTGATGTATTTAGTTCTTATCATGGTGGTGAGTCTTCTTGTCACCATGCCTCTTGGAGTGTGCTGTGAGAGCTTGGTCTTCATTCCCCATCTTCTCTTCTCGAGCTATAATCTGAGCTTCTTCCTGTGAGCATTCTTCCCACAGCCTACTGAATGAGATAAGTTTCTTCCTAGCACAAATTCCTCGGATGAAGGAATCTCATGACCTAGGGAGGCCATTAAGAGTGGTCACTACCACTTCTCCATTCTCTATATCTTCTCCCACAACTTCAAGTTGTTCTTTTATCTGGGATACCCTTGAGAAATAAGACTACATGGTCTCCGCATTCTGGATCTTGATATTCTTCAATTGATTCCTCAAGGTCATCTTCCGATTTATATTCTTCGCTTCAAATAGCTTGGTCAAGGAATCAAACATATCCTTAGGTGTCTTCAGAGATTACACATGTGGTATGAGATGGTCTTTGATAGAATCAACATTGATCCTCTTTTCCTTGACCAAGTTCCTCTTTTGTAAGGCCTTAGCCTCTTCTCCCTCTGGGATAGGGACTTCTTCACTTATTTAAGTGTCCAATTCATTTTCTTCCAGGATTAAACCAATCCTATACTTCCATGCTCGGAAGTTATCAGCCCCTTCAATCTTATCCTCAAGCTTAGCATGGTGAGACATATTAAAGAGTACTTCAAATGTAAATATAAAAGATTTAGGTCTTACCACTTGATTTGCTGAAAACTGGATATGGTGCTAGATTAGGGTTTGTCAGAGAAACCCTAAAAATTCAAACTTCTGCAAGGATAGAAAGATGCGCCTTGATGAGCTGATCAAGCTGGTATACTTAGAATTTGAAAACTGCAAAGTTTCACCCCTCAAAATTGCCTTTTAGATTTTCGGATTCACTCGGGAGGACCCTGAATTAGGGTTTGAGTTTCCCGGAGCTTCACCCAACCAAAAATTTCAATCCAAAGCTTTAAACTTCAATTTTTCTGAGGAGCTTCCAGCAATGGTCTTAGAGTTCAGAAATTCCAACTTTTGCAGAAACCCTAATTTCTGGATTCACTAGACAGGACCCCAAACTAGGGTTTGATTTTCCCAGAGTTTCACCCAACCAAAAAGTTCGATCCAAAGCTCTGAAATTCGATTTTTCTGAGGAGCTTCCAGCCGTGGTCTTAGATTTCAGAAATTCCAATTTTTGCAAAAACCCTAATTTTTAGGTCAAAAACTGAAAGTGCTCAGAATTGAATTCTGATTGGACAGAAAGATGCGCCTTGCTGAGGAGAGTCAATATAGCCTCCTCCCTTTCAAGATCTGTGGATATAAACCCAAAAAACAAGAAGCCCTAGCTTCCGTAACTGCATAACTCTGGATCAAACTTTTTGGTTGGGTGAAGCTCCGGGAAACTCAAACCCTAATTCAGGGTTCTCACCAGTGAATTCAGGAAATTGAAAAGCATTTATGAGGGGTGAAACTTTGCAGTTTTCAATTTTTGAGTATACCAAGCTGATCATCTCATCAAGTCGCATCTTTCTATCCTTTCAGAAATTTGAAATTCACATTTTGAATTTTTAGGGTTTCTCTGATAAACCCTAGTCCAGCTCCAGATACAGATTTCTGCAAATCAAGTGGTAAGATCTAAATCTTTTCTATTTCCATTTGAAGTACTCTTTAAGATGTCTCACCACACCAAGCTTGAGGATAAGCTTGAAGGGGTTGATAACTTCCGAGCATGGAAGTATAGGATTGGGTTAATCCTGGAAGAAAATGAATTGGATACTTACATAAGTGAAGAGGTTCTTGTCTCAGAGGGAGAAGAGGCTAAGGCCTTACATAAGAAGAACTTGGTCAAGGAAAAGAAGATCATTGTTGATTCTATCAAAGACCATCTCATACCACATGTGTCATCTCTGAAGACACCCAAGGAGATGTTTGACTCCCTGACCAAGCTATTTGAAGGGAAGAACATAAATCAGAAGATGACTCTACGAAATCAATTGAAAGGAGTAAAGCTTCAGAATGGAGATACCATCCAATCTTATTTTTCTAAGGTCTCTCAGATCAAGGAACAACTTGAAGCTATGGATGAAATAGTGGATAATGGTTAAGTTGTTATGACCACATTAAATGGCCTACCTAGGTCATGGGACTCTTTCATATAAGGCATATGTGCAAGAAGGAAATTGATCTCCTTCAATAGACTATGGGAGGAATGTTCACAAGAAGAAGCAAGGCTTGTGGCCCGAGAAGAAAAGATGCGGAATCAAGATCAAGCTCTCAAAGCACTCACCAAGGGAAGCAAGTTTAAGAGGGAGATATCTCATAACAAGAAACATTCTCACCCCCATCATAAGAAGAGAGACCTCTCTCATGTTCGATGTTTCGATTGTAATGAAATAAGACACTTTCCTTCAAATTTTCCCAAAAAGAAGAAAGATAACAAAAACAACTTCAATAAGAAGAAGAAGTACAACAAGAAGAGATTCATGCTCATGCTGCTGAGGATGTTGAACCTCCCAGCAAGAAGGCTAGAGCAGAAAGTAATGACTCAGCAAGTGAAGATGAATATGTTCTAATCTCTGCTCTCACAGGTACTATCTCTCATGGATGTGATGATTGGCTTATTGATAGTGGGGTTTCCAAACAAATGACTGGGTTTAAAGAATATTTTGTAGATCTATTTGAACATGAGTCACCTCATAAGGTGAAACTTGGGGATGACTATCAATACCCTATCTGTCACCTACCCAAATTTTGAAAATATTATTATTATTAGAAAAATACTTTATGTTAATTTTTAATTACAAAGTTTTGTAATTATGAACAAGTTTGGTCAAGGATGAATGTAATTACTGAATTATTATTATTTAATAAATTAAAGTAGGAGACAAACACCCAAGGGAACTATTAAATGAGTGTTCACTGACCCATTAGGAGGAATGGAAGCTGTTAGAAGGTATGGGACAGATGGCAGCAATTGCACTTCACCACTAGTTGTTGGTTATGGGACAACTACCCCTACAAATGTGGCATTATCCCCCAGGTGGAGGGAGTGAGAAATTAGCTCATTTAATGACTAGTTAACAACTGAAAGGCCTAGGCAGCCTACATAAGGAAAATTCGAATTGAGCAGGAAACTCTTACACAATATTTTCTGCAGAAATATTCCTCGTGTGCATCAGGTGATCACTGAGAGATTTGAATAGGGAGGCTATGTGTGAGTGCAATTGTAAGTCTGCAAGTTTATTCTGAGAAGAACCAGAGGTGCTGGTAAAGGTCCCTTTGACTGCTAAGTTTTAAAGACTGGATAACTATTGCTACTACAAGTTGAGATCCTAAGCTTCTAAGTTTCTTCCTCTTGGTGGTTCAGTGAACAGGCTCGAGGGTCCTAAGGCAAGTAACTTGGATGTCGTCAGGAATTGGTTGGGTGGAACAGGCTCCTTGGGCTGTTTGTTTCCCTACAGTTAACTAGGTTTTGCTATTCCTATTTGTTGCAGTTCAATGTTTCTGTTTAGTAGAATTATCAACTCTGTTTAGTAAAAGAATTTATTTTCTAATCTATGTTTGAATCTGGATAATAAAGATTTAGAATTTTTTGATTAGATAATCATCTCTATATTTTTCCCATGTTGTTCTCTGCATAGTACTCTAGTATAGAGAAGCAAATTAAATAATAGGTAAGAGATGGGTAGATTTGCCATTGATTAGACAAATATTTACAGTAAGTGTTCTATTTACAATTCTGTTATATATTTAAACATAGAAAAAAAATTAATGTATAGCATTTCCTCTATTTTGTTAATAAAAGAAAAACACTTTTATTTTTTGCACATATCTATATTTAAAATTTTATTTCATTTTCAGATAGTAGTATTCTACATTCCCATAATATAAATTCAATGTTTTCAAGCATATCATATCTTAAGAAATATAGCAGCTGTAATTTAACTTCTATATAGATTTCAATCTTTTATTTTCCTGAGGTTATAACAGTTTTGTTTTTCCAAAACCTCACTAACATTTTATAACCACACCATCTTTGGAACATAACGAGACTACTAACAAGACTTTAAACATCACTTATGCCGAAAACACGATTTAGTATAAATGACTAACTTTAGTTCAAACCCCTAGCCTGAAAACATACACATTGTCGAAATATCCACGTATACGAGTTAAGGTCCAGTTCGGGGTTCTAACTACTCTGCATAAGTAAGGTTTCCAACGAGAAACCACAGGTAGGGTTTCAAACAAAGTAGAACTCTGTGGAATTAGCCTTTTCAAACAAAAACAAGAGATTACGAAAGACCAATTTCACAACATCATATTTTCAAAATGATACGAAGTACAGGTTAGCAACTAAAAGACTTGTAACTAATCACTCTTGGCCGAATACATCTTTCATTGTTCGAAACCATTCAACAGATATACAAAAATTTTCTTCTCAACCTTTATTAAACAAAACTTTTCATCACAAAATGAGCCTTTGTTCACAGAAATAAGAAATCCCTAGGCTCTTTGGTATTCATGTCCAAACGATGGTAAAAGTTCAACAGAGATTACGTTGAAACCCTTTTCAAGAGTTCAAAAATATAGGCTCTATCCCTTAACAAACAACGACGTAAAAACTAGTTCGAGATCATTGCCAACACTACAACAAAACATTTCGGAGTCGATCGACAGCTATAAGACTGAGGGTTATCCTTTTACTCTTTGTTAAACATAAAATCTAAACACGGCCATTACTTCAACGAAGGTCTTGTACCCCGACCTCGTCACACAGTTTTTCTTTTGCTAAACCATGCCAAAGGCACCTATGAGGTTTCAGGAACCACCAAGGCTTACCAGGAGGGTGTTGCAGCATCCCCATGCTGAATGCTTGTTCATGGAGAACCCTCCATCAAGGCATCACCTGCCAGTTAAAATTTCAAAGGTTTAAAACAAAGAAAATTCATGTATCATTTTAAATTTACAACACTATTGCCTCTATCATCGAAAAACTTACCTTACCAACGAAGCTCCTGAGGTTCGACACTTCACACAAGCAAGACGACAGAGCCTTAGCACTTGCAGCATTTACGAGTTCGAACTCAAGAACAAATTTTATAACAGGAAGAATCGAACTCCAGTTCCAAATCACACTCCATCAACTGTCAAAAGAACCTCCCCACTTTTACAGTGGCTGAGTCATGGCTCCTCGTCACCAGGATCACAAGCCTGTAATCTTTAAAAACTTCACTCACAGGTCTGAGGTTCGAAACCTCCCAACAGTAAAAACTCCAAACCCTACATTGTAGCAACACTATTGGCCCTTGCTACCTTACCACTAACGCAAAAATGAATGCCAGGAAAACCAACTTTCATTACTTACCCATGCAAGAATAGGGTTTCGTTGTCAACCCTAGATCTTATGAAGATCAATGGTGGAAGAGTTGCCAATCGGCATTTTGAATTTCGAGGAATAATGGCAATCAATACCACATTGATTGTTATTCTACCAAGTCGCCAACTCAGCTGATATGAGTTATATCAAGACACAACTCAACATCGCATGGTAAACTATGTTACGTAGAGAACATCCACATAAGCGTCCACTTCACACAACTGGTAGGATTTGGTATTACTATCAACCTTTGGCACTTTCTCTCACGTGAAAAACCATTACATGGTTATCCAACACGATAATCCACCAAAGAATTATACAGAAGCATAAACTATCCAGTCTCGATACTTTAAACCTGCCAGCTTTTGTTTGTAATGAATTTAATTCCTGTACCACCCATTATCAATACATTAGCATATGTATTTTTGCATAGTGTAAACATTACATCGTTAATATGTATAATCACTACTATATAAGCATTGTATTTTAATGTTTTTACTTTAAATATTTCATAACATTCTAATGTATGGAATTCGAGTTATAGCTTGCAATTCTTTTCAGTTTAGGTATCATAATAATAGTAATACATCTTAGATGTATGATATAAGTATTGCATAGGAAACTTTAGGTTATGCATATTTCTAACCATAGCATATGCATAGTTAAGTAGGGCAAGGTTTTCATATTCTTTTTGCATGCATTAGTCATGTATTGTAACGTCATTGATAAAAATTAGACTTTAGCTATAGTCTAAATCTTTTGACACACTTATTAATACTAGTTCAATTTGAATTAGCATAAGCTCTACATTTGTAAGCTATAAATTGACATTAATAATATTGTATTGATGCTTTTTCCTAGATGATAATTATCGCAATATAAAAGATGACATGATTCTTTTAAACACTGCAGAGTTTGTAAACCAGCATGTAAACGAGATTTGGAACCAAAATATCCATACCTCCAGTAATTGTATTTGCAAGGAAGTACTTAGTATTTTTCATTCTTATATTGACGATGAGCTGAAATACACTTGTACTCTTATCTCATGTTTGTCGTAGAATTCTCTTAGCTGTGTTCTGCACATGGAAATGGGATTCAATGCCTTACCTACACGTAGCTAAGTAAACCTTAGGGTACCTCATAGGACCCCTTCATAACCATCAAAGAAACAAACTGTCAGTATCTTCTCAAGAAAACCTAATCGCATCATTTTCTATCTTTTCAGTTATCTTAAGCAAACTAATGTTGTAAACATGTTTAAATAAGTGTGTAGTATAGCTGTCGTTAAATTGTTTTAGTCTCAATAATTATTTTGTTTTCTGTATTAATGATTTCATTAATCAATACTGTCTTGACAAGCATTTATTTTTCTGCATTCGAAATTTAAACATTTAATGCTAATTTAAAAATTTTAATTTTTTATGAAATTATCGGGATGTTACACTATCAAGGGAAGTGGTGAAGCCTCCTACAAACTAGACTCTGGAAAGTCTTTGAAGATGAAAGATGTTTTATATGTACCTGGGCTCAAGAAGAATCTTCTATCCATATCATCTTTGGATGCAAAAGGAATTAGAGTTTCATTTGTGGATGGCCAAGTACTCATGTGTCCCAAGGGTAAGACCATAGATGATGTGGTAGTAATTGGATAACAAGAGGGAGGATTGTACAAATTAAAGGGACAACCTGAACATGCCATGGTACATGAATACATGAAGCCAAGTGAACTTTGGCATAGAAGGCTTGCACATGTACACTATAGAGCACTACCAATTGCAAGTAAAGCTGTAGAGGGTCTTCCTTAAATCAAGACAAAGCATGAAGGTGTTGGAAAAGGATGTGCAAAAGGAAAGAACATTAAGAAGACATTTCGAAGCAGTGAAAGCAAAGCTAAAGGAATCTTGGAAATTATCCACTCCGATGTATGCGGTCCGATGTCATCCAGTTCTCTGAGTGGGTATGTATACTATGTCTCTTTCATTGATGATTTCTCTAGGAAGACTTGGGTTTATTTCTTGAAGAACAAAGATGAAGTGTTTGATAAGTTCAAAGAATTCAAAGCCTTGATGGAAATCAAACTAATAAGAAGATCAAGACCTTCAGATCCGACAATGGCGGAGAATTCATTTCAGGTGATTTCAAGAAGCTATGCAGTGATTCAGGGATTAAGAGGGAGTTGACTGCTCCCTACAATCCACAATAGAATGGAGTTGCAGAAAGGAAGAATAGAAGAATCATGGAAGCAGCACGGGCAATGCTGCATGACCAAGATCTTCCTATGCATCTTTGGGAAGAAGCAGCTAGGACAGCTGTATATGTGCAGAACAGAACACCTCACAAGATACTTGACAACAAGACACCAGAAGAGATCTTCTCTGGTAAGAAACCTAAGGTCAACCATCTCAGAATATTTGGTTGTCCAGTATATACACATATTCCAAAGGAAAAGAGAACAAAGCTAGATCCTTCAGGAAAGAAGGGCATCTTTGTGGGTTATAGTGAAAACTCGAAGGCTTACAGAATATACTTTCTAGGGTGTTAACACCCGAATTAACCCCCCAAGGTTATGAAGAGGGAAATCTAGGGTAACCACTAACCAACTTTGGACTAATGCTACTGACCCAGCATAGTCAGAGAGGGCTCTCTCTACAAATCAATGAAAGACTGAAAATAATCAAAGGTGTCAACAATGAAAACATACACCAGCATTCATCACTCAAGATATTCAATCAAATCATGCATAGACGGTCAGATTTCTATTGGGATAGATTTTATTGGAGTTTTGGTGAGATAATCAAAAGAGACAGCATTGGGCAATGGATTCAAAACATAAAACATAAATCAAATACAGTGCTGCTGCTAGGAATGTTAAAACAGAGGCAAGGTAGCCACCCATTTACAGTCAAAATGATGTTGTCTGGTGATAAAAGAAGAAGGGATGAACAATCCATTGACATGAGCATCTAACAGGGATGAATTCAAAGTCAACTTTAGTAGAAATCGGTGGTGGATGCTTGAAATGAAAGGAATAGAGCGTTATCTCTAAGAATTATATTCCAATGCTACTCTTATTCAAGCATGAATCAACAAACACAATGTAAGCAAAGCATAGGAAGCACATGCACATGAGAAAGGAGAAAAGGATAGATTGTAAAAACAAATGACACATGAATCTCTACCATTAAAACCAGCTTCAATCACTGCAATTTCATTAAAGACAAAATGTTCCAGAACAGAGCATAGCTCTCCCGAGGCCTTAGCCACTTGATTTTCCAACCCCTAACCCTTCTATTACATTGCATTTATAGGATTTCTCAGCCCTAGGGTCGATATGCCTCCATGGAAGATGGTTACAATAGTATGGACACCTGCACAAAGAGATTCAACAACCCAGAAATCGGTTTCAACAAACTTTGCTCAGTTTGGGTGCGGACTGCTGAAGATGGCCTTCGATGCCCCGGATGTACAACTCAAATGAAGACACCTGTTAAAAAATTGGAAATTATTTTTTTAGCCAGGCTCGTGCTTGACAAAACCCATGTCTTCTTTTCCCCCCACTCTCCTTCAGCTGGCCGAGATCTGGCTTTGAAGTTGATGACTCAGGTAAAAAATGTAATTTCTAGAAAATTACCCCCTGAAGATCTTGTCGATTCTCACAAGACATAACACCTGTGCAAATTGTGAGAGAGGTTTTTGTATAATGGCCTGTGTTGGAGATAAACCTCTCTCAGTTTCCCAAAATTCCTTCTAGTTTGGCCAAAACATATGCTGCAAAACGATGACTAAAACAGTCATTTTCGGTGAAAAACCCCCATGCCTTCACATAAAAATACATTTAGCTTTAATTTTGTCCCTTTTTGCATGTTAAAATTCAAATCCTTTAGGGACCGTAGATTTCTTTCACCTACGGATGTGGACCATTCATCCTCATTGCAATGCTAAACTTAGCATTTTTATCATTATTTCCTCTTAGTCTTGGGAACAAATGCTCGAAATTTGCTTGATTCTCACCTCTATTGGGCGTGTGGATTAAGGAATTTAGACCTTGCTTTGTTCTCCATGGGTCTTGGCCCCTTCGAATGCTTAGGACAAAATAGGTGCTAACAACTGGCTCCAACTCGAAGATGCTATCCTCCCTATGAGGTAGTAAAGAACCCCTGGTAGACCGGTGCCTGATCCATTGGGTGGCTCCCAATTCCAAACTAAAAATTGCAATCCAAGCTACTATCTGTGACCTGAAGCCTTACCTGATCGTGCAAACGAACTCATACTACAACTAAAACAACCTCCTTTACTGAAAACAAACCCGCTCTACTGCTGCTGACATCTGATAGTCTTTATCATCAACACTAGTTTGTAGCAAATGGTCCCTCCTCCTTACTTTTGTGATGACTATTACAACAAACGACCTGCAGAGCAAATATGCCACCAAAGACTTTGACAATGTAGCTTTTGGATGATAGGCCCCGAGAGTCTCATCAATTTGCACCATAGAGGCGATTGAAGAATTCAAAGGCATCTCGATGCTCTTAACATTTATAGGTGAACCATCATAATTACCGAAAGCACCCCAAGAGCCTTGTGGAGCATAGTGATCCGAATTGCTACCTAGCAATGCACCCAACATGGCTTGTATTTGAAGGACACAGAACTCTTTTTCTCCACATCGGCACATTTTACACAATTTAATACAACTTTCCGAGCTTCAAGTCGCATGAGGAGCTGTTGGAAAACAAAATTCGTGTAACACGCTGCACTATAGTGGTTTCTTTGGCCAATCGCACCATGCTTTGGATACAAACTTGAGTCCACACTTTAAGTGTATCCTTTTCTTCCCTCGCATCTAAGGACCTCGACCACCCAATTATGATGCAAATCACCTCTCTCATGGTTATGCTCTTTGATCAAGCGTAGGAAATCTATAATTGTCCAGTACCATAGACAATCGCCACTTCTCCTTTATACACTTTCTGGAAAGCTCTTTCTATCTAACCCTTTGCGTCCCAAAAGGCTGATAACCTCACGCCTGCACCTGAGAATAGTAAATAAAACCCCAGAGTCCGCTATATCTTGGAGAATCAACACTTGCGGCCTGTCTTGTGGGGTATCGTAAGAGAAAGCAGGTATATGCATGCGAATATGTTGCTGGATTCCAACTGAAAGCATGTATGAGAGAGGAGAAAACTACGTATGGCCTTTGATAAGAGTTCAAACCTGCATACTTACATTGCCATGACGTCGCTCTTCCATTACCTTTAATCCTGGAAACACATTTGGGGAATGACGTGGCTGAATTTTAATGTCTCACAAAGGTAGTTTCGCAAAGCTCTTAGCCAGTTTCCAATATCAATTTGATATATGCGATATTTCCACAGGCTGACGCGTGTGATGGTGGTTTTATTTTCGCAACCACCAATGTTCCCTTCCTTTTTGTGCATGTGGACCATGTGAAATGCATCCCGAACCGTCGATCTCTTCTGGTCACATCCATCGCAAGGCTCACCATATTTATCTCTCGAGCAAGCAGGGAATGCGATATGACAAGAGCCATCGATCTCTTTTTTTAAGTGAAAACCTACACGTGGTGCTAGATTAAGAGAAGCCTAGCTATTTGTAAGTTTATAAATCCCCTTTTCATTCATTATAACGTTGTTCATCCTTTGCAACCTTCTTTAGCTTCACGGTCGATTCTCCTCAATTCTGATTGCAAGTGTCATGTAGGAAAAACCCAGGGCCTGTATTGTTTGCAACGGTCCCTTCAGACCAGAATCTGTCTAGTACATGCGTACATTTCCCAAGCGAGAAACAACATGGATCTACAACCCGAGCCTCTTTGACCCTCCTCTTGCATCAGATCATACTTCAATGCTCATAACTATGAATTTTTCTTCCTTAAAATACCAAATCAGTTGCAGACTTATACCATCGGACAAATATGGGCACGCGCTTCACTCAACATCTATAGATCCTTCATGATTATGCACGGAGGGTATTCCTTCAATCATATCCTTGTAGTTGCTCATTTTTATTGAAACAACAACCTCTTCTTCTACCCAAGTCACATGCTCAATTCCATGACTCACTACTACACAGAGGGGCATATTAAGACAATATTTGAGACAATATTTGTGTAAATTGTCTCAATCTAAGACAAAAAAATAAATTGTGTATTGTCTTAACTATTGTCTTTAAGCGAGTGTCTTAAACTATTGTCTTAAATTATTGTCTTAAACTATTGTCTTAAGTTTAAGACAATAGTTTAAGACAATAATTTAAGACAATAGTTTAAGACACTCGCTTAAAGACAATAGTTAAGACAATACACATTTTTTTTTGGTCTTAGGTTGAGACAATTTACACAAATATTGTGTCAAATATTGTCTTAATACCTCCTCTATGTAGTAGTGATGGAATGGAAATATTTATGATAGGGCACGGTGGAATCGAACCACCAATCTTCTGCATTATAATGCAGATGCTCTACCATTGAGCTAGTACCCTACAACTTCATATACAACAAGAATATTTATACTTTTTAAGATTTTTTTTAAAACAATAAATACAAGAAACATGAAATACTCATTGTATTTCACTCATTCGATTAAATTATATTTATTTTAAATTTTAGATTACAAAAAATAAATTTATAATTGCTTAAAGTGTATTTAGTTTACTCAATACAATATAGAAAAGAGAATAAAAATCTTTGTTTTGTTGTTGGTATTTAACTTGGATCTTGATCCTAATTGTGTAAGTAAATTACATTACAGGTTTATGGAGACTCGAAGACTATTAATCATTAAGGAATATCTTACCCAATCTGAGTGAGTGTTCATTTGAAGGAGTTAGTCGGTGCATTCATACCTTTGGAATCTGCCATATATTTCGTAAATTGAATGAGAGGGAAGACTCACTTTTGAATGAAGGGTTTACTATTTTCAAGGAAAGCTAAATAGAGCAAACTAAGTTTACATGGAATATTTTGTCATCAAAATAATACTATGATTATGTGTAATTTTATGGATTTACACTATGTAAAGTTTTAGAAGAGATCAACCCATTTTGGGTAGACATTTCACCTATATTTTTTATGATGATCACGAAGATGGTGGAGTGTCTACCTAAAACAAATCAATCTTTTATAAAACCTCACACCCTACAAATTTATAAACTTGCACATAATGACGAACACTATGGAAACATTTATATACAAATACTATTATAATAGTGTACAGAGTAGTGAACTATATAATGAGAAAAAAGATATTATTATATTTTTTAATAATTTGAAAATTTTCAGAAATAAAGATATGATAGGGTTAACATATAACACATTATGCAAAGCCAAAAAATATGGCTAAGAGGAGAACCGTCACTTTCTATTTAGGACATGAGGGAGTATTTTTGTTTCGTATCTTAAAATAACAATTTTTTTTTCTTTGGAAAAATAACATTTTTTAAACACATATCCACTTAATAAAATAAATACATATAATCTATTCTTAATATATTATAACAGGAAATCAATAAAATCTTCATAAAATAAATACACATAATCTGTTTCTAATATCTTATAGTTTACATGTTTACAACTACTTGGTTATTTCAATTTTTAGTGTTAAATTGACAGCGTTTTGTCATTAAAAATAAAAATATATTTCAAGTATATTTTGTCATAATTGTCATGTTGGTTTCTGCAAGATTCTCTTCATCAAATCTTGGAATTCTTTGTAAAATAGATCAATATGCTATAAACTTTTCTTGGAATTCTCTGTAAAATAGATCAATATGCTATAAAATTTTGTATTTATAATGAACAGAAATACTAACATAAACTAATATTGAACTTAAAAACGTGCAAATAAAAAATATGGATTGAAAATACCTTTTTGTTATCATTCTTTGTTAAATTTTCTTCTTAACTATGGGAACAACAACTTCCCAAGGGTATATCCAACAACCCGCAAGCCAAATATACCAATAATTTGTGACTTAGCAAGGGTCGAGACATCCAGAAACTCACCAGGTAAGCCTCTATCAAAATTTTCTCTATAAATAAAGAAACCCATCCCTAAAAGGTGGTATGGCACAATTCCAATACCAAGTTCTCTGCCATTAGAGTTTTATTATGTTAATTAGCTATTTATAATGCAAATGAAATAACAATATGTCATATCCCAATTCCAACAAAGCAAATGACATTATGGAAAATCCTAACTCCAACACGTGATCATACCTGCAAGTGGGGATAATTTCCTCCTCTGCATCCCTAGTCCACAAAGACCACTCAATCTGAACTGCTGTTAAAGGATGGACCACTTGAGCCAGAAGCCTCTGAAAGTCCGATGTATTTTATTTTCCCTTCTACTAATTTCTTCAATTCTCCCATCTGCCATAGATGCATAGACAGACCATGGCATCAAACTATATGAAAACAGGAAATCAAGGAAGAAATCAATGAATGAAGAAATGCTTGCTGTAGGAAAATGATAAAGTATGATTCAAGTTTACAACTCTACAAGTTGGTATAAGAAGAGAAATTAGAATATGGTGGAAAAAGAATTCTTGGAGAAGTTCAATTCTTTTTAGAAGCCGAGAACTTGAGTGTACCCATCATAAATAAACTTTAAACTTCGAAAGTCGGTAAGATAAACCGAGAACAGGCAATAAATAAAACTAGATCTATTGTCACCATACATACCATAATTTCAATGGGGGTTTTAGTGTCAATACGATGTTGATTATAAATATCAATGCAATCGACGCCAAGTCTCTTCAAGCTTGCTTCGTAGGCGGCACAAACATATTCTGAATCTCCTCAAAGCTCTGGTTTTCCATCGACAAAATGACTCCAAACTTTGTGGCTAATTGAACTTTCTCCCTCATTCCTTTAATGGCCTGCAACTGACAAACTGTAAATGAGAATTCTATCAACTACAACAATTACAAGAAAAAGAGAAAACCCAATGCTCGCAGTCTCACCTTTCCAACAAGGATTTCGTTGGTGAAAGGGCCATAAATGCCAGAAGTATCGAGAAACGTGACGCCCCTGGAGACGGCATAGTGGATGAGGGAAATCATTTCTTGATCGGGCTTTGGAGGGCCATAGAAAGCAACACATTTCGCCCATAAATAAGCTTTCTATATACCAGGAAATGAAAACTTCTTTATATGATAATCGATGGTCTCTCCTGTAAATACTCTTCAATCAATGTCAAACTTGTGCCCAAGAAATAATGTAAAAATTAGCATACTTGTTCATACCGGGCCGATCGATCTAGCTCTATCCTCCAGCAATCCAGTAGTCCTATTGCAACCCTTTCCTTTCTCCTTCTAGACCATCCCATTCATGGCTGAGCAAAAGCAAAGCTTAATGAAAAATCCATATTGCAGCCCTTTCCTTTCTCCTTCTAGACCATCCCATTCATGGCTGAGCAACATCAAAGCTTAATGAAAAATCCATCTTTCATGCAATCAGTTTTCAGAAAATAGTAACTTTAAAAATTAAAAAATAAAAGCAATCTTTTAAAACTGAAAAAAAAGCAGTCCAGAATAGATATTTAAAATTATATATTGATTTTGTCTTAAATATCGTCTTGATTATTATAAAAAATTTAAAAATAAATATTTGAGACAATACCTTAATATCGTCTTAAAAATTCGTCTCAAACAACCCCACCTTGTAGTAGTGACTGTGCAAAGATGTGATCATATCGTGATCATGATACCACATCCTTGGAGCTAGCGCATGGCAGATTGCTTTTACACAGCGGCTCCCCCCACAATGCTAGATTCTCCAACCTGCTGAAGCTTGAGCAATTCTGACTGTGCATTAAAAAATGATTTTAGAGATTTTGGCTGTGGACTGCTGATGCCAGAAGGTGTGCTACCTTGCTTTGATGAAGGTGTAGAGAGCATATTCATCCCTGCACATCACATTCTTAAGAAATGGATAATAACTCGATAAAATCAAACGATGGAGTTCGATTGACCAAGTGTGATTTTTTATTTTCTTTCCATGGGAAATATCCCACATGCTGTCAAGCACTCTATATGCAGATAAATTGTTACCAATACACACAGAGCATATGAAATTTATTGTCAACCCGAGAAAGTCTTTTTGTTTCAAAGGATAAGTGCACAATCTATGCTTAAACACCAAACCATTAGAAGTAAATACTTTTATCTTCTATCATCCATGTTCATCCCAAAAATCTATGCAATCCCAATTGCCTTCTAACTGCTACACTTCAATTCCTCTCTATCATGCATCAATAAGAAATGGTATCAGATCTAATTAACAATTGCAGGAAAGAAATCTCATCCGTATTCTAGAACAATCACTTGTCTGATCTAATCACTCTGGAAATCATAAAGCATAAACTGAACATTAATCTATAAATCCAATTGCAAAAGATTGAGTCAACTATTCTAAGAAATTGAATTGCCGAATGGAAATCAATGATCATAACAGAAAAGATAAATTGCTAGGACTCATGGGATCACAACTTTAACAGTAAGATGAACACAGCTGTGTATAATTGCAAATGAAACGCATAAAGCAACCCTTACTCAGTCGACTGTTATTCTACACCATTCACCAATCTCACAGAAATATAATCTTTAACTATACTGAAAATCCACACAAATAAATATTGCTGCTGTGCACAAAAGGAAAGAACAAAGCATCACACAACAATGAATTCAAAATCCTAATTTAACTCAGCAATCTCTGTGGAAGACGGGCCCAGTCTTCACACAGAGACGCTGGCTGAACAACACGAATTCCTTTAGCTCAGAAGTAACCCCTTATATTAACAGAAGAATGAGTACACAGTTTTGCTTGGCTGCTAATACAATGAAAATGATTATCTGTTGTTCAACCCCTGGGTCGAAGCAACTCCCCGTACTTATACATACAAATCATAACAACCCCTATAATCGGGCAGCCATGAAGATCTCTGATCTTCAGGCGCCCTAAATAACTAGCTGTTACAATACGTGGGCAGAGCAGAGACATCGAAATATGAGAGAGTTATCAATTGACCCAAGAGTAGTGGTCCTTCCAAATCACAGCTAGACTCGAGCAGCAACATACTCAAAATGGCGCATTCTGTTACAGCTGCCCTGTCACAGCTGTGCCTTAATTGATAATTCGAGCCCCAAGGATCCCTCTACAAGCAACGAACATCCCTTCCTTCGTGACTTGTTCAGCCCCGATCTTCCTGCAGTCCATTTATCTCAACTACCTTCATAAATCGTAACATGTTAGCACAATTGAGAGATGCACAGCTTTAATTATCACAACCATGAGCATTAATAAAATAAAACAATGATTAGTCATACCTTGGTAATTTGGGGAATAAGGTAAGGACAATAGTTCTGATTGCCATGATAAGTGGTGTAGGACAGGGGCAGGAAAGATGATTAATGATGATTAAAAAGGGCCAATTCTGGGCTCAACATCTCCCCCCAACTACCCTGTTGCATGTCCTCATGCAACAACCTACATATGAATCCTGTACTGAGCTTTATCCTAGGAGAGAGAGGAAGAATTGTAGGAAACTCAGGCACCTTATCTATCTTTTGAGAGGCCTCTGTGAGTAACCCAATATCTTTCAACCTCACTGTTCCCCTTCCACTGCTACTTGCTGGTGTCTGGGAGTGCAGTTGGTTTAGTGGAAATCTACCTGCAGTCTCATTATGCTGTGCCTGGGGGAGTTGAAAGGAAATCCTTAATCTGAATCCAACTCAATGACATCTATAGGAGGTGGAAGCACTGGTTCTTGTGGGACAGTATCTTCCAACGCATCTAGGTTTAACAAGAGATTTGCTGGTTCTTGTGTAACAACAACATCCTTTAAACCTTCTTCAGCAGCTACCTTTATTGATTTTGGAGACACTGGTTCTTGTGTAACAGTGTCCTCTTTGTCCTTCTGCTGCTGAGATTGGATATCCTTCTCATCGTGCAACCCTTCCTCCAAGATTTCAGTGTCACCTGAGCATGGTGTCTGTACCTGTTCATCTTCACTCCACTGTGTATCGGGAATGATATCCACTCCAGGGTTCTCTTTTGAATGAAATGCAGGAATTCCTGCTGCAGCTTCCAAGGGTGTTGGTTCTTGTGTAGCAACATCCTGGCTTGCCTCTTCATCCTTCTGTTGTTGCAACTCTTCTCCTATGGCCTCTGTGTCATGGGAGTCCTCTGGGGTTACAACCCAGAGTTCATCATTAAACTCCAGAGTCTCCTCTGTTCCAGGTTCTTCTCCCATCTGTTTGGCCGATTGGACAAGTATATTCGGGTTTGCTGGTTCTTGTGCTACAACATCCTGTTCCAATTTATCACTGTCCTGCCTTTGTGTCTCTTCTTCTAAAATTTCTGTGTCCTGGGAGCATTCTGGGGTTACAGCATAAAATTCTTCATTGGCCTCCAAAGTATCCTTCATTCCAAGTTCTTCTCCCATCTGATCTATGATCTCAGTATCGTGGGAACACTCTGGGGTTTCACTATATTCCTTTATAAGCTCCAGAGCGTCCCCCATCCCATGTTCTTCTCCTACCTGTTCCATAATTTCTGCATCGTGGGAAGTGGCAGCTTCAACAAGGATGTTTAAAAGTGCTGGTTCTTGTGTGGCAGCACCTTCTTTTCGACTGCTTCCCCCACTGTGGCCACAGGCTGTTGTGCTGAATAAGTGTTAAGTAGAATTTTATGGCCTGCTTCCTTAAAGATTTCTCCACAGGTGGGGCAGAGTATTCGTTCATCCTCCTCCCTAGCTCCAGCAGAATCTGATTCCTCCACTTGGTCTGCAGCCTCTATCAATGTATACATTTTTCTTTCACCTTGCTTTCTGTAGGTTTCCTTCCAACTTTCCAACTCCCTTCTAAGTACTTGGAGATCTTCTTTCAGCATTGCGTTCTCAGCCAGAAGTCCTTCAATTCCAGGTTCTTCCTCCACTGGCCTTTGTGGAGCATCCATCGGTCTTGGTACAAGGATTGGGGGCTCAACCTGTGCCTCTAAGGTTGCCCATCTTTTCCTGGCTGCCTCTGCTGCTGTGGCTGATCGAGTTCTTTTCTTTCTGATTGGTGATATTAGATTAAATTCATTGGTGGCTCTCTTTCTTTTCTTCTGTTGTGTTTTCTTTTGTCGTGTTTCCCTCTGTGGTGTTTCCTTCTGTGGAGCTGGTACATAAGGGATCAAAGCTGAGGTCGAGGGAATGTGTTCTTGCCTCTCATGCTGTTCTTCTTCAATTACAGCTCCTCCTCCTACCCACTCTGGTGAAGACTCAATTGTTACCAGATCAATGTCTTCTTCCATTTCCCTGGCTCTATCATCTTCAGGTTCCATTGTCGCAGCATTTGATGCTGCTCCAATTTCACCTTCTGCTGTCGGAGCTGCCCTGTTATCTGGGTTTTCCACAAAGGTTTCATATACACCATCGCCTAATGGCTCTGTTTGTGCCTCCCCTTGCTCTCCTTCAAATGCAGTTTCATCCCCCAATGGTTCTGTTTGTGCCGGAGATTCATCTCCCCCGAATGGCTCTGATTGTGCCCCTGGTTGTTCTTCCTCTAATATAGTTTCCCCCCCAGATGGCCCAGCTTGTGCCCCCGGTTGCTGTTCTTCTACTGTGGTTTCATCCACCCCGGATGGTCCTGCCTGTGCCCCCGATTGCTGTTCTTCTCCCATTTCATCCCTCCCCCCAACTTCAATGGAGGAACTCCGGTCCTCCTGTTGTGGTGGAACTGGTATTTGTTGTAATGGGACGACCTGCAAGGGAACGGGTTGCTGAGGTCGGTTTATGAACTGTTCCTAGGTTATATGGTGTTGGGCAAGGGTCCTTATAATAATTAATTTGATAAGGCCATGGTGGGTGAGAGAGGAAAGTGGGTGCTTAGCAGGATGAACAAATGTGGCCATATGACGCAAGTCGTGCAATAAATAGTATGGAATGTTCAATAAAATTCCATGGCGGAGATGAGAAAGCAAATGAAGTTTAGAGTTATACACAGTTTGATATCTACCTTCACAAGTAATGTACTTCTTGAGAAAGATAGCAACTTGGTCCCATGGCCGCGACAGTGAGTTCAGTGCAATCCCTCTTCTGGACGCTTCAACTTGCTCCCCTGCGAGTAAAAATTCTTCGCGTGCAACCGTTGCAGGGACTCGTCGGTTAAACCATAGTTTTCCCACCATCGGGATGGCTATAACCTCGGATATAATGATCTCAGAGACTTCTATGCGTAGCCCCCACACCATGGAGTGAGTTTTGGTAAGATTCAAAGCAAATTGCAGGGCTGCGTCCCGATCGAATCTGTCCAATCGCTCAAAGAATTCGAGCCAGCCAGCAGCTTGAAAAATGGCAAGAACTTGAAGATTTCGCCTGAGTTCTCGTGTATTGAAAGGTTCATGGCAAACTGGAATCCCCATGGTCCTGGCTGCAAGCTGAAGTTACTATTCCACTGATTACAAGATCCCAGAATGGAAGTTGCAGCACAGAGGATGCACGAATCGCTGAGTGGAGACGTTGAGAGGATGGGAAAATTTGGAAAGCTGAGCACAGAAAAGCGTTTGAAATTTCCATGCCGAATTGGGGAAGGTGGCAGTTATTAGCGTTTACGTCGTACGAGGGAAAGGTTTAATCAAGTATAATGGTGGTACGAGTGAAGGTACGACTAATATCGTTTAAATGATATCAATGCTAAATCACGTGATAAATGAAAGCCATACCTCATAAAACTGTGCGTTGGAATGCTGCGGAAAATGGTGGAGCATGCAGTTGGTGACGTCACGGAGCCAAACTCGTGCACAGTCAGACGTGTGATCATGATGACTCAGATAAGGCAATAAGTTCTTCCGCCGATGAAACACAAACCATCGCATCCTCGGGGTCGGAATGATGAGTTCGCCGGCACGACTAAGGTGAATCAGCACCATGATTAGCAGGTTTGGAACAATTCTTCTGCTAACACGGGAGTTACCACTGCAAGTTGCCAAAAAATGATAGCACGGCCGACGAAAAAGATGTTGCAGTCGCCAAAAAAAATATGTTGCAGCCGCCGGGAAAGAAGTTGCAGCCACCGGAAAAGAATTCACGGCAGCCGGAAAAAGAATGTACGGTATCGGGGAAAATTACGGCTGTCACGGAAAAGTTTTACGGTGGCGGGAAAAATTACAGCGGGCGGGAAAAGTTTGACGACTGTGGGAAATATGTTGCAGCCTGTCGGGAAAGTTGTTGCAGCTACGGGAAAGTGGTTGCGGCTGCAGAAAATAGTTTACGTCCGTCGGAAAAAGTTCACCGCTGCCGGGAAAAAGATTTTACTGGTCGACGGAAAATGATAACGCAGCCGCTGGGAAATTATGTTGCAGCCGTTGTGACATGATGTTGCAGCCGCTGGAAAAAAAGTTGCAACTGCCGGGAATGATTCACAGCCTCCGGGAAAAAGGATTAACGGCTGCCGAGAAAAATGAGTTTACGGTTGACGGAAAACGATAACGCAGATGCTGGGAAATGATGTTGCAGCCGCTGTGACAAGATGTTGCAGTTGCCAGGAAGAGTTGTTGCAGCTACCGGAATTTTTTTTTTTTTTTTACGGCTGCTGGGAAATGATGTGGCAGCTGCTGGGAAATGATGCTGCAGCTACGGAAAAAGATGTTGCAGTCTGCCGATGTTGCAACTGCCAAAAAAGATTGACGGCAGGCGGAAAAAAGGATATTACGGCTGCTGGGAAATGAGGTGGCAGCCGCTGGGGAATGAGATGGCAGCCGCGGAGGAATGAGGTGGCAGTCCAAAAAATATGTTGCAGCTGCCGATGTTGCAGCTGCCAGGAAAGTAGTTGGGGCTGACGGGAAAAAAAGGATTGCGGCCGCGGGGAAAAGGATTTTTACGGTTGATGGGAAACGATAACGTGGTTGTCGGAAAAGATATACAGCTGCTGGAAAAGATGTTGTAGCTACCGGAAAATATGTCGCAGCTGCCGGTTTTTTTTTTAAGTAAAAGGAAAATACAACGCAGGACGGCATAGGGAGAATTTTGCTTGACGACCCCAATCTGGTCGTTCTCCTGGCGCTTCCTGAATTTTTTTGAAAAATGACAGCACCAAAAAGATCAAATGCAAAAACAACAATTATACGCTACAGCAGGAAATTATTTATGTATAGCAAATACGATTTTCAGTTTAAGGATTGGCAAAGGCAGAGAAAAATTCCTGCTCTGGTGCCAACTGATAATCTAGATCAACAGCAATCTGTGAAACGAATGCATCTTTCGAGATGGGCTTACGATACAGTCGCAGTCTGTGGCCATTAGCAAGTAATGGTATACGGTTTTCATCAATGGTCACCAGGCGAACAGTGCCGTTGTCAAATACCCTGTCGACCAAATATGGACCCAGCCATCTTGTACGTAATTTTCCTTTAAAATCCTTCTTGAATTTGGAGTCGTATAATAGCGCCCAGTCTCCTTCACAGAAGATTTTCTTTTTGATGAATCGATCATGCTAGTTGGATCTCTGTTGCTGAAGCAGCGCAGTCTGGTCTACTACAGCTAACCGTTTCTCATCCAGTTCATTTAATTGATTCAATCTTCTCTTCTGGGCTTCTGTTACATCTAGATTCAATTCGGTGGCTGTTTTCAGGGTCTTGATCTCAAATTCAATTGGAAAGATGGCACTCTTTCCATACACCAGATCATAGGGAGAAAACCCTGTGGTGTTGCGCCAAGTTGTGCGATATGCCCACAGTGCTTCTGGAAGCCTGTCAGCCCAATCCTTTCGATGGCTTTTAACTGTTTTAGTAAGGATTGCTTCAATAACTTTATTAGTACTTTCCACCTGACCATTGGCCTGGGGGTGGTAAGGTGAAGCTATCCTATGCTGCACATGATACTTCCGGAGCAAGGATTCAAATTGGTGTGAGATGAATTGCGGTCCCCCATCGGTAACTACTTCCTTTGGTACCCCAAAGAGGGTAAAGATTTCACTGTACAGAAAATCAATCACCGCCTGGTCATTAGCCTTAGCCAAAGCTACAACTTCTACCCACTTGGTCATGTAATCTGTACACACCAGAATGTAAACCTTCTGTCTGGAAGGAGGGCTGATAGGGCCAACAAAATCCAATGCCCATCTATCAAACGGTTCTAGTACCACTTGGGGCTGTAAGGGCATCTGATCTATCTTATTAGGTTGGCCCATCCTTTGGCAGCTATCACAGGACTGAACATATCTTTTAGCGTCCCTGAACAGTGTCGGCCAGTAGTATCCCATCCGCAGCGCTTTATGCCCTGTTCTTTTGTCTTCAAAGTGTCCTCCACAAGGTTCATCATGACAGGCCTTCAGTATATGAAAGATCTCATCTTCCCTTACACATATCCTAATCTCAAGATCGGGTCCTATGTAAAAGAGATGACCATTGAGCCAACAATACCTGGCACTTTGCTGGATAATTTTTCTTTTCTCTCGTTTAGACATATGTGGCGGAAGCTTTTCTGCAACCAAATAATTAGCAACGTCTGCATACTAGGGTGAATGAGCTGAGAGTGCGAATAGATGTTCATCTGGGAAAGAATCCTCAACAGGCGAACTGTCATCACTATTAGTAAATCGTGATAAAAAATCAGCAACAACATTTTCTTTTCCAGGTTTATCTATAATGGTAATATCAAATTCCTGTAATAATAAAAGCCACCTGGTTACTCTGGCATTGGTGACAGGTTTGTTCATCAAATACTTAATGGCAGAGTGATCAGTGTGCACAAATGTAGGATACCCAGTAATGTAATGCCGAAATTTATTAATAGAATAGACAATAGCAAGGAATTCTTTTTCAGTAACAGTATAATTAAGTTCAGCAGGGGCTAAGTTTTTACTAATATAATAGATAGCATAAGGCACTTGACCATCCTGCTGTCCTAGTACTTTTCCAATGGCGGTATCAGAAGCATCTGAAGAAATGTGGAAAGGTATGGTCCAATTAGGTCCCCTTAGGATAGGGGTTGTGGACAGTTTTTCTTTAAGCTTATCAAACGCTGTCCGGCATGCTTTACTCCACACAAACTGTGCGTCCTTCATTAACAATGAAAACAAAGGAGAAGCAAGTTTGGAGAAGTTTTCTATAAATCTCCTGTAATATCCAGCATGTCCCAGAAAACTTCGCACCTCTTTATGAGTTGAAGGAGTTGGTATATTTTTTATCACCTTAATTTTTGAAGGATCCACTTGAATGCCATCGGTAGAGATGAAATGTCCTAATACCACCCCCTCACTCATCATCATATGGCATTTTTCAGTGCTTAATGAGAGGTGAGCCTGTTCACAGCGAATTAAAAAAATTCTTTAAATTTTCCAGTGCCTCATCAAAATCCTTGCCATAGGGAGTAAAATCATCCATAAAGACTTCCATACTATCATTAACCAATTCAGAGAAGATGCCAATTACAGCTCTTTGGAACGTTGCTGGTGCATTACATAGACCAAAGGGAAGCACTCTGTAGGCAAACGTTCCCCAGGGGCAAGTGAAGGTGGTCTTATCCTGATCCTCCGGAGCAATCTGAATTTGGTTGTACCCGCTGAACCCATCCAAGAAGGAGAAGAACTTCTTCCCTGATAGGGTATCAAGTACTTGGTCAATAAAGGGTAGAGGAAAATGATCCTTTTGTGTAGCTTTGTTCAGCTCCCTATAATCAACACAGACTCTCCATTTACCATTTTTCTTGGGCACAATTACAAGTGGGGAAACCCACTCACTATCTGAAATAGGGTAGATAAATCCTGCTTCCAAAAGTTTCTGGATTTCCTCCTTCACTATATCCCTCAGATTGGGGTTCATGCATCGTTGGGGTTGACATACAGGCCGGGAGTCGTTTTTAATGTAAATATGATGAGTGCACAGATTAGAAGGGATACCCTTCATGTCTGTATACTCCCAGGCGAATGCCCCCTTACGTTCCTTCAAGAGACTGATTAGGCGCATCTGTTCTTCTGAGGAGAGACCAAGGTTGATGTTCAAAGTTCTTCCAGGCTCTACCTCAATAGGAATGCTTCTCGAGTTTTTCAAAACTAGGATTATGTTTGCGTCATCGACTAGTGCTTCCTCCGTAAGCTGTTCTTGTTCTTCCTTACCAAGGGTAATGTTCAGGAGTTGATAAACTTCTTTATCCACTGAAGCAGGTTCGCTAATGAAATTACTGATGGCATCGTCTTCTGTTTCATTTTTAAAAGTTAAGGCCTTCCCTATTGTTAATAGTGGCTGAACATCCTCCTCCTCTTCCTGTTCTATCCAAAGGGAAGTTTCAGCTTCTAGACTCGGCCGTGCTGGAGGATACAGGGCGAGGTTTTTGGTTTCCATACCATCAGATATAGTCATGGACCCCGGTTGACAGCTGATGCAAGCATCAGCTATGGCCAACCAAGGCCTCCCCAGGATCAATGGGTGTCCCCCCAGCTGTGATTTTGGTTGTAATACCAGAAAGTCAGCAGGGTATTCCCATGAGTCTACTGAGATGACAAGATCGTCCAGAATCCCTTCGGGTCTGATGGTGGATCTGTCTGCCAATTCTAAAATGGTAGGGGTCGGTCTAATATTAGTGAATCCAAGCTTCTTTACAGTCTCAATTGTTATGACATTGATCGCTGCTCCTAAATCTACTAGCACGTTGGGTATCTGCGTCTGTCCTATATGTACAGTGACAGTAGGATTGCCAGGGTCGTCATACTTGGTCACAGGGGTTTTTCCTGTCATCAAAGCAGATAAATTCCCTATGAAATGAACAGTGGGAGGATCTCTGGGCTTCCTTCCCGTTCTTTTAGTGCACAGGTCCCGAACAGTTCTAGCATAAATAGGTACGTCTTGAAGAGCTTGCAAAAGGGGGATCTTAACATAAAGATTCTTCAACTCTCCTAGGATATTGAACTGAGGTTGCCCCCCTATTTTTTGCAGCATTAGTCTCTCAGGGTATGGTGGTTGCTTTACCAGCTGGGTAGGCTGCGTATTATCTGATTTCTCGTTTAATGTTTCAGCCGTCCCATCTGAGGGATACTCAGCACCTTCAGTGATAGGAACCGGATCGAATGGATGCTGGGAACTCTCTCCTTTGTCATGCACAGAAGGTGGAATATCTTCTGAAATTACAGGTTCTATTATCTTCCCAGACCGTAGGCGAATATCATTACAAGGTACAGGGGAGAGAGAGTAGGCCGGCATATTGAGAGCTTCCAATTGATGGACTGTTTTATTATTTGGGTTAGGATTAGGTTGGGCAGGCAACTGAGGCCGTATTGGTATATTAGGAACAGGATTATTCTGCAGCTGCAGCTGTGACTACTGAAGTGGGTATTGAGGATATTGAGGAAATTGAGGATATGGAGGAGAATATGGTAACTGTTGAGGTGGAGGTGGTTGAGGAAACTGGTTCCCAGGATGGAAGTTTCTCCATCCAAGAGACCATGACGTAGGTTGATGTGGTGGCTGTGTCCAAGGACTCCATGAGTTATAATTTTGTATTGCAGGTTGAGAAGAATTCCACTGAGCATAATTTGAAGGGAATTGTGTATTCACATTTTGCATGTTATTATTCCAATTGTTCATATTATTCAAAAATGGAAATGAGTCTGGAGACATACCTTGATTTCGAGGCTGCCAAGGTTTCTTCTGTGCAATGAAATACGCTGATTCCACTTCTGGAGTTGATGCCTGCAGAACAGCCTTCTCTTGGGGAAGTGTGGGACATTCTTTCATGTCATGGTTCAGCTCGCACAACTGACATACTTGTATTTTGTCAAGAGGGCATTCTTTCAGTGGATGATTCTTTCTACATCGGGGAAAAAACACACCTAGCGTGAGATCCTCCACTGCCTGTCTTTGTTTGGCCTTCAGGACATCAATCTCCGAAGAGATGGAGCTCATCATTTCTGTTTTTAAAATTTCAAGAAGATTGCCTATCTCTGCACGTGTAGCTCCTCCATTGGATGACTTCTGAGTTCTGTCGAAGGCATCACGTTCCAGCTTATCTCGTTTATCCCGCTTATTATTCCTGTAAGATCCCCTGGAGTATCTCTTACATAATTCCACAATCGTCTCAAAAGGTTCTTTGGAGATATCTCCCTTTCCTAACAGATTTAACATGTCTAAACAATCATCCCTGATCCCTCGAAGCAAGATTATCTTGAGCACATCTATCCCCATGTTCGTCTGCCCAACTCTTTGCACATTGTACAGCAGCCTTTCTACAAAATCCTCCAGACTTTCATCCTCCTTCTGCACCATCTTGAATAATTCCTCTCTTTTGTCCCTGGTGTTGCAATATTCTTGATATTTTTCCAGGAACACTTGCTTCATCTTATTCCAACTAGCAACAGTTCCTCCCCCAAGGCTCATGAACCATCGTAATGCATTGTCCTTCAGGGTGGCAGGAAAAAGTTTCAGCTTTTGGGCATCTGTGACATAATCATAGCTGCGACAGAGGATATCAAATTCAAAAAGGAATTCGTCTGGATCTTCTGCCGCCCTGCCATGGAAGCAAGGCAACACTGATGGTGAGATGTTCTTCATAGGAGCTGTCCCTTCTAGCTGCTGTATTGGAAATTGTAATGTAGCCGTAGTTCCTTCTGGCAGGGAGTCATTTTCATGATGGTATTCTACCACTGCTTCTTCCTCTTCGTTCTCATGTCTGTTATTCATCTTTTCTTCTGTATCCTCTTCTTCGTTTGTTCCTGCGTTCTTTACCTCAGTTGTAACAGCTGCGTATTCCTCAGTTGTAGCAGCTGTGTACTCTTCAGTTGCAGCAGCTGCGTATTCTTCAGTTCTAACAGCTGCGTATTCTTCGTTTGTAGCAGCTGCATATTCTTTAGTTGGAACAGCTGAATCAACTGTACCTTCTTTAGCAGGGGTATATGAGGGAATCAAGGCTGCTCCTGTATTTTCCATCGTGGATCCTGATGCTGGCGCTCCAGGATCAGCAGGGCTTCTTCTAATAGGAGTTTCCCGTTGACGAGTCCTGGTAGCTGAATCAGTTCTGTCAACAAGATCGTCGATGAATGTCCTTCTGCCCAACGGTGGTCCTCGACCACAACCCGAACCACCTGCGCTGTTAGTATTTTGTGGGGTTTTGGGAGTTGGGAGGTGATCGCGTTTTACCCTCCTCATATTCATGCGAAGCAGATCATTTCAGCAAAGAAGAGACTGACTGAGAACAATTATCGGATGCAACTAATGACTAGTGTTTAATTTTTATCCTTCCCCGGCAACGGCGCCAAAATGTCAAGCACTCTATATGCAGATAAATTGTTACCAATACACACAGAGCATATGAAATTTATTATCAACCTGAGAAAGTCTTTTTGTTTTAAAGGATAAGTGCACAATCTATGCTTAAACACCAAACCATTAGAAGTAAATACTTTTATCTTCTACCATCCATGTTCATCCCAAAAATCTATGCAATCCCAATTGCCTTCTAACTGCTACACTTCAATTCCTCTCTATCATGCATCAATAAGAAATGGTATCAGATCTAATTAACAATTGCAGGAAAGAAATCTCATCCGTATTCTAGAACAATCACTTGTCTGATCTAATCACTCTGGAAATCATAAAGCATAAACTGAACATTAATATATAAATCCAATTGCAAAAGATTGAGTCAACTATTCTAAGAAATTGAATTACCGAATGGAAATCAATGATCATAACAGAAAAGATAAATTGCTAGGACTCATGGGATCACAACTTTAACGGTAAGATGAACACAGCTGTGTATAATTGCAAATGAAATGCATAAAGCAACCCTTACTCAGTCGACTGTTATTCTACACCATTCACCAATCTCACAGAAATATAATCTTTAACTATACTGAAAATCCACACAAATAAATATTGCTGCTGCGCACAAAAGGAAAGAACAAAGCATCACACAACAATGAATTCAAAATCCTAATTTAACTCAGCAATCTCTGTGGAAGACAGGCCCAGTCTTCACACAGAGACGCTGGCTGAACAACACGAATTCCTTTAGCTCAGAAGTAACCCCTTATATTAACAGAAGAATGAGTACACAGTTTTGCTTGGCTGCTAATACAATGAAAATGATTATCTGTTGTTCAACCCCTGGGTCGAAGCAACTCCCCGTATTTATACATACAAATCATAACAAACCCTATAATCGGGCAGCCATGAAGATCTCTGATCTTCAGGCGCCCTAAATAACTAGCTGTTACAATACGTGGGCAGAGCAGAGACATCGAAATATGAGAGAGTTATCAATTGACCCAAGAGTAGTGGTCCTTCCAAATCACAGCTAGACTCGAGCAGCAACATACTCAAAATGGCGCATTCTGTTACAGCTTCCCTGTCACAGCTGTGCCTTAATTGATAATTCGAGCCCCAAGGATCCCTTTACAAGCAACGAACATCCCTTCCTTCGTGACTTGTTCAGCCCCGATCTTCCTGCAGTCCATTTATCTCAACTACCTTCATAAATCGTAACATGTTAGCACAATTGAGAGATGCACAACTTTAATTATCACAATCATGAGCATTAATAAAATAAAACAATGATTAGTCATACCTTGGTAATTTGGGGAATAAGGTAAGGACAATAGGTCTGATTTCCATGATAAGTGGTGTAGGACAGGGGCAGGAAAGATGATTAATGATGATTAAAAAGGGCCAATTCTGGGCTCAACACATGCAAGGAACGATGGGTTTTGCTGCACTTTATATACATCACACCTCTTATTATATGTTAAGTATCAAAGGAAAGAAGGGAGGCGCTTGGAGGATGGATGGTTGGGCCCTCTTGGACTTGGCAGCTGGTTGCATTATTCGCTCTTGGTGTTGAGCATTGGGGCTGGGCCCTTCATAACTTTTGCTCCACATTTATTTACGACTTTTCCCAAACCATAAAATTTTTAAAACTTTGCTCTCCATTAATAAAACCTGTGTTCCATAAAAACTTCAGAGCTTTGGTCTTTATAGGAATTTTAAAACTTTTGTCCTCAATTTTTACAAAACTTAAAACCTTTTTGACTTCATATAAAGATTTAAATGTTCAGCTCAGATATATGAAGCTAACATAGGTTTAAAAATCCATTTTTTTACCTTTTGCCAAATTTTTTGCAGACCCTTCTCTTTTTGTTTGAAACTCCATTTGTTGCCTTAATATGCAGCCATTTACTGCAAAACTACCCTGAAATTTCTGAACTGAACTCTGAAATTGAACACTAACTGTACATTCTGCAAATCGAACTGAAAATGTTGAAAATATGTGCATGCTGAAGAAGCTTGAAATCAAACCCAAAATATAACTGTACATGCTGAAAAAGATGCTCAGTTGTGAGCTTATTCCAACTACCTACATACCCTAATCTATCAAACTCTCTGCTCAATTAAATAATGCAGAAATGCCAATGAAGCCAACTTATTAGATGCCCGAACAATCTGACTCTTCCACCATGCTTGAAATAATTCAATGAGAAAGGATATGACAGCATAGGACAGTAATGACTCTTTTCATTCTCAAACTGGAAATATGGCTACGAATTCAAACTGAAAAACCTTTCCATGTATTCACTAACAGGGTCATAAAAATTATGGATGTTTGGCTACCTCCCACAACACTTTATAACTTGGTCATCATACATGGATTCTCCACATGGGTCTTCCACTTGCATGTATGGTTTTGGATCATAAAACTCATCTCTAGACACGAAACATTCTCCCATATTGCCATCTAGAGGAGGTTGAAAAGGCCTTTCAAAGGACAGTTGAAATTCTTGGGACTGAATTTGCTCTTCTAGGGCTTCAAGATCTTCATTAATTTTTTCAGCAAACTCCCTTAAAAAAGAATATTATCATCATAAGAACATTTACATGATTTCATATATATGGATAAGAATTCTGAGAAGGCTTCTTCGATTTGGCCATCATCAAACATATCAAAATATTCTTTAAAACCATCAACAGAAGCAAGAGTGGCCACATACCCTGCCATTTGTTTTGGTGAAAAAACTGAATCAACACTTCCAACATTTGAAGCTCTCTAACAATGGAGTCACCATGAAACCTTCAAAATTCTGACATGGAGCCACCAATCCTCCCAGTGGAGTCACCTTCATATTGAAATCTGGATGAGTGGAGTCACCAGGTGAATGATACAACCTTCTCAATGTTCGACTGATATTCACCATCAGCATTCATATCTAAACTTTGTCGTTCTCCCAGGGATGATAATACAATCGCTCCCCGGCAGCGGTGCCAATTTGCTAACACCCGAATTAACCCCCCAAGGTTGTGAAGAGGGAAATCAGGGGTAACCACTAACCAACTTTGGACTAATGCTACTGACCCAGCATAGTCAAAGAGGGCTCTCTCTACAAATCAATGAAAGACTGGAAATAATCAAAGGTGTCAACAATGAAAACATACACCAGCATTCATCACTCAAGATATTCAATCAAATCATGCATAGAAGGTCAGGTTTCTATTGGGACAGCTTTTATTGGAGTTTTGGTGAGATAATCAAAAGAGATAGCATTGGGCAATGGAGTCAAAACAGAAAACATAAATCAAATACAATGCTGCTACTAGGAATGTCAAAACAGAGGCAAGGTAGCCACCCATTTACAGTCAAAATGCTGTTGTCTGGTGATAAAAGAAGAAGGGATGAACAATACATTGACATGAGCATCTAACAAGGATGAATTCAATGTCAACTTTAGTAGAAATCGGTGGTGGATGCTTGAAATGAAAGGAATAGAGCGTTATCTCTACGAATTCTATTCCAATGCTACTCTTATTCAAGCATGAATCAGCAAACACAATGTAAGCAAAGCACAAGAAGCACATGCACGTGAGGAAGGAGAAAAGGATAGACTGTAAAACCAAATGACACATGAATCTCTGCCATTAAAACCAGCTTCAATCACTGCAATTTCATTAAAGACAAAATGTTTCAGAACAGAGCATAGCTCTCCCAAGGCCTCAGCCACTTGATTTTCCAACCCCTAACCCTTCTATTACATTTCATTTATAGGATTTCTCAACCGTAGGGTCGATATGCCTCAATGGAAGATGGTTACAACAGTATGGACACCTGCACAAAGAGATTCAACAACTCAGAAATCGGTTTCAACAAACTTTCCTCAGTTTGGGCGCGGACTGCTGAAGATGGCCTTCGGTGCCCTTGATGTACAACTCAAATGAAGACACCTATTAAAAAACTGAAAGAGGTTTTGTAGCCAGGCTCGTGCTTGACAAAACCCATGTCTTCTTTTCCCCCCATTCTTCTCTAGCTGGCCAAGATCTGGCTTTGAAGTTGATGACTCAGGTAAAAAACGTTATTTCTGGAAACTTACCCCCTGAAGATCCCGTCGATTCTCACAAAACATAACACTTGTGCAAATTATGAGAGAGGTTTTTGTATATTGACCTGTTCTAGAGATAAAATTCTATCAGTTTCCCAAAATTCCTCTGGTTTGGCCGAAACAGCTACTGCAAAATGATGACTAAAACAGTCATTTTTGGTGAAAAACCTCCACGCCTTCACATAAAATTACATTTAGCTTTAATTTTATCCCTTTTTGCATGTTAAAATTCAAATCCATTAGGGACCGTAGATCTCTTTCACCTACAGATATGGACCATTCATCCTCATTGCAATGCTAAACTTAGCATTTTTATCATTATTTCCTCTTAGTCTTGGGAACAAATGCTCGAAATTTGCTTGATTCTCACCTTTATTGGGCGTGTGGCTTAAGGAATTTAGACCTTGTTCCGTTCTCCATGGGTTTGGGCCCCTTCGAATGCTTAGCACAAAATAGGTGCTAACACAGGGTTCAAGAAGATTGATGTCAGCAGGGATGTAACATTTGATGAAGACTCAGCTTACATCAAATCAAAGAAGGCACCTGTTGAAGATCATGAAGAACCAAAGGAAACCAAATTCCAAGATACCACCATGACTGAAGCAATTCCAGAAGCAGATCGTGAAGTTGAATATCTGCAAGAACCTGTAGATCCACCCCGTGAGAAGAACTCTCACAAGATGAAACCTGCATGGGCTAGAGAGCTCATTCAAGATGCAGAAAGATATGGCTTTCCAGAAGAAGAACACAGAGAAAGGAAGAGAATTAGATCTCATACCAGCTATGTTGGCCTACTTTGTGATATTATGAACAAAGAACCTTCCAATTATGCAGAAGCAGTAGAAAGAAAGAATGGAAGGATGCCATGGTCAAGGAAACCAATCGATCATGAAGAATGATGTTTGGGATGTAGTCCCAAGACCTGAAGGGAAGTCTGTTGTGACTTCCAAGTGGATCTACAAGATCAAGCATGTTGCAGATGGCAACATAGAAAAATACAAAGCGAGATTTGTAGCTCGTGGCTTCTCACAGAAAGAGGGGATAGATTATGAAGAGACTTTTGCTCCTGTAGCCAGGTACACTTCCATCAGATCAGTGCTTGCCCTGCCTGCAGTGATGAAATGGAAGATACACCAGATGGATGTCAAGACATCTTTCTTGAATGGTGTAGTCGAGGAGGAAGTGTATGTGGAGCAACCACTTGGTTTTGAGACACATGACAGGGGGTCATATGTGTGCAGAATGAAGAAAGCCTTGTATGGCTTGAAGCAAGCTCCTAGGACTTGGTATGGTAGGATAGATAGCTTTCTATCTAGTTTGGGCTTTACCAAGAGTAAAGCGGATTCCAACCTTTACTACAAGGTTGAGGAAGGCAATCTTGTGATACCACTCTTGTATGTAGATGACCTATTTGTTACAGGTGAGGATAGCTTGATTGCCGACACGAAGAGGAAGCTTGCTGCCGAGTTCGAGATGAAGGACTTGAGAATGATGCACTATTTTCTAGGCATGGAGGTGTGGCAGAGTGAAGATGGAATCTTCCTTGGACAAGGGAAGTATGCAGTAGAGATCCTGAAGAGGTTCAGGATGATGGACTGCAAGGCCATGGCCACACCTATGGCATCGAACCTAAAGGTTCTATGTGATGCTTCATCTGATCCCGTTGATGTCACTGTGTATCGTCAGATGATTGGGTCCTTGATGTACCTGACGAACACGAGGCCAGATATCTGCTTTGCAGTGAACACATTGATCTAGTTCCTGACAGATCCCAGAGGTGTTCACCTGGTTGATGTAAAGCATATTCTGAGGTACCTAAAGGGTACAATTGATTATGGGCTCAAGTATGATGTGAATCAAAAGTTTAACCTGCAGGGTTATGTTGATTCAGACTGGGAAGGTAGTGCCGCAGATAGGAAGAGAACTTCTGGGTGCTGCTTCAGTATGGGATCAGGTGTGATCTCTTGGTTTAGCAGGAAGCAGTCCTGCATAGCACTGAGTACAGCTGAAGCAGAGTATGTTGCAGCTTGTTCGGCTAGTTTTGAGGCAGTATGGCTCCGGAAGCTATTGTCTGAGCTATTTGATCTCTCGTTGGAGGATACTGGTATATTTTGTGACAACCAGAGTTGTGTGAAGTTGTTTGAGAATCCGGTGTTCCATGACAAGTCAAAGCACATTGAGATCAAATATCACTATATCAGGGATATGGTGCAGAGAGGAGCAGTGAAGCTCTTGTATGTTGCGACGAATGAGTAGGTTGTAGATGTGTTGACGAAACCACTAGCCAGAGTGAAGTTTGAGTACTTCAGAGAGAGGCTTGGTGTTCTTCAGATTGACGACACTTCAAGGAAGAAGTGATGGACACATTTGCAGGAGCCATTCCAAGCATTGTGAGAGGAGGATCCTTCCCATGGCTGTGGATGTAAGCGCTGTGTGATGAGCATCAAGACGATGATCCAGTTACTGCTTTGTATATGCATCATGTTGGATGCTTTGATCAGTTGGATCATGTATTTGTATATGCATCATGTTGGATGCTTGATATGATCAGTTGGATCATGCATTTGTATATGTATCAGGTGGATACATTGTATGATTAGGTGGATCATGTATTTATGTATGTATTAGGTGGATACATTGTATGATTAGGTGGATAATGTATTTGTGTATTTATCAGGTGGATACATTGTATGATCAGGTGGATCATGTATGATGATATGTATCAGGTAGATACTTGGTATGCATCAGGTGGATGCATTGTATGATCAAGATGATCATGAATGATGAGCTTTAGGATGTTTCTCCAGATGATATGCATCAGGATGACACTATGATGATGATCAGGTTGATAATGTGATGATGAACATCAAGATGATGTATGGTGAGTATTAAGTTGACTCTGTGTCCGTGGACAGGTTGTGCAGGTAGCATAGAAAAGATCCTGGGAGATCCGGACAAGTAGAGCGGTGTGCTCGTAACATCCTGGGATGCTCTTTCAAGGTTTTGCTACAGGTAGCATAGAAAAGATCCTGGGAGATACGGACAGGTAGAGCGGTGTGCTCGTAACATCCTAGGATGCTCTTTCGAGGTTTTGCTACAGTTTCGCATAGAGAAGATCTTGGAGATCTGGACAGGTAGAGCGGTGTGCTCGTAACATCCTCGTATGCTCTGGACAGGTTTTGCAAAGTTCACATAGGAAAGATCTTGGAGATATGGACAGGTAGAGCGGTGTGCTCGTAACAGCCTGGGATTCTCTATAGAGACCCAGACAGGTAGAGTGGTGTGCTCGTAACATCCTGGGATGCTCTTTGAAGGTTTTGTGAAGGTCAACATGTAAAAGATCATGTAGTCTACGCTAGGTTTTGTTGACACATGTAATCAGTCCTAGGTTCCACAGTATGGCCACTGATGATGAAGACCTACAGGTGGTGGGCCTACATCCAACATGAAAAAGTGTTGGCTCTATAGAACTTCCTATGACGAGTAGTTCAGAGATTGATTGAGATAGCAGCAGCAGTGACGATGACGATGATTCGGTGACGATGATCTAGAGAAGAAGACTTGTGCTAGCATATCTATGTCGAGAAATGCCTTCCTAGTTAAGAGAGAGTGTTGATGTATATGTAACTTCGGAATGTATTTCACATATGTATATTGTACTCCTACAGAGATGGTATTATATGTAACTTCGGAAGTGTCGTCATTTGTATTGACAAGTGTCGCAAGTGTTGCAACTTGCATGTGATGGGTTATTAGACCACCAAGTGTGGGGTCGGACCTGATTAATATTACCATGGGTTATTAGACTGAGTTAGACAAGTCAACCCTGCTAGTTTATTAGGCAAGTCAGGTCATGTATAAATAGAGTGCAGGAGGCACTCGATTTGATCATTTCATTATTCACTTCTACACTCATTGGAGAGTGGCGCACAAGTGAGGAAGGAGGAGTAGCTGCTAGGAGGACTATCTCTTGTACTTGGGTTGTATCATTGTTCTTTCTATCTCCGAGGAAGTTGTCGGGTTTTTCACCTTTATGGTTTTCCCCATGGAAACTATGTGTGTCTATTGTCTTATGTGATTGATTGTTGTGATTGATATGTTCTACATGTTATTCTATCAGTAAAGATCCTAGAGTATATTGAATTGATGCTCAAAATTTAACATCGAGTTCTCAATCTCTTTTCATGCAGAAACAACTGCACAATCCTCAAGACAATTTGCACCCCTTTCAACCCCACTGAAACTCCCAATTATACTAGAAATGTGAGAGGGAAAGGTGTCATGTGATGGATGATCAAGATCATGAGGGGGAACAGGGTCATGTGATTCTTGATCACCATGATGTGATGGCTGACCATAATCTCTCCCTACATAATTAAAATTCATGTGAAGAGAATTTCAATCAGAAATGCACTATGCAAGGATCGATTAATTTTAAAGTACCAAATTGAAGTGTTTTGAAATGCATAATTGGTACAAGAATTGAAAACACTTTTAAAACAAGATTTAATTGTTTGGAACTTGAATTCAAAATAGATACATATGTACATTTAACCTGAAAAAGTTGGTACAAGTATTTGAAAATAAATTAAAAACAAGAAAATTGTTTGTGACTTAAATTCAAAATAACAAAATATGTATGTAGTTACTTGAAATTGTACATTTAGATTGAGAATGGTTAGTAAAGTTTGAAAATCAATTATGTATAATTTAAATTGATACTTATTAATAACTTGATAGTTGTACATTGAACTTTAAAATTGTTAGTAACTTGATATTTGATGTGGAAATTAACAAATTGAAAATTGCGTGTGAAATGAATAGTCCAACTATTGCATAACTATCCATTTAACTTGAAAATTGTTACAAATTTTGATATATAAATAAAATATATACTTATTATAAGAAAAAAGATATTTAAAACTTATCCCTACATTCATGTAAAGAAAAAATTGGTGTACATGAATAGAAAATACATTAAAAACAACATAATTGAATTTTCCAACTACTACATAATTATCACAATGTTCATTCTATTTGTTACCATTGAATTTTACATGTATTACATAACTATTCATTTCATTTGTTTTCAAATTGAATTTTCTAACTTTAATACAAGTAACTATCACAATGTTCATTTCAAATAAAATGAGGACTAAGTTAAAATTAGACATTGATAGTTATTTCAATCAACACATGTTGAGGCTTGGAGCTCAAATTAAATTTAACTTGAAATTGTTAATAACTTAGAAATTTGAAAATAGTTAAATATGTACATTTAAGTTGAAAATAGGGTCCAAGTGTACATTTAATTTGAAAATTGTTCCAATAACATTGAAACTTGTTAGCAACTTAGAAATTTGAAAATAGTTAAATATGTACATGTTTTGACTTGAAAATAGAATTTCCAAGTGTACATTTCATTTGAAAATTGTTCCAATAACATTTGTTAGCCACTTGAAAATTATTCACTTAACATGAAAATTGTTACAAATTTTGAAATATAAATAACAAAGTTATGAAATAAATAAGAATATTCATTACAAATAAATTAGATTATGAAATAATTAAATTTTTTGGAAAATTGTTACTAATTTTGTAGTCTAAATAACAAATTGTACAAATATTTTTTTAACAAATAACAAAACAAGAATTGAAATTAAATTTAACTTTAAATTGTTAGTAACTTAAAAATTTGAAAATAGTTAAATATGTACATTTTAAGGTGAAAATAGGGTCCAAGTGTATATTTAATTTGAAAATTGTTCCAATAACATTGAAAATTGTTAGCAACTTAGAAATTTGAAAATAATTAAAAATATGTACATTTTAACATGAAAATAAAATCCAAATGTACATTTCATTTGAAAATTGTTCCAATAACATTTGTTAACCACTTGAAAATTATTCATTTAACATGAAAATTGTTGCAAACTTTGAAATATAAATAACAAATTGATTAAATAAATAAGAATATCATTACAAATAAATAGTAAATAAATTAAATTATCAAATAGTTAAATTTTGGGGGAAAATGTTACTAATTTTGTAGTCTATATAACAATTTGTTAAAATATTATTACAAACCAAATATAATAAGATTAAAATGAAAAAAAAATAGTTAGTATATAACCAATTATTAGAGAAAGATAAAATATGATATTTAAATTATGTAGCATATAATTCAAAATTTTACCCTGGTTGTCCTCCATTGGAATTTGTTGCACGAAAGGTGCATCTTCTTCTTCTCTCAAGCTTGCTCTTCGTTGTCTCATTCTTTCTCTATTCTTCTCACGCTCTTCATTGTCATTTTGTTGACGAGCATGCTTCCTTTGTTGTTTTCTTTTACTCCCCATCAAACTACAATGAAAACAAACAAAGATTTCTTCAAATTGTTATAACAAACAACAATATGTTAATATGAAATTTTGAAATATGTCTAAAAAGAAATCTTACATGTCTAATGAACTCTAATTGAACAACAACAAAATCACAAAGCTCTAATTGAACAACATCAAATTCACATAGCTCTAATTGAACAACATCAAATTCACATAGCTCTAATTGAAAATAAACTAGCAATGAGTTAAATTAGTGTTGTTGATCAATTGTTTAGTAATTATATAGAAGTTGCTTGTTATTTTTGCGAGGGAATGGTGGTTGGAAACATTAATTGTCCAACTCCTTTTCTAGGTTCTTTTTGTATGTTTTCTTTACACAGACAAATCCTCGATCAAGCTAATTTTACAAACCCTCGATCGAACAATAGACCTCGATCGAGGGCATGAACATACCTCGATCGAGGTCTATGTAAAAACCTCGATCAAGGTCATATTTATCCCTCGATTGAGGTATTTTAAATACCTCAATTGAGGGCCTAAAAACAGGTTGAAAGCCCTTTTCATTGCTGAAAGAAAGTTTTGTCTTCCTTTCAGAGGCTTAAACTATGTCAATAAATAAACATTAATGGGCAGAATTGATACCATTGGATTCCTCAATGAATCCTCTATCCATATATATAAAATTTACGAATTTTTATCTTCGTATGCATTTTGTTTTTAAATTTTTACTAAAAATTGCCCTAAAAAACCCTGCCGACAACTTCGATTGAGCTCAAAGATAAATTAACAACATTCAAAATACACATCCAAATTTTTTAAAAAAATACACAAGCACTAGATAAGTGCGTCCTCTTCAAAATGGTATTTTTAGTTTTGCAAATTATGTAAACAACCAAAAGATTTGGTGCACACACACACATGTATGCAAAATGTGACTGAAATATTCATTGGTCAGTTTCAAAAAATAATAATAAATATAATTTTTGAGAAAAATTAAAAGAAAATATGTAAGCACTAGTGCATTCTGTCTAGATCATGTTCACATATTTTAGTTTTTTAAATTATTACTTTAACATTAATTTATTGTGCACACACACAAACCACTTGGACATTGGTATATTTTGAAAAACATATCATTGGAAATCCAACATAATTCTCTACATCTCATTTTTTAACTGCATGTCGATATTCATGTGGCAAATATGAGTTTCGAGGGCTTCAATTTAATACATGGATAAAATTTCCGTTTTACATTGCCATATTTGACCAAAAATAGTTACCCATCTTCATGGAATCACCCCCACCCTTGTAAATTCGAATTAGGGTCCCTCTCCCTTGATTTAGGGGGAGTTGCAACTGACTTGTGGGCCCACTTCCCCCTCACGCACCCGTCCTTAGCTAAATTTAGGACCTGGAGTTGTCATAGCTTGTCATAGGTTGTCATAACTTGTTATAGAATCTATCATAAGTTGTCATAGATTCCTTTGGGGGTTACACTTCACTAATGCACCCACCTTGTCTTATTTTATCCTACGGTCACTTCATGAGATTCATTGGGAGTTACTCTTCCCCTAGTGTGCCCTTCTTTGACAATTTTTAGCCCGGGAAGTTACAACTCATGAGATGCCTCCATGATTGGATTCCTTCCACCTTTGATGGGGGTTACATCTTATGTGGGACCCAATCATCATCCTATGCACCGTCATTGGATGATTAGACCAATTCCACCTCATTCATGAATATTTGGCCATTATTATTCTAAATTTGTGGCCCCCATCACCCCTTCCCGATTTAGAAATTAATTCGCATAGTGACTATAGGCCAAATAATTCCCTAGTCATGAAAAGTTTCCACTCAAACCTATGGGAATCAAATAGGTTAGTGGAATGACCCATGGTTTAATTATGGAGGGGACATTACAATATTCAATGCACCTATTGCATAATCTAGATTCAATGTACATGAATATGATGGATAGCCTCCTCCTCCACCCGAGAGGGGGTGAGATTGTTGGCAACATACATACATACATACATACATACATACATACATACATACATACATACATACATACATATATATATATATATATATATAATCCAAAGAAACTAGTTCCATCGGATTCAACAACACAAGTGTGTCCTACATAACTTCAAATTTGGATGGTACAATGGGTGCATTGACTACAGACACTAGCACAACCTATCTACACATGTATTTTTTATTCTTTGGGAACATGATGTATGTCTTGAGTAACCTCCACCTTCACAACAAGATGGATAAACCCTACAATTTGTGACATTTTATTGGCTCTGCATTCTTTTCACTTTGAGCTCTATTCTCAGTGCCCAAAGTTACCGGAACTGGACCAAAACCAGTAAAACCAATCGGTTCGATCGATTTTCACCTTTAATCGGTCTAAATCAGAGAATCAACCCATAAATGACCTGTTCCATATGGAACCATACAAGGACGGATTTGAAAAAGTTTTTTTAATTTAAAAAAAAAATAGTTGTGGGGGGAAGCTTCTAGATAACCCTAAACCCCTAACAAAAGTATAAAAGCAACCCCACCCCCTCTATTTCTCTCACACTATTCATTTGATTATTTTGAGTTTGTGAGCTGAGAATCTTTGTTTCTTTTAGAGAGTTGATTGCAAGGATGATTTGGAGAGGTTGCTAGGTTGATTTGGAGAGTAGATTGAAGGAATAATTTGGAGAGTTTATAGGCTTAATTTATTGGAGTCATTTGGAGCATATTTGAAGCTCATTCAAGGTTGATTCCATTCTGATGTTGATACTCTTGGATGATGTTGATCCCTCATCAAATTGGGTTGTGGAGACTCAACCAACAACATTTGAAAATGAAGGCCTTTCTTGGATGGATTTGGACCCACTTCCACATCAACAATATGTGAATATTGATGTTGTACAAGTTCCTTTTGGAATAGGGGAATCAAGCCTAGAATCCCCATGTTGAGTCTAGTCATGTTGAGGATGTAGATAATGACTCAAAATATGAGCCTGATTTTGAGCATGAGGATTTGTAACGCCTATCGAGGATACAATTTTTTTTTGCAACAATATCAATGCATATGCTAGCAACTTTCCCTACTTATGCTCTAATCAACCTAACGTCCCTTACCTTCGTTTGCACATAATTTGTGTTTCAAAAGGGGAAATGCCCTTAGAGTTTTATCAATTATAAATACTCATTGGTTAACTAATTTATATCAATCTCCTTTATAACAATTATAAATTCCCATGATTTAACTAATTGTATCATTCTTCTCTATAAACATATATGTAATGCCTCTCAAGGGCATTAGGAATTTTAATCTAATAAACTATCTATTATCTTTTCATTCTATAAATGCATAAGAGTATTATTACAATCTCAAATGGTGGATTTCTTAACTGTATGACTGAACAACCTATAAGGTTTTATTTCATGTTTCAATGTTCTTTCATATTTCTAATAAAAGCACAAACTACTCTATTTATCTGTTCAATCATTTAAGATTTTCAAATAAGACATTAGAAATTCACATCACATGAAATATCATAGAAATCATGTTATAATAGCATCATATAAGGGTGATTCCATGAAGATGGGTAACTCTTTTTGGCCAAATATGACGGTGAAAAACGGAAATTTTACCTATGTATTAAATTGAAGCCCTCGAAACTCATATTTTCCACATGAATTTTGACATGCGGTTGAAAAACAAAATGTAGAGAATTATGTTGGATTTCCAATGATATTTTTTTCAAAATATACCAATGTCATTTATCATGTCAAATGTTCATTTAATGAAACGTGTCTACTTAAAAATTTGAAGAGCAATTAACAAGTAGTTTGTGTGTGTGCACAATAATTAAATGTTAAAGTAATAATTTAAAAAAATTAAATATGTGAACATGATCTAGACAGAATTCACTAGTGCTTACATATTTTTCTTTTAATTTTTCTCAAAAAATTATACTAATTATTATTTTTCGAAACTGACCAATGAATATTTCAGTCGCATTTTGCACACATGTGTTTGTGTGCATGAAATCTTTTGATTGTTTACATAATTTGCAAAACTAAAAATACTCTTTTGAAGAGAACGCGTTTATCTAATGCTTGTGTATTTTTTCACATTTTTTGGATGTGTATTTTGAATGTTGTGGATTTATCTTTGAGCTCAATCGAAGTTGTCAGAAGGGTTTTTTAGGGCATGTTTTAGTAGAAATTTAAAAACAAAAGACATATGAAGATAAAAATTCGTAAATTTTATGTATATGGATATAGGATTCATTCACGAATCCAGTGCTCCCATTAATGTGCATTTAATGACATGGTTTAACTCTCTGGAAGGCAGACAAAACTTTCTTTCTGCAGTGAAAAGGGCTCTCGGCCTGTTTTTTAGGCACTCGATCGAGCTATTTGCTCGATTGAGGTATTTAAAATACCTCGATCGAGGGTTTAAGAGCAAATACCTATGTTTAAGCCCTCAATTGAGCAAACACCTCGATCGAGGGCCTAAAAAACAAGTCGTGGGCCTTTTTTATTATTTTCAAAAGCTAGATCGAGCTTTTGAAAAGCTAGATCGAGGTCTTGTTTCAACCCTCGATCGAGGTTTTAAGAGCTCGATTGAGGTCTTGTTTCAATCCTCGATCGAGGTCTTTTAAATCCCTCAATCTAGGTCTTTTAAAACCCTCGATCGAGGTTTTTAAAAGACCTCGAACAAGGGTCCGCAACACAAATTTTTGGTATTTCGCTCGCCAAAAATGGTGAACGAGCTTCATGGATCAACCCATAAGAAGTTTAAAACAACATAAAAACAATTTAAAATCATAAGAGACATACCTCATTATAAGAATGGTGACAAAGTCCAAACTGAGTAAGCTTCCATCTTCATCTCGAGTTGCTTCTATCTTCATTTCCCAAAGCGGAACTACGGTTTTTACCTCTTAGTCAACTAGGGGCCTAGTCGACTCCCTAGCCCCAGGATGTCATTGGATGGTCCCATCCAAATGGTCTCCTGGCCCTCCGTGCCCAAGACCCCCAAAGAACAGAACAATGATGCACTAGTAGGCTATGTATCAAATCTTCCAAGGGTTCTCAAACTCTTCTAACTCTTCCAAACTTCTCATACCCCAAAATATCCAAAATTCTCATTTCTAGAAAACTCTCCCAAAATATCCTTCAAGAGAAAAGGAACCTCCTCCCTTCCACTCTCAAGTCTCCTATTTATATCAAAACTCCTCATCATCTTCCTCATCCATCAATAAATTCCAATAAAATAATAATCATCAATCAATAAATTCATTTTCTCCAAAAAATATCAATTTGATTTAAATAATTAAGTATTAATAAACATGGTTGCAAAGTCTCATTTTTCAAGCTTCCATCTTAATGCAACTATGACAACTCTTTTCTAAAAATTTGTGCAAATATTATCTATCCATTTATTTATATGATCCTTTCATTCATAAGTCAAATAAGATATTTTCATATACTATATTATACTATGACATATTTTATATTATATGTATATAATTATATATTTCATTCAATCATACAATCAATTTATATAAATCTAAAACATATTTGACAAGTCAACAAAATCATACTTTCAACACACAAGTAATACTGTCAACAATTCATCAACCAAGCTACTATTAGCTAATATAACCATATTAATTTATTCACCGATTGACCAATCAGAGTAATGTGCTCACGAATTGGCGTATGCATGTCCAATGCACACGTCTTAAGTGTGGGTACTAATAATCACATTTAATGCTCCTAATAGATCATTATTACATGCTTGCAAACAACATATAGAAGAACAATTAAACAATGCATCATTCATCATTCATAATCATTCATATAGAAGCAATAAGACATAATTAGATAAACATAATAATGAAAGCAATCATATAATCACGACGGATAATAACAATCAAGAACATAGAGCCTTCCAATCCATCATTGGTCCCATCCATCCCATTAGTACTCCAACCACCTAATCACCATTAATTCCATCTCCTGACCTCACCTACCCATCCTCTGCTGGAATATACCATGGAATCTCGACTATGCGTATGACCATGTATAGAACCCATAAGCGGAAGTGTCGATTGACCACATCAACCAAGCTTCCCCGGCAGGAACTCACTAGTCGTCATCCCACATCCACAGGAGCGTGCTCAGCACAACCCTCCCACAACTCCGGGTTTCGGAGGTTCAACGGTGGGAAATGCCTCCACCCCCCTGATAGTACTAGGGTCAACACCTTACATCAACCATACTGTTCCATCACTGATCTAAGGGGTCTTTTCATTGAACAACCACTTTGGGAAAGTCACAATTCCTGTCAAAACTCACACTCACCCACAAGTCATAGAAAATATTGGAATTCACAATTAAATAGCATGAAAAATTGGTATAACATCATTATCCTCTTGATGTCCAAGACATCTCGTGCCCCTTGGCACTATTGTAATGTCCCTAAAAATAGTAAAAATTTAAAAAATTTATGTTACTGCAATAAACTATTTAAGGGGTGATGATTTGTAAATTAACTTCAGCACTAATAAAAATGCCCGGTATTTACTTGCGTCATTTAATGTTTTCAGTTTCCTAAGTTGCATAGTATCTCTATCTATTTAATTTGTTTGGGTCTGCAGAAGCGATGTGTAGGGTAGATAAGGTATTTATGTCGCAAGTGTACTAATGCTAGAGTACAATAATAAAATCTCCTTCTTATTGTTTTAAGAATTCATTTGCATATTTATAATAGTCCAAATGTTAAATTCAGGTGAGATGGACCTTTGTTGACGAATGTTGATGCCCATGATGGGATACTGTTGTTTGTAAAAAGGGGAGAAGTACCCCCAGCAGAGCTGCCGAGAGGTAAGGGTAAGCAATGGGAACTTCTGAATTACTTAGCGAGTTTCGCTAATGCATTCTATTTGTACTCTGTTTGCAGGTGTACCTATGAAGGCATCTACCTAGGGTGTCTACTTCCTATTCCTAGAAATTACTTAAGCCTAGAGATGGCAATGGTTGAAGTGTTGGCACACTATGACCAAGTGTGAATGTCTAAAGTGTGAAAGGCTCATGGTGTAAATACTATGGTCTAAACCTTGAAAATGGAATATTTGCATACAAATAAAATTATTGATATCCACAAGGCCTGCTACTAAAGCTTTTGGGTGATAAATCAAACTTCATTTAAGTGAGGTTAGTGAAACGTTAACTACTTCCTATGAACTCGTCGTCATGTGTATCCAGCTGGCAGCGAAGGTTTCTATGTGGGGTTTTACACTTTGTAGATGTGTTCTGCGTTTTCACTTGGTTTGGTTCCGACCTTCGTTGCGTCTGGAGAGCATCGTGCCCTAACCGGATCTCTGCTCATGGTCAGTGTGCCATATGGAGTTTTTACACGCAGGGATGAAGGCTGCAAAATAGTTAATGCATATCTTGACCCATGCAATCGTTTTCTACTACATTCAAATCAGATTTTGATATAAAAATCAGGGTTTAACTTCGTGTTTCTATTTGCTTGGTAGGTGAATGATGGCTTTCCTTCTCTACGTGGTTTTCTAACTGGGTGCCCAATACCCTCGACTTCGGTGGCGTTGTAATTGGTAAGTTCAAAGTTTTCCAACCCTTACCCTTCCCTCTCGCCTCTGTGGAGTGGTACTATTTGTGAGGAAATGCGTGAATCCCCTTATTGGGTTCACTGCAACTTCTTGGAGTTCCTGGAAGGTCGCCGTTTGGATGGACCATTTAATGGGTGTAATAGTTTTGGCCATCCTGGTTTATGTGGAAAACTCTAAACCTTTGTGGAGGAGTGATGAACTCATGTTGTATGAATTGGGGTTTTGGGAAGCAATACAACGACCTGCATTTTCTATTTGGACTTGAATATGTATTAATGAGATGTAAAATAATGTAGATCTTCTGTGTTTTCTTTCATGGTTACTCTACCCTGTGTGTTTTCGATTTGATGTCTTTGTGAAAAATGAGGATGGGTGAAGCTCTGTCTGTGAAAAAGAAATTAATGTCTGAGTCTAAAATCTTCATAATGTTAGCTTGCTACAAGTGAATGTGCTGATAGGAGATATTGTAACCTTGAAGTTGGTTTATCTATAAGCATGAGAACTTTACTTCCTGGTTCTTACTGCTGCATTTTTGGAGTTTGCAATAGATAGAAAGGGTTTGAATGAAGAAAATGGTAAAGGGATTCGATCCCATGTCCTGCGTTTGTATTTAAAGATCGTCTGTATGTTATTGCTAAATGATATCGTATTGTTTGGTTGAATGTGGATTTGGTTATGTGGAGTGTAAGACTTGCTGGGCATCTTGGTTGATAAGTAACTATGTAACAACTCCTGCGTTTTAAATGACGTTGTGACCCTAGTTGCTATTCGTTTTTATTTTGAAAGAATAAGGGTATGTATGTTAATACTATGATGTGGGCGATTTGTATGAATAGAAGGGTCATTCGTGAAGTCGTTTGTGGGGTTTGATCTCTTGACTTGTGTGTCGATATGTTGAAGGAAAATGTTAAGTTGAATGTCACGTTTACTGTGGGATTCGATCCTTGAGAAGGTAGCGTTGGGGTTTAAAAAGATTATAATGTAGGATGTAATATGAAATATCTGAGTCTATGCTTTGCAATTGTAACTTCCTGGGAATGCCTGATGCGTTTTTATATTTAATGAGTTGATTGTTGGTTGAAAAACATAGCTAAGGTGTTGATTCCCCGAAGATCACATCATCAAGCAGAAAGGGATTCTCCCTGGTAGACTATCCCAATTAGATTGTCCACCATTTGGTGTGTGGAATCCGTCCGGTTAGCGGTTCCGGCAACCGTTAGGTTTGGAAATTTGCTTCAATTATACCGGTTATGGCCCGATCCACCGTTCTTTTGATTTTATGGTTTAGAATGATATGCAAGTGCCTAGACTAACTTAATCTAAATGCAGAACTCGGAAGAAATATGTATTTAAAACTGAAATAAATCTAAACTATCCCTGCAAGGAGCAAATTATAAGTATGAGTAATGTGCTGGAAGAGTTATCTGAAGATCAACAGACAACCATTAAATCATAGAGATACATCTACAGCGAGAAAGCAAGAGATATTAGAAGATAGCTTCCAATTTACATATGACACATCCCATTACTCATGTAGGAGAAAATTCATTTGCACAAAGAAGAGTAAGATCATTCCATACAAAGAAATAATTCAATACAGCAAAGAAAGATCTCACAACAGAATATAGAGGTCACAGGAATAATCCAACATGCATCCAATATCCATTTCCATGTAAAAGACGTCCTCTCCAGGCTCTTATTAGGTAGTTTTTATTTTCTTGAAACAAGTGCAAGATAGCCCGTACAAGTTCAGAAAATTATTTCCCTGCAAAAAGTCCCTTACACTGTTTCTTAAACTTCTATTTATATCATTACAAAATGCCTCCTGGGCTGCCACCTGGCTTTTTACACCTGTCCTCTACAGATTTTCCCTTTTAATAAACAAAAATCGTGACCCTTTTCTTAAAACAAAAAATTCCTCAAAAAAGAAAAAGGACAGTTGTCCAATGGTTCTACGCTTTAGACATAGGAAGGACAAAAATACAAAAAATAGGAGCAACGCTTTAGGATCAGCGTGTTCACTATTGGGAAGGCGCTCCTGCTGGGAGAGAAGCACTTGGACTGGCTGATACTGTTGCTGCTGCCGGGAGAGAAGCACTTGGACTGGCTGCTACTGCTGCTGCTTTCTTTTCCTCCTCTGCTATGTAACTGAACCAGATACCAGTGTCTCTGATAACTACATTTGCTGAGGAAGGGAGCAAGATCTTCTAGGAAGTCACATCTTTACCAATCTCTACTCCAATACCCTGAATTTCTGCAACTGTTGCTTGGTGGATTTCTTTAAGCAAATGACTGTATATTGATGACAGCCCAATATAATGATGGAGATCATCAATGGCTAAGACATCAATCTTCTTTACATATTCTATTTGAATGCCCAGCTCTTCCTTCAAGTCAGATAAACGTTGCTCTTTGCTCGAGAACTCATCAAGGGACTGAGGGAAACTCAACTTGCACTTATCATGCACTTCATGGATTTTTTGATAAAGACTGTTACTTTTATCCATTGTTCCTTGGATCTTAGCCATTAGCTTAAGGCCACAAATCCTGCAGAATTCCATAAGGGCTATATCTTCATTAAAACCATCTACAGATTTGAATGGGAGATGCTTGGGGAAATCAGCCTTCCCTTCTCTCCATTCCATCTAGCTCAGGATGTTTGCTTTAACCCGAGTAAATTTACCCTTAATCCTATTGGCCTCTGCATTAACTTCTTTCAATCTAACCATCATGGCTTTGAGCTTGCACACTTCTTCAGTAATCAGCTCTTGTGTGGCATGCATTTTTTTCAGGATGCTATAGGACAACTCATGGAAGGGAGACATATCTATTGCTCTGCTCTCTGCCTGCTCTAATTGCTCAACCATTGCCTGCTTATCTGCTTGCAGATGAGACACTCTAGCTTCCGAATCGTTCTCTTCTGCTTCTAAAACCATCATCTGGACTGCCAGGTGCTCCTTTTCTTCTTCTAAATGCTCATACTTATCTGACAATTCCTTTGTGCTCAACAGACAGGCGATTATACTTATTCACTACGAGATCCCTATAAGCCTGCTCATTAGCCACAATATGTTGTAACATGCGAGCTCTCCTCTTTGTCGACTCAACTTCTCTAACCATATCGGCCACATTGTCCTGCGTTTCTTTTGATGCTTCTACAGCGACGAATGCCATGGCTATGGGAGCCTTATTTGTATTTTGCATTACTGTGGTCTCCCGCCGGGTAACAATATCTTCTTGGAAGAGCCTCTTTATCCTCTCTTCCGATTTCAGGACTACTGCCTTTCTCTTCTTATCATACACAAATTCATCCCATCGGGACACAGTATGCTCTTCTGATGGAGTGTAAGGGACGATTGGGAGGTCTATTATATTTATTTATGCTTCTGTGGGTGGGGTTTGGACTACTTGAGAAGTGCCTGTTTCCATATTTTGGGTACTGGGAACACCTGCTTGAGATGTACCTACCTCCACATTTTGGGTGCCGGGAACACCTGCTTGAGGTATGTCTGTTTCCATATCTTTGGTACTGGAGCCACCTGCCTGGGAATCTTCATCGGTCTTAAGTTCTTCTTCCGCCTTTTGTTCCTCTTCAGCCTTTTGTCCCTCTTCAGCTTTTCGCCTTCTTTCTTCTTCTTCAGCTTGCTGCTGATTTTTATTTTCTTCCATCCGCTTTGCATCTTCAGCTTCTTTCTGCAGCCTTGCATCTTCTACTTCTTGATGCAGCTTGGCTTCCTCAGCTTCTTTCTGCAATCTTGCATCTTCAGCTTCTTTCTGCAGCCTTGCTTCCTCTTTCAATCTTTGTTCTTCTTGGGCTCGGGCATCAGCTACTTCTCTCTCTTTCTGCAGGCTGGATTTTCGGGCTGGGGTAGAGCTAGAGCTTGCTCCACTACCTTGACGACAAATCTGCAACTCAGTCATGTTGCTGATGCCTCTGAATGCCTCTTCCTCGGCATTGTAGTAATGAGCATAAATTTCTTTGCAATGCTCGACAAACTTCCCCCGCCTATCATTTCTGTGGAAGATCATTTCACCGAAGTGGAAATCTTTCAGCTCTTGAACAAATTCCTCAGCTGATGCAACCCCTAAGAATTTGTAGGCTCCTATGCAGAAGGGTAAAGGAGGGAAGGAAGCCTTATGTTGCTTGTTAAGCACCCCTCCTATTCCATCAAGAAAAATTTGTCTGACTACTTCCTTGAGGACTACATAATCAGTAGCGTATTTTGGCAAAATGTATGGTGCTTTGGTCCCTCCAAACATCCTGATGTAGGTGCCCTTCTCTGAGAAATAAAAATCTCCATAGTTTTCAAGGATCTCCATGGCATTTTCTGACAGACAGTTGGGCTCTTCCTTGAGTATCTGCTCATATAAAGGCATGATGAACTCTTCGCAGATGAGCTTATAGCTTGCTCTGTAATTTTGAGCCCACATTATTTTATAAGCAGTGTAGACCGGGGTGTTGGCTTTATCCCATGTGCAACCTAAGCTGGGGAAAGATAGCTTGGCCAAAATACAGTCAATGAGATAGGAAGACATGTAAAATTCTGACATTTTTAAGGCCAGACCTTCTCTTGTAGCAGCCACTATGGATGCCAAACTGTCCGAAAGGATAGTAGCCCAGTCAAACACAGTCCCTTTGAATGCTACGAAGTGGATGATGGGGGCCCACTGTATCCTATATACAGTGCCATCGGGCATGCCTAAAATTCTGCATAGCATCAGGGCGATTAACCTAAAAGGAGGTCTTAGGTTCTGAACATCATATTCATCATTACCTCTCTTTCTCAAGTGCTTGCCTGTGACCAATAATTTTTTGGCCATCTCAATATTGTTCATCTTGCCCAACCATTCATCACTTAGAGCTTGCTGGGGATGTGAGAATTTGTAGGCTGCAACAATATATGTTGGATGGAATGAAGCGAAAACCTCTCCCCTCCTGTCATGTAATACTCTTGTTTCTAAGTTGGCATGTTGCAGTATCCACCCGATCACTTCAGAGCATGGGAACAATTCAGGGCGGGTAGAAGCCCTAGCTATGCCGGAAGCTCTGATGTTGAGGTAGATTTGCTCTTCTTCCAATAATACATCTGGGATATCCTGGTCCCTGATCATTCTGTAAACATCTCCCCAACGGACCTCAGGAGGAATGTCGGTGGTACACTTAGTATCTTGGAACATAGTTTCAGTCCTTAGCTGCATTGGCTCTGGTTCCATCACTTTATCTTTCTTTCTACCACCTTTTGGCATCCTGGCTTATCCTTGCTAGCAACCAAATGTGAATCAGTATAAAAAATTGCAACATGTTATGAAAGTGTAACAAAGAGAAGGACAAATTCAACATGCTAATGAGAAATATAGACCAATTATGAAGCTACATGCTGGGGAAGCACAATAAATCACTCCAAAAAGAAAAATGGTTCTGAGACTTGATTATCCTAGGGAGACAAAGTCTAGTTAGGAGATTTTGGGATGCTTCCGAAAAGGTAAGCATATGACGTGAAAACAACCTGCTTCCCGCCTAGACCTTGGAGAGAGGGTATCCTTCATCATTGCACTTCTAATGGTTAATGGTGGGGGAGCCTGGAGTGAAACAATCCTATGGTGAAACAAGGGACTGCTTTCCACATTCATCAAAAGATGAGTGGTTGAGTATCCCAAACGACCACCACTACCATTAATAACATTTACGAAACGATGTGTGGCCGGTACGAAGTTTGAATGAGGGTGACAATGCCTAGAATGTGGCCAGTGAAAAACTCAAGTGGTCACAGCTATGGCTTTTAGCTGGTAGGAATGAGGAACCTAAGGGGCCACGACGGCCTTAAAACAAAAAACGACCTATGCTACCAATGTCTATCGGCCACGTTATGGACGGGAAAACCCCAAAAGTAACTTGACGTGGAGATGAGACAAAAAAGGCGGTTAAACAACCTACCTGGAGACGAGATAGTGGTTAAGTGAGGTGGACGCGATCGTGGATGCGCTGAGCTGGAGCGGTCCGGCGCGGTCTCCCCAACGGTGCTCTTTGAATGGTAAACAAACAATGAAAATAACGAAACCCCCACCGTCCTTATAAAAGGGTAGGCACATGCGGTGTTTAAACGAGTTGGTTGTGTCATTAAAACAAGGATTAATTCCCTGTATGGTGTGGTCAATCTCGGCATTAAATGCAATCGTCGGTTGCGGGGCGGACTTACGAGTCTCGTCCGCAATTGCGGAACAATATCGTGAGTGCTTCTGCAGTTTCGGACGGTTTTCGTGAATGCTTCCACCGTTCCGGGAGGCTTTCGTGAATGGTCCCACCGTTTCGGGAGAGTTTCACCAATTTCTTCCGCAATTTCGATAGGGATATGCAAAGTGCTTCCATAATTGCGGAACAATATCGTGAGTGCTTCCGTAGTTTCGGACGGTTTTCATGAATGCTTCCGTCGTTCCGGGAGGCTTTCGTGAATGGTCCCGCCGTTTCGGGAGAGTTTCACCAATTGCTCCCTCAATTTTGAGAGGGAAACTTAAGTTTTTCCAAAAAGCTTTCCGCGGTTTTCGGAGGGAAACATGAGTGCTTCCACCGTTTCGGGAGACTTTCCTGAATGGCTCCTGCAATTTTGGGAAAAAAAAACTTGGACGCTTTTGCAGTTTCGGAAGGGAAACCTGAATGGTTCCGCGGTTTCGGAAGAGATTTCTGAATGGCTCCCGCAAAATTCGAGAGAGAAACTTGAACGCTTCCGTATTTTTGGGAGGGATTCGCCAATTGCTTCCGCAGCTTCGGGAGGGATTTCTGAATGGCTCCCGCAATTTCGAGAGGGGAACTTAAGTTTTTTCAAAAAGCTTTCCGCGGTTTTGGGAGGGAAACTTGAACGCATCCGTAGTTTCGGGAGACTTTCATGAATTTTAACCTTTGAATTTTTCAAAGCAGAATCTTCAGTTGAAAACAAAAACTAAGTTAAAAGCAGAATTAACTTCCTTGGATAGTCTTTCTAGAAAAAATAGAAGGAGGGGGCCCCAATATGTACAAAAAATTTGGGGGGGGATGTTGTTGCAACAACATAAGGGTTTGAAGAAATTCGCTGGTATTTGAAAAGCTTGGTAATACTATGTAAAGTGTTTTTCCTTACTAGGGTGTAATGTAATCGATGAGATCTGGGAAGAAAGTTATGGAAATAATATAATTTATGTTTTAAAAGGAAGATCTCTAACATGATTGCGTTTTAACTTCCTAGATTTTTTAAAAGGAGTAACAGAACTGAAAAGCATGAATATAAGATTGATATCAATCTACATAAATAACGTTGCCAGGAAGAAAAGAACTCTGATGTTTGAAACGATAGAGAAAATATTATAGGTTTAAGAAATGCATGGATGTCTAGCACAGGCTAGCTTGGCTAGACGTGCTAGACATTCTGCTGCTTTCTGAAACAAGTTTCTGCAGTAATAAAATTATGAGTATAAATTTTTATGCCTATAAAAACAACAACCCAGGAGCCTATGCCCAAAAGCCTTTGCTCGATAGGGGAAGTGAATGCTATAAATGTGAAGGGAAACACAGTACTATAATAGTAAGCCTAAATTAAGTACCTAGTTATCCATATAACTTGAACTGGTGAGTTAATAATTCATACCTGGAAGTCTTGAAATTCGACCTGCTCCTTTAGAGGCCTGCACACTCAAACAATAATTAGTGTAGAAATCTTCTGAGCTTAGTTGACCTGTTAGCGTGATTCCTTAGCTGGATAACTTTGGGGCTACCATGTTCCTCCCAACCATGACCCTTAGACCATTCCTGGTTCTAACTACATCAGCCGAGCTTGGTTCCAACATACAATAAGAGATAGAGGCCCTAGGTTCACTGCTGGTTCAAATATGGAATTATTATGTGAGACTGCTTCAATTTCTTGGAGCAGAAAACTTCTCTCTCCTTAACATAAGGGAATGATAATGAAAAAGAATTGATCATCCCCCAAATTTGGGATCTGCCCTCTTTATGTACGAGACTCTTGAATTATGACTCTTGGAATAATTAGTTTCTTTAAATTAAATAATATAATATTTAAAAGATATTATTTACTAAAATATCTAGTCCTCTTGAACTATGACTTTTCAATTGTTTTAACTATAAGTGATTTCTGATTTAATCTTTTCATAGTATTTATAATAACAATAATTTATATTTACAACCTAGCTACTATACATTATTGATACTATTTAATAATGTAGTAGCTTACTAAATACTAGTTTATTATTAATACTCTTAAAACAATGTGGCAGCCCACTATGCATAAACCATATACAATATATATATATATATATATAAATAATAGCATCATTATTATTTAAAGTTCTTAATAATAACATTTAGCCTTGATCCCTTTATGCATGTCATTCCTAAGACACTACCCTTAGTCAATCCATGTTTTAAGCTAGGGTAATTATCTTTTAATTAATTATGTATCTTCTCATGATACTTCTTTTATCTTTTAAGGGCAAAGTCCAATTCTTTGGAGGATCTTTTGGTAAGCTTGGATAGGCACCTCTAGTCTCTTTCTTGCATGCCGGATTCCCTCCTTTTAACACGGTAGTTCCCATAGTATTTGACGATGGATAGAAGATGAATCATTTAACCAAATTCAATAAATGTGATGAAAGTAGAAGTGCTATTCAGAGTCTTTTTGACTCAACACTTTGATAATTAGTAACCCCGAGTGCTCTTCAGAGCCTTTTAACTCAACAATTTCACATGGGCTTTACGCTAGTGCAATTCCAGAGCTTTCTACCCAACACTAGTGCTAGAATGTGGTTGTGAGGCACATCTAGAATATTCAAGTGGCCTCGGAACCGGTATTCATTTATCAAGCTTGGAGTGCTTCAGGGCTTATGCCCAACACTCAATGTACATCAGGGCTTACTCCCAGTACACCAACATTTCTCTAGGTACATCGGGGCTTAGGCCCAGTACGTAGGTCATTTGTGTGTTTTTGAGTCCACGCTCAACACACCACATAAGTCAATCATGTAAAAAATAGCTCTGCACAGTAAGTAACACAAGATCATCTCAGTATATTAGGGTTTGTACCCATATCAAAGCTGAAGAACATCACCAAAACATTAGGACCTCCTCACCCAGTATACACTCAAATAAAGAAGTCAGTCAAGGTCCATGCCCAGTATGTCAATATATTAAAAAATAAATCATAGGTGCTAGGGCTCATGCCCAATACTCAAAATAAAACATATGTGTTGGGGTCGTGGCCCAATATAACAACAGAAATAGTTAGTCCAAAATTTGGGATATTACATCCCTCCCCACTTAGAAACAACATCGTCTCGGTGTTTCTAGGGACTAGGAGTGAGGTCATGAAACAAGGCAGGGTATGCCTCTTTCATGGTGGTCTCATTCTCTGAAGTAGCCTCATCTGATCCAAAGTGCCTCCATTGCACTTTCAGCTGAGTGATGGTCCTCCTTCTCAGTTGCAACTCTCTTTTATCTAGGATGTGGAGTGGTTCTGGCATGAACTCCCCTTCGGGCTCCACCTGTAATAAGGACCAATCAATAACATGTTTAGTATCGTATACATATTTCTTTAAAAATGAAGCATGAAAAACATTATGAACTTTTATATGAGCTGGTAAGGCTAACTCATAAACCACTGGGCCCTTCTTGGCCAGTATTTCAAAAGGTCCACAAAACCTTGGGGATAGTTTCCCACAATGTCCTAAGCTCAACGAGCTTTGTTTTGCCTTTATTTTTAGAAACACATGTTCGTCGACTTGGTAGTCTTTGTCTTTTCTTTTCTTGTCCGCATAACTCTTTTGGTGGTCTTGTGCTTCTTCCAAGTTTAGTTTTACTTTGGAGACTAGCTGTTCCAAGTCTTTTAGCAGGTCGGGTCCTAACATAAGTTTGTCTATTGGACTATCCTAGGTCACGGGTGTCCGACATTTCCTGTCATAGAGTACCTCGAAAGGGCTCATTTTGGATGAGGTTTGATAACCGTTGTTGTAAGCAAACTCTGCGAGGTGTAAATAATCTTCCCACTTAGTGGGGTTGTTCATGATGTACATCCTCAGCATGTCCTCAAGAATTTGGTTTACTTGTTTCGTTTGTCCGTCGGTTTGGGGATGGTACACAGTACTAAATTGTAATTGTGTCTCCAAACCGGAGAACAATGCTCTCCAGAAGTTGCTAGTGAAATTAGTATCTCGATCGGAAATGATTGCCTTGGGTATTCCGTGCAATCGAAAGATCTCCTTTAAGAATATTTCCGCGATGTGAACTGCCTTGTAGGTAGATTTCACCGGTATGAAGTGGGATGCTTTAGACAGCTTGTCTACCACTACAAAGATGGAGTCGTTCTGTTTCTTACTCTTGGGTAAGCCTGTAATGAAGTCCATACTTATTACCTCCCACTTCCATTCTGGAATGGGTAAAGGTTGAAGTAATCCGGAGGGGTGTTGGTGTTCTGCTTTGACTAGTTGGCACTCCTGACATTTCGCAATGAACATGGCGATGTCAGCTTTCAACTTATGCCAAAAGTAATGTTTCTTTATTGCCAATATCATATTTTGATATCCAGAATTACTTGAATAGGGTTTCTGGTGGAATTCAGTGAGGGTGTTTGATCTAATGTCTTCACTCTCGGGAACGTAAAGTCTCTCTTTTGACCACAGTTGTCCCAACTCGTCTATCTTATATTCCTTTTGTTGTTGGAATAATCTGTCTTCCTGGATATTTGCAAGGATTTCCGTGTAGTAGCGGTCACTCTTACTTGTCGTTTGAATCCTGTTGTGCAAGTATGAGTCGGTTTGACTCACCGTGACCTCGTAAATCATATGTGCTCGACGGCTCAAGGAGTCTGCAATCTTGTTTTCCTTGCCTTTTATATGCTTTAGTTCGAAATGGTATTCACTAAGGAAGGCTAACCATATGGCCTGCCTAGAATTTAGGTCGGGTTGGTCGAAAAGATACCTCAAACTCATGTTGTCCATCATTAATAGAAATTTGTTTCCCATAAGATAATATCGCCACATCTTTAATGCATGGATGATGGCGGCTAGTTTGAGGTCATGCGTAGGGTAGTTTTGATCATGTTCTTTTAATTTCCTCGATTCGTAGCAGATGGAAAAGTTACATTGCATAAGGAATCCCCCAAGTCCTTCCTTTTTAGCATCTATGCAAACGACGAAATCCCCATTGGGATCTGTGATTCATAGAATCGGTGCACTAATCAATAGTTGTTTCAGTTTCTGAAAGATCTCTTCGCATTTATATGTCTAGATGAACTTGTTTTCCTTCTTTTGCAAGGCGGTCATAGTACATGCGATTCACGACAATTTCTCAATGAACTTCCAGTAGTAGCCGGCTAGACCTAAGGACGATCTTATGTCAAAAACACACGTAGGTGTGGGCCATTCTTCGATAGCCTTGACCTTTTCGGGATCGACGGCTATTCCCTGTTCAGAAATGATATGTCCTAAGTATTGAATCTAGGGTCTGTAGAAATCTCACTTACTAAACTTGGCGTACAGTTGGTTTTCCCATAGTATTCGGAGAACAATTCGGAGGTGTTCTTCATGTTCTTCTTCGTTCTTGGAGTAGATTAAAATGTCGTCAATAAAGACTAAAACGAACTTCTCGAGGTATTTACTAAAGATGTTGTTCATCATACACATAAAGTTGGCCGGTGCGTTCGTCAACCCAAAGGCAATCACTACGAACTCATAGTGGCCATAACAGGTCTGAAATGCGGTTTTGTTGATATCCTCATCACGGATTCTCACCTAATGGTATCTGGATTGTAGGTCGATCTTCGAGAATATCTTCGCTCCTCCAACTTGGTCAAACAAGTTGTCGATTCTAGGAAGTGGGTAACGGTTCTTAATGGTCATTTTATTGAGTTGGCGATAATCGATGCACATTCGCATCGTTCCATCCTTCTTCTTGACGAAGAGTATCGATGCTCCCTAAGGGGACACACTCGGTCGGATGTACCCTTTGTCGATCAGTTATTGTAATTGAAGCTTGAGTTCCACCAATTCTGGTGTGATCATGTGGTAAGGAGCTTTGGAAGCTGGTACTGACCTGGGTGTTATCAATGGAAAATTCCAAGTCTCGTTTGGGTGGCAATCCCGGTATTTCCTTGGAAAATACATCTTTGAACTCTATGAGAAGTGGGAAGTCTTCGATCTTTTGTTCCCTATCAGTTTCTGATTTTTGGATGTTGACGGCAAAGAGTTTACAACCTTTTCTGATACATTTCTTTACTTGTAAGGTGGAGATCTGTCTTACAGACACTTTCTTAGGGATACCCTCAATCGTTTTCTGATTCCCTTGGTCATCCCTGTAGAGTAAGGATTTGTTTAAGCAGTCAAGTAGGACATGGTGTTATTCTAACCAATCCATGCCGATAAGTACATCGTACGATCCTAGGGGTAGAATGTTTAATTCTAACCTAGTTGGAAAACCGTTTAAGTCTATCTCACAAGTTTTAACTAACTCGGAGACCTTTCATTTGGTACTAGCGGCTAGTTGTACCAGCCATGGTTTCTCATGGTGCTATCGGTTTAAGTTACATGTGTCCAATATCTTAGGGGAGATATAACTTCGGCAATCACCGAGATCTATTAAAACTGAAACGGTTGTGTTTGAGATCTTACCCTCAATTTCAACCATGGTGGCCTGGTGATCTGCTTGTCGGCCATCAAGAGCGGCATTAATCCTGGGTGTTCTTGCCATGTCTCCTACGGTAGGTTCTGCTTGGACGTTGTGTAAAACTCCATCTGTTTTGCTGGGGAAGGCTCGGTAATAGTGGGGCCATTGGCATTTCCAACAAGAAATAGATGGTGGGACAACTTTTGCTCCTTTGTTGAAAGGTGTTTTGTTGACATGTGATGGGGGTGCACTTGGCCATGCTTGAGGTCGGTTGAAGCCTCTATTGGGTGGAAAACTGTTGTTATGTTTCCGGTAAGGTGGAGGTCTAAAACCCGGTCTGCGGTTGTCCGTCAAGGTTCTGAACCTATCTCGGTTCCTATTGATGTTGTCATTTCTTGGTTTTCCGTGCTCAAAACACAGTCTTTCTTTATGTAAAGTCACATCTAGGGTCTTGGGCATGTCAAACTCTATCTTTTCTCTAAAGTTTGGTGGCAGACCTCCCAAGAACTGCTGGATCTTGAAATTTTTGTCTATGATGTATGGAACATAATGCAGCAGGTCTAAGAATCTGTTTATGAATGCCTCCATGGTTAGGGAGCCCATTTTCAACTCATGAAATTATTTAATTTTCTTGTCAAAGAATCTTTCAGACATATATTTGTCCTGAAATTATCCCATGTTATGTCTCTTAGTTCTTGTCCTTTGGTGTGTTTCAAGTCCCGCCACCATATGGTTGCTTTACCATTCAGGTTGTATATGGCTAGTTGGGCTTGCCTTTCGCTAGAGTAATTATGAACTTTGAAATACTTATTCATCCATAGAAGCCACTCCTCAGCCTTCTCCCCAGAGTTAATCTCTCCGTCATAAGTTGGGGTTTTTATATTTCTGAATTCTCCTTGCAAACTGACGTCACTTTTCCTCCTTTTCTTGCAAGGAGGCAGTGAACTTTCATTGTCGGAAGGGCTCTTACAGTCCTCTTCCATTGGTTCAGGTATGTGTTCTTCTTGTTCTCCTCCCTTAGAGTTGGCATATTTCTATGTGTGACCATTTCCTTTTTTAAAGGTGTTAACTGAGAGTGTGGGTTGTCCATGGGGTTTTGCCCCTATTAAAGTTTGAAGCAGAGCTTCATTTATAGCTTGTTGTTCCCGACTTTCTTGCATGTTATCATCTCTAAAACTTTGGAATTCTTCCTGTAGATTTTGCATGGATTTCATTAAATCTGAGTTGAGTTCCACCACAATTTCTTGCTCTCGTGGTGAAGAGTTCAGATTTCCATGTATGCTGCTGCCCCCTTCTGCATTCATTTTCAGACTGAAATGACTGTACCTGCAATGCTATATAAGCGTTAAGAACAGACAACCTGTTAGTTTATTTTTCACATAAAAATAACAAATTCATAAATGTATGTTTCTGGTTATTGAGTATCTACAACGGATGTTCTGTTTGTAATGAGCCCAATAGGTCACTTAGTTTTGTAGCTGGGATCTAATACCACTTGTAATGTCCCTAAAAATAATAAAAATTTAAAAAAATTGTTACTGCAATAAACTATTTAAGGGGTGATGATTCGTAAATTAACTTCAGCACTGATAAAAATGCTCGGTATTTACTTGCGTCATTTAATGTTTTCAGTTTCCTAAGTTGCATAGTATCTCTATCTATTTAATTTGTTTGGGTCTGCGAAAGCATTGTGTAGGGTAGATAAGGTAATTCTGTCGCAAGTGTACTAATGCTAGAGTACAATAATAAAATCTCCTTCTTACTGTTTTAAGAATTCATGTGCATATTTATAAAAGTCCAAATGTTAACTTCCGGTGAGATGGACCTTTGTTGACGGATGTTGATGCCCATGATCGGATACTGGTGTTTGTAAAAAGGGGAGAAATACCCCCGGTAGAGCTACCGAGAGGTAAGGGTAAGCAATGGGAACTTCTTAATTACTAAGCGAGTTTCGCTAATGCATTCTATTTGTACTCTGTTTGCAGGTGTACCTATGAAGGCATCTACCTAGGGTGTCTACTTCCTATTCCTAGCAATTACTTAAGCCTAGAGATGGTAATGGTTGAAGTGCTGGCACACTATGACCAAGTGTGAATGTCTAAAGTGTAAAGGCTAAGTGTGAAAGGCTCATGATGTAAATACTATTGTGTAAACCTTGAAAATGGCATATTTGCATACAAATAAAATCGTTGATATCCACAAGGCCTGCTACTATATATTTTGGGTGATAAATCAAACTTCATTTAAGTGAGGTTGGTGAAATATTAACTACTTCCTATGAACTCGTCGTAATGTAGATCCAGCTGGAAGCGAGGGTTTCTATGTGGGGTTTTACACTTTGTAGATGTGTTTTGTGTTTTCACTTGGTTTGGTTCTTACCTTCGTTGCATCTGGAGGGCATTGTGCCTTGATCGGATCTCTGCTCATGGTCAGTGCACCATATGGATTTTTTACACGCAGGGATGAAGGCTGCAAAATAGGTAATGCATATATTGACCCATGCAATCGTTTTCACCCACATTCAAATAAGAGCTTGATATAAAACTCAGGGTTTAAATTCGTGTTGGTATTTGCTTGGCAGGTGAATGATGGCTTTCCTTCTCTACGTGGTTTTCTAACTGGATACCCAATACCCTCAACTTCAGTGGCATTGTAATTGGTAAGTTCAGAGTTTGCCAACCCTTACCCTTCCCTCTCGCCTCTGTGGAGTGGTACTGTTTGTGAGGAAATGCGTGAATCCCCTTATTGGGTTCACTGCAACTTCTTGGAGTTCCTGGAAGGTCGCAATTGGGATGGACCATTTAATGGGTGTAATAGTTTTGGCCATCTTGGTTTATGTGGAAAACTCTAAGCCTCTGTGGAGGAGTGATGAACTCATGTTGTAGGAATTGGGGTTTTGGGAAGAAATACAACGACCTACGTTTTCTATTTGGACTTGAACATGTATTAATGAGATGTAAAATAATGTAGATCTTCTTCATTTTCTTTCATGGTTACTCTACCCTGTGTGTTTTCGATTTGATGTCTTCGTGAAAAATGAGGATGGGTGAAGCTCTGTCTGTGGAAAAGAAATTAATGTCTGAGTCTAAAATATTCGTAATGTTAGCTTGCTACAAGTGAATGTGTTGATAGGAGATATCGTAACCCTGAAGCTGGTTTATCTATAAGCCTAAGAAGTTTACTTCCTTGTTCTTACTGCTGCGTTTCTGGTGTTTGCAATAGATAGAAAGGGTTTGAATGAAGAAAATGGTAAAGGGATTCGATCCCATGTCCTTCATTTGTATTTAAAGCTCGTATGTATGTTATTGCTAAATTATATCATATTGTTTTGTTGAATGTGGATTTGGTTATGTGGAGTGTAAGACTCACTGGGCGTCTTGGTTGATAAGTAACTATGTAACAACTCATGCATTTTAAATGATGGTGTGACCCTAGCTGCTATTCGTTTCGATTTTGAAACACCAAGGGTCTGTATTTTAATAATATGCTGTGGGCGATTTGTATGAATAACAGGGTCATTCGTGAAGTCGTTTGTGGGGTTTGATCTCTTGACTTGTATGTCGATATGTTGAAGGAAAATGTTAAGTTGAATGCTACGTTTACTATGGGATTCGATCCTTGAAAAGGTAGCGTTGGAGTTTAAAAATATTATAATGTAGGATGTAATATGAAATATCTGAATCTATGCTTTGCAATCGTAACTTCTTGGTAATGCCTGATGCATTTTTCTATTTAATGGTTGACTGTTGGTTGAAAAACAAAGCTAAGGGTTTGAAGAAATTCGTTGGTATTTGAAAAGCTTGGTAATACTGTGTAAAGCGTTTTTCCTTACTAGGGTGTAAGGCAATCGATGAGATCTGGGAAGAAAGTTATGGAAATAATATAATTTATGTTTTAAAAGGAAGATCTTTAACATGACTACGTTTTAACTTCCTAGATTTTTTAAAAGGAGTAACATAACTGAAAAGCATGAATATAAGACTGATAGCAATCTACATAAATAACGCTGCCAGGAAGAAAAGAAATCTGATGTTTAAAACAATAGAGAAAAGACTCTAGGTTTAAGAAATGCATGGATGTCTAGCATAGGCTAGCTTGGCTAGACCTGCTAGACATTCTGTTGGTTTATGAAACAAGTTTCTGCAGTAATAAAATTATGAGTATAAATTTTTATGCCTATAAAAACAACAACCCAAGAGCCTATGCCCAAAAGCCTTTGCTCTATAGGGGAAGTGAATGCTATAAATGTGAAGGGAAACATAGTACTATAATAATAATCCTAAATTAAACACCTAGCTGTCCATATAACTTGAATTGGTGAGTTAATAATTCATACCTGGTAGTCTTGAAATAATTAGTGTAGAAATCTTCTGAGCTTAGCTGACCTATTAGAGTGATTCCTTAGCTGGATAACTTTGGGGCTACCATGTTCCTCCCAACCATGACCCTTAGACCGTTCCTAGTTCTAACTGGATCCCTCGAGCTTGGTTCCAACATGCAATAAGAGATAGACGGACCTAGGTTCACTGCTGGTTCAGATCTGGAATTATTATGTGAGACAGCTGCAATTTATTGGAGCATAAAACTTCTCTCTCCTTACCATAAGAGAATGATAATGAAAAGAATTTATCATCCCCCAAACTTGGGATCTTCCCTCTTTATGTAGGGGAGTCTTGAATTATGACTGTTGGATAGCATCATTATTATTTAAAGTTCTTAATAATAACATTTAGCCTTGAGGCCTTTATGCATGTCATTCCTAAGAGACTACCCTTAGTCAATCCATGCTTTAAGCTAGGGTAATTATCTTTTAATTAATTATGTATCTTCTCATGATACTTCTTTTATCTTTTAAGAGCAAAGTCCAATTCTTTGGATGGTATTTTGGTAAGCTTGGATAGGCACCTCTAGTCTCTTTCTTGCATGTCGGATTCCCTTATTTTAACATGGTAGTTCCCGCAGTATTTGATGATGGATAGAAGATGAATCATTTAACCAAATTAAATAAATGTGATGAAAGTAGAAGTTCTATTCAGAGTCTTTCTGACTCAACACTTTGATAATTAGTAACCCCGAGTGCTCTTCAGAGCCTTTTAACTCAACACTTTCACATGGGCGTTACGCTAGTGCAATTCCAGAGCTTCCTGCTCAACTCTAGGGCTAGAATGTGGTTGTGAGGCACATCTAGAATATTCAAGTGGCCTCGAATTTGGTATTCATTTATCAAGCTTGGAGTGCTCCAGGGCTTACTCCTAGTACACCAACATTCCTCTAGGTACATCGAGGATTATGCCCAGTACGTAGCTCATCTGTGTGTTTCTGAGTCCACGCTCAACACACCACATGACTTAATCATGTAAAAATCATAGCTCTGCACAGTAAGTAACACAAGATCATCTCAATATATTAGGGTTTGTACCCATATCAAAGCTGAAGAACATCATCAAAACATTAGGTCCTCCTCGCCCAGTATACACTCAAATAAAGAAGTCAGTCAGGGTCCATGCCCAGTATGTCAATATAGAAAAGAATAAATCATAGTTGCTAGGGCTCATGCCCAATACTCAAAATAAAACATATGTGTTGGGGTCGTGGCCCAATATAACAACAGAAATAGTTAGTCCAAAATTCGGGATATTACATCCCTCCCCGGTTAGAAACAATACCATCCCGGTGTTTCTAGGGACTAGGAATGAGGTCATGAAACAAGGAGAGGTATGCCTCATTCATGGTAGTCTCATTCTCCCAAGTAGCCTCATCTGGTCCAAAGTGCCTCCATTGCACTTTCAGCTGAGTGATGGTCCTCCTCCTGAGTTGCGCCTCTCTTTTATCCAAGATGTGGAGTGGTTCCGGCGTGAACTCCCCTTCGGGCTCCACCTGTAATAAGGACCAATCAATAACATGTTTAGTATTGTGAAATCCCCTTCTTGGCCAGTATTTCAAAAGGTCCACAAAACCTTGGGTCTAGTTTCCCGCAACGTCCTAAGCTCAACAAGCTTCGTTTTTCATTTATTTTTAGAAACACATGTTTGTCGACTTGGTAGTCTTTGTCTTTTCTTTTCTTGTCCGCATAACTCTTTTGGTGGTCTTGTGCTTCTTTCAGGTTTAGTTGTACTTTGGAGACTAGCTGTTCCAAGTCTTTTAGTAGGTCGGGTCCTAACATAAGTCTGTCTACTGGACTGTCCCAGGTCATGAGTGTTTGACATTTCTTGCCATAGAATTCCTCGAAAGGGCTCATTTTGGCCGAGGTTTGATAACCGTTGTTGTAAGCAAACTCTGCGAGGTGTAAATAATCTTCCCACTTAGTGGGGTTGTTCATGACGTACATCTTCAGCATGTCCTCAAGAATTTGGTTTACACGTTCCATTTGTCCGTCAGTTTGGGGATGGTACACGGTACTGAATTGTAATTGTGTCTCCAAACCGGAGAACAATGCTCTCCAGAAGTTGCTAGTGAACTTCGTATCTCGATTGGAAATTATTGCCTTGGCTATCCTGTGCAATTGAAAGATCTCCTTTAAGAATATTTCTGCGATGTGAACTTCCTTGTAGGTAGATTTCACCAGTATGAAGTGGGTTGCTTTAGACAGCTTGTCTACCACTACAAAGATGGAGTCATTTTGTTTCTTACTCTTAGGTAAGCCTTTAATGAAGTCCATACTTATTACCTCCCACTAACATTCTGGAATGGGTAAAGGGATAAGTAATCCGAAGGGGTGTTGGTGTTCTGCTTTGACTAGTTGGCACTCCCGACATTTCACGATGAACATGGCGATGTCAGCTTTCAACTTAGCCCAAAAGTAATGTTTCTTTATTGCTAATATCATCTTTTGATATCTGGGATTCCCTGAATAGGGTTTTTGGTGGAATTTAGTGAGGATGTTTTATCTAATGTCTTCACTCTCGGGAATGTAAAGTCTCTCTTTCGACCACAGTAGTCCCAACTCGTTTATCTTATATTCCTTTTGTTGTTGTAATAATTTGTCTTCCTAGATCTTTGCAAGGATTTTCGTGTAGTAGTGGTCACTCTTACTTGCCGTTCGAATCCTGTTGTGCAAGTCTGAGTCGGTTTGACTCACCGTGACCTCGTAAAGTAAAGCATATGTGCGCGATGGCTTAAGGTGTTCGCAATCTTGTTTTCCTTGCCTTTATATGCTTTAGTTTTGAAATGGTATTCACTAAGGTAAGCTAACCATCTGGCCTGCCTAGCATGTAGGTCAAGTTGGTCGAAAAGATACCTCAAACTCATGTTGTCTGTCATTAATAGGAATTTCTTTCCCATAAGATAATGTCTCCACATCTTTAACGCTGTGGATGATGGCGGCTAGTTCAAGGTCATGCATAGGGTAGTTTTGCTCATTTTCTTTTAATTTCCTCCATTCGTAGCAGATGGAAAAGTTATCTTGCATAAGGACTCCCCAAAGTCCTTCCTTACTAGCATCTATGCAAACTACGAAATCCCCATTGGGATGTGCGGATTCGTAGAATCGGTGCACTAATAAATAGTTGTTTCAGTTTCTGAAAGCTCTCTTCGCATTTATTTATCCAGATGAACTTGTTTGCCTTCTTCTGCAAGGCGGTCATAGTGCATGCGATTCGTGAGAAGTTCTCAATGAACTTCCGGTAGTAGCTGGCTAGACCTAAGGACGATCTTATGTCAAAAACACACGCAGGTGTGGGCCACTCTTCGATAGCCTTGACCTTTTCGGGATCGATGGCTATTCCCTCCTCAGAAATGATATGTCCTAAGTATTGAATCTGCGGTCTGTAGAAATCGAACTTACTAAACTTGGCGTACAGTTGGTGTTCCCGTAATATTCGGAGAACAATTCAGAGGTGTTCTTTATGTTCTTCTTCGTTATTGGAGTAGATTAAAATGTCGGCAATAAAGACTAGAACGAACTTGTCAAGGTATTTACTAAAGATGATGTTCATCATACACAAATTTGGTCAGTGCGTTCATCAACCCAAAGGGCATCACTATGAACTCGTAGTGGCCGTAACGGGTTCGAAATGCGATTTTGTTGATATCCTCATCATGGATTCTCACCTGATGGTATCCGGATCGTAGGTCGATCTTCGAGAAGATCTTCGCTCCTCCGACTTGGTCAAACAAGCTATCGATTATAGGGAGTGGGTAACGGTTCTTAATGGTCATTTTATTGAGGTTGGCGGTAATCGATGCACATTCGCATCATTCCGTCCTTCTTCTTGACGAAGAGTATCAAAGGTCCCCAAGGGGACACACTCGGCCGGATGTACCCTTTGTCGATCAATTCTTATAACTGAAGCTTGAGTAACACCAATTCTTGTGTGCTCATGCGGGTAAGGAGATTTGGACGCTAGTACTGACTTGGATGTTAGTTCAATGGAAAAGTCTAAGTCTCGTTTGGGGTGGTAATCCCGGTATTTTCTCGGGAAATACATCTTTGAACTCTACGAGAACTGGGAAAATCTTTGATCTTCTGTTCCCTACCAATTTCTAAGTTTTGGATGTTGACGGCGAAGAGTTTAAAACCTTTTCTAATACATTTCTTTGCTTGTTAGGTGGAGATCTTTCTTACAGACACTTTCTTAAGGATACCCTGAATTGTCTTTTGATTCCCTTGGTCATTCCTGCAGAGTAAGGATTTGTTTAAGTAGTCAAGTAGGACATGGTGTTTATTCTAACCAATCCATGCCGATAAGTACATCGTACGATCCTAGGGGTAGAATGTTTAATTCTAACCTAGTTGGATAACCGTTTAAGTCTATCTCACAAGTTTTAAATAACTCGGAGACCTTTCGTTTGGTACTGGCGGCTAGTTGTACCAGCCACTGTTTCTCATGGTGCTCCTCGGTTTTAACTTACAAGTGTCCACTATATTGGGGGAGATATAACTTCGACAAGCACCGGGATCTGTTAAAACTGAAACGGTTGTGTTCGAGATCTTACCCTCAATTTCAGCCATGGTGGCCTGGTGATCTGCCTGTCAGCCATCAAGAGCGGCATAAATCCTGGGTGTTCTTTCCATGTCTCCTACGGCAGGTTCTACTTGGACGTTGTGTAAAACTCCGTCCGTTTTGTTAGGGAAGTCTCGGTAATAGTGGGGCCCTTGGCATTTCCAACAAGAAAGGATTGGTGGGACAACTTTTGCTCCTTTGTTGAAAGCTGGTCTGTTGACATGCGGTGAGGGTGTACTCAACCGTGCTTGAGGTCGGTTTGAAGCCTCTATTGGGTGGAAAATTGTTGTTTTTGTTTCCGGTAAGGTGGAGGTCTAAAACACGGTCTGCGGTTGTTTGTGAAGGTTCTAAACCTATCTCAGTTCCTGTTTATGTTGTCATTCCTTGGTTGTTTGTGCTCATAACACAGTCTTGATTTATGTAAAGTCACATCTAGGGTCTTGGGCATGTCAAACTCTATCTTTTCTCTAAATTTTGGTGGCATACCTCCCAAGAATTGTTGGATCTTGACCTTTTCGTCTCTGATGTATGGAACATAGTGCAGCAGGTCCTAAGAATCTGTTTATGAATGCCTCCATGGTTAGGGAGCCCATTTTCAACTCATGAAATTCTTTAATTTTCTTTTCAAAGAATCTTTCAGACATATATTTGTCCCGAAATATTCTGCTGAAAGTATCCCATGTTATGTCTCTTAGTTCTTGTCCTTTGGTGTGTTTCAAGTCCCGCCACCATCTGGCCTCTTTACCATTCAGGTTGTATATGGCTAGTCGGGCTTGCATTTCTCTGGAGTAATTATGAACTCTGAAATACTTATTCATCCCTAGCAGCCACTCCTTAGCCTTCTCCCCAGAGTTAATCTCTCCGTCATAAGTTGGGGGTTTTTATCTTTCTGAATTATCCTTGTAAATTGTCGTCACTTTTCCTCCTTTTCTTGCAAGGAGGTAGTGAACCGTCATCGTCGGAAGGGCTCTTACAATCCTTTTCCATTGGTTCAGGTGTGTTTTCTTCTTGTTCTCCTCCCTTAGAGTTTGCAGATTTCTGTGTGTGACCGTTTCCTTTTTAAAGGTGTTGACTGAGAGTTTGGGTTGTCCGTGGGGTTTTTTCCCCCTATTAAAGTCTGAATCAGAGCTTCATTTATAGCTTGTTGTACCCGTCTTTCTTGCATGTTATCATCTCTGAAACTTCGGAATTCTACCTGTATATTTTGCATGGATTTCATTAGATCCGAGTTGAGTTCCACCAAAATTTCTTGCTCTCGTGGTGGAGAGTTCATATTTCCATGTATGTTGCTGCCCCCTTGTGCATTCATTTTCAGACAATCACTGTACCTACAATGTTATATAAGTGTCAAGAACTGACAATCTGTTATTTTATTTTTCGCATAAAAATAAGAAATTCGTAAATGTATCTTTCTGGTTACTGAGTATCTGCAGCGGATGTTCTGCTTGTAATGAGCCCAATAGGTCACTTAGTTTTGTAGTTGGGCTCTGATACCACTTGTATGTCCCTAAAAATAGTAAAAAATTTAAAAAAAAATTGTTACTGCAATAAACTATTTAAGGGGTGATGATTTGTAAATTAACTTCAGCACTGATAAAAATGCCCGGTATTTACTTGCATCATTTAATGTTTTCAGTTTCCTAAGTTGCATAGTATCTCTACCAATTTAATTTGTTTGGGTCTACGGAAGTGATGTGTAGGGTAGATAAGGTAATTATGTTGCAACTGTACTAATGCTAGAGTACAATAATAAAATCTCCTTCTTACTGTTTTAAGAATTCATGTGCATATTTATAAAGTCCAAATGTTAACTTCAAGTGAGATGGAACTTTGTTGATGGATGCTGATGCCCATGATGGGATACTGGTGTTTGTAAAAAGGGGAGAAGTACCCCCGGTAGAGGTGCCAAGAGGTAAGGGTAAGCAATGGGAACTTCTTAATTACTTAGCGAGTTTCGCTAATGCATTCTATTTGTACTCTGTTTGTAGGTGTACCTATGAAGGAATCTACCTAGGGTGTCTACTTCCTATTCCTAGAAATTACTTAAGCCTAGAGATGGTAATGGTTGAAGTGTTGGCACACTATGACCAAGTGTGAATGTCTAAAGTGTAAAGGCTATGTTTGAAAGGCTCATGGTGTAAATACTATGGTGTAAACCTTGAAAATGGCATATTTGCAGACAAATAAAATCGTTGATATCCACAAGGCCTGCTACTATATCTTTTCAGTGATAAATCAAACTTCATTTAAGTGAGGTTGGTGAAACGTTAACTAATTCATATGAAATCGTCGTAATGTGGATCCAGCTGGCAGCGAGGGTTTCTATGTGGGGTTTTACACTTTCTAGATGTGTTCTGCGTTTTCACTTGGTTTGGTTCTGACGTTTGTTGCATCTGGAGGACGTTGTGCCTTGACCGGAGCTCTGCTCATGGTCAGTGTGCCATATGGAGAATTTACACACAGGGATGAAGGCTGCAAAATAAGTAATGCATATCTTGACCCATGCAATCATTTTCTACTACATTCAAATCAGAGTTTGAGATAAAACTTAGGGTTTAACTTCGTGTTGCTATTTGCTTGGCAGGTGAATGATGGCTTTCCTTCTCTGCGTGGTTTTCTAACTGGATGCCCAATACCCTCGACTTTGGTGGCTTTTTAATTGGTAACTTCAGAGTTTTCCAACCCTTACCCTTCCCTCTCGCCTTTGTGGAGTGGTATTGTTTTTTAGGAACTACGTGAATCCCCTTATTGGGTTCACTGCAACTTCTTGGATTTCCTGGAAGGTCGTTGTTTGGATGGACGATTTAATGGGTGTAATAGTTTTGGCCATCCTGGTTTATGTGGAAAACTCTAAGCCTCTGTGGAAGAGTGATGAACTCATGTTGTATGAATTGGGGTTTTGGGAAACAATACAATGACGTGCATTTTCTATTTGGACTTGAACATGTATTAATGAGATGTAAAATAATGTAGATCTTATATGTGTTTTCTTTCATGGTTACTCTACCCTCTGTGTTTTCGATTTGATGTCTTCGTGAAAAATGAGGATGGGTGAAGCTCTGTCTGTGGAAAAGAAATTAATGTATGAGTCTAAAATCTTCGTAATGTTAGCTTGCTACAAGTGAATGTGTTGATAAGAGATATCGTAACCCTGAAGCTAGTTTATCTATAAGCCTAAGAAGTTTACTTCTTGGTTCTTACTGCTGCGTTTTTGGTGTTTGCAATAGATAGAAAGGGTTTGACTGAAGAAAATGGCGTTTGTATTTAAAGCTCGTCTGTATGTTATTGCTAAATGATATTGTATTGTTTGGTTGAATGTGGATTTGGTTATGTGGAGTGTAAGACTCACCGGGCGTCTTGCTTGATAATTAACTATGTAACAACTCTTGCATTTTAAATGATGGTGTGACCCTAGCTGCTATTCGTTTTGATTTTGAAAGAACAAGGGTCTGTATATTAATACCACGTTGTGGGCGATTTGTATGAATAGCAGGATCATTCGTGCAGTCGTTTGTGGGGTTTGATCTCTTGATTTCTATGTCGATATGTTGAAGGAAAGTGTTAAGTTGAATGCTACGTTTACTGTGGGATTCGATCCTTGAAAAGGTAGCGTTGGGGTTTAAAAGATTATAATGTAGGATGTAATATGAAATATCTGAGTCTATGCTTTGCAATCGTAACTTCTTGGTAATGCCTGATGCGTTTTTCTATTTAATGGCTGACTGTTGGTTGAAAAACATAGCTAAGGGTTTGAAGAAAATTCGTTGGTATTTGAAAAGCTTGGTAATACTGTGTAAAGCATTTTTCCTTACTAGGGTGTAATTTAATCAATGAGATCTGGGAAGAAAGTTATGGAAATAATATAATTTCTATTTTAAAAGGAAGATCTCTAACATGACTACGTTTTAACTTCCTAGATTTTTTAAAAGGAGTAACAGAACTAAAAAGCATGAATATAAGACTGATAGAAATCTACATAAATAACGCTGCCAGGAAGAAAAGAAATCTGATGTTTAAAATGATAGAGAAAAGACTCTAGGTTTAATAAATGCATGGATGTCTAGCACGAGCTAGCTTGGCTAGACCTGCTAGACATTCTGCTGGTTTCTGAAACAAGGTTCTGTAGTAATAAAATTCTAAGCATAAAGTTTTATGCCTATAAAAACAACAACCCAGGAGCCTATGCCCAAAAGCCTTTGCTCGATAGGGGAAGTGAATGCTATAAATGGGAAGGGAGACACAGTACTATAATAATAAGCCTAAAATAAATACCTAGCTATCCATATAACTTGAACTGGGTGAATTAATATTTCATACCTGGTAGTCTTGAAATTCGACCTGCTCCTGTAGAGGCCTGCACACTCAAACAATAATTAGTGTAGAAATCTTCTGAACTTAGCTGACCTGTTAGAGTGATTCCTTAGCTGGATAACTTTGGGGCTACCATATTCCTCCCAACCATGACCCTTAGACCATTCCTGGTTTTAACTGGATCCCCCCGAGCTTGGTTCCAACATGCAATAAGAGATAGAGGCCCTAGGTTCACTACTGGTTCAAATCTGGAATTATTATGTGAGACTGCTTCAATTTCTTGGAGCAGAAAACTTCTCTCTCCTTACCATAAGAGAATGATAATGAAAAAGAATTGATCATCCCCCAAACTTGGGATCTGCCCTCTTTATGTAGGGGAGTCTTGAATTATGACTCTTGGAATAATTAGTTTCTTTAAATTAAATAATATAATATTTAAAAGATATTATTTACTAAAACATCTAATCCTCTTGAACTAGGACTTTTCAATTGTTTTAACTATAAGTGATTTCTGATTTAATCTTTTCATATATTTATAATAACAATAATTTTATATTTACAACCTATCTACTAATACATTATTGATACTATTTAATAATGTAGCAGCTTACTAAATACTTGTTTATTATTAACACTATTAAAACAATGTCAAAACCCATAAATTTCCAAAAATTTTAAAATTTTTAAGGTAGCAATAAATGTTAGTAAATACATTCCTTGATCTGTCTGTGTTAATTAAATGATCATATATATGTCTGAATTGATCTGTTATTGCATTTAAATGTTGTTATGGTTCTCTCTTTTCAGTTACTGATTGTTTTACTGCTTGCAACTGCAAGGGGAAGTTTGTCACGTCGGATCTGGGCTTACTTAGCTTACGAGCTAATACATTCGATTTTCTTTCTCTACAGGTATACAGGTAATTGCGGGTCGCTACTCTAAAATTTTCAAGTATTCATATCAGTTTTCAGTACCAAATCATTCAATAAAAAGTATGACATGCAATCCAGTCTTTATCATGTCTATTTAAGGTAGAAAAATCTTCCTGCACCATGTCAAGTTTCAAATTCTGAATTGTTGCAAGGATGTGGAGTTATTAATCGTATTCCTCTTACCTTCAGCAAATTTCAAGTATTTTCCTGTTAGTTCATGTCTTCTATTATTAATAAGGATTACCTTGTTTGGAACTACTTTTGTTTCCAGAATAACACTCAATAAAAATCTATAAGTACCTAAAGTAATTTGTCCCCGATTATCATATCTGATTAAACTCGTTGATATTGAGGATCACAACCATATATTTTTCTCATCTATAGTACTAGATTCAGGATACTGATAAGAGATTCTCTATGTATAGAAACTAGAAATAACAAGGTACCCTCATACAATTCTCATGAGTTAAAGAAACTTGAGAATCTACCAACGAAAATCCTAATCAATGTAAAATAAAAATGACGCTTATTAAAATCATATGTACAAGCTATAAGATCATCAATTAATAGTGGAGTGGAAATTTCATAGTATGTTTTATGAACCATATCTAACTGACTTGGTACCCATATTTTTTAGAATTCTATAGTTAAGAAATTTAAGCTCTACATATCCTTTTAACATCCTAAGACTTGTGTTTTAAAGTCGAAACAATGCATAGTTGAGGTGGAATCGTATGACAAAGTCTTATTAAACATGAAGCAATGTTTAAAGGTATCAATTCATCGTTTTTAATTGTTAAAAGATGGTCTTACTATAGTAAGTATCCACGCAAGGACTTTATCTATCCAAGATATCATTTCTATTTGGCAATAATGATGAGAATCTCGTTGATATCTTTGAGCTTTATTGACATATTATATGATTTAATGAATGTAGGGCAACGCTTTAATGTTCACATGAGTGAGGTTTCAAGCTAGGTTTTAATCATGGAAATGATTGATGAGATGTAACTAGGGTTCAATACTATATTGGAACATTCCTATAATGATTTTATTTGCATTCCGAATGATTTGTAACTCAAAGAAAAACTTTGAAGTGTCGACCCACTGGAATGGAAAAATCAAAATTACTATGTGGTGAATTCTGGGCCAAGTGTTTGGCGATATAAAACACTTGAGCTAACCCTTCACTGTCATTCTCCTTCGCCTTCGGGCTCGGGTCCTTCTTACGAAACCTCCTGGTCTGGTCTTGTGGTAATCCTGTCAGTAGCAACTTCCAGGTTGCAGCAGTTCCTTTGCTCGTTCCTTTTATCAGTTAAGAGACTTTCGAGTCGACTGTAGGTAGCTAAATAGTGTATTAAATTCTTAGGGTTTATCCCTCGACTCTCTTGACTGGTCTGGTTCGGGTATGAGATTAACGTTGGGTTATAATCTTGGTCACGACCTCCAAAGTATACTAATCCTTTGGCTTCTGTCAGTTGCATGTTCGTCTCTGCTCGTGGTTGACGGGATAAATGCTACGTTGGAACCCCCTTTCGTGTTCGTTGGTAAGCTATTGTTATTTCATTGTTTTTATTACAGTTTTTAAACGCAAGGGGTTTAACTAAGTTTAAAAGTCCGTAACTGATATCACATTGTTGTTGCAGGTTCTGGGAAGACCGTGAAGATGTGAGAAACGCAACCCTCGGCGCTTGGATAATACCGGGTAAGCCTGGTTACACCATGGCTTCTCCTCCTTGCTGGTTGTTGAATAGTTAGGGTTTGGTCTAGATAGGGCAACTCTGTGATGTATTTAAATACCACGGCTTCTATCGGTGTGGTAACTAAAGTACTCCTTTCGGTGCTTAGGTTTCTAATAGAATATAGGTATTATAACTTTTGTAGAGAACCAGGCTTATGAACCTGTTATGTCAATAATGTTACGGCCTCAGGTGTTTAGGTCTTGGTACGACTCATCTCCAAAGATTTTATGGGTTAACTCCCAGGGTTTTGGAAATATATATTTTGATATAATTGTTGTCTGTAAGATGGCTTGCAAAACGTCTGCGTTTCTTTTTGGTATTCGATACTGTGTAAAGTAATAGGAAATGATTACATTTTTAAAACTCTTATTTGAGTGAACAGGTGACATGGCCGTGAGTGGAAACATGGTCTTACTTCTCAGCGTTTTTTCTTTTATGTGTTTACGTGGTAATGATAGGGATTTGTGTTAAATAGCTCTGTCAAGTTGGGGTTTTTCCCAGGTTTTGATAATGTAAGACTTGCTCCATTGATTGTTATAACACATACATGTATAGATTCTATTTGAATAAGAAGTGAACTATATGCTACGGTTGTGATAGAATCGTTCTGTTTGTGGCTGTGGATTTAATATCTAGATATATATTTTTTTTATCTGATAATAAAGTTCTTATTGTTAATAACTAGAGTGATAGGGTTTGATTCCGAAATATTAACAGTTGTTTGGTTCAGGTGTTAAATCTGTAGGTACGATTTTGGAAGTAGATTTTTATTCTATTGTTAAGATAGGACCCTGTTGATACCGTGCATTCACATGAAGGATTTGAGCTCGATAGTGAACCTATAATACTATTCTGATATAAAGATTTTGACTAAAAAAATAATGGAAGTTTTAAAGAGATAACAAAATACTATTTGTTTTAGACTCGGCCTCGAGATAATTGTTGTTCTGTCTATGTTTGATTCTGATTAAAAGTTAATAATTAGCTCACGCTCTATCTAAGGTTTCATGTTATAGTCAAACTGGGAATATAGGTTCTGAATGAATTCCATGGTTACGATTCTTTTGTTTAGTTAACTAATCAGTTTGTTCTAGCAAGGACTCAGTAAAAAAAATAATTAAACAGGTGAAAAACTTTGCTATACTGTTGTTTTTAGTTCAAGGTTGAGTCAAATAGGATGTTGCTAGCCTTTCGCATGTTCAGTCAATAAACAAAAATCTTACTAAAAATAATCTAATTCGTCCAATCTGGTGACATATAATGACCTGTACACTTCTTAGCTAGGGTTTGTACCTGCTCAAATCTATGAAAAAGACTTTACTGTGGTTATATGGTTATCTATATTTCTGTTCCTATAATTGTTTTTAACACGTTTATTATCCAGGAAAATATCTACTGCGTAACTAGCATATACTTATTTAATTAAGTATTGTAATAACCAAGTGTAAAATTTCAATAACATGATATAACTTATAATAATAACAAAGCATATCATGCGTAAAACAAAAACTTGATCTATAAGATAATAGTAATACTAGGAATTTTCTAAGACATAAAAATTCTGCAGATTTTTATCTACTAACATTTTAGAGATGCTAACTTTTACAGAAATAAATCCTGTTCAGACATAGAGGAGATAGTCATAATCTACGTTTATATTTACTCAATAAACAGCAGGAATAAGTGGCAGAACCTGTGTCAACTTGTAGACAACAACAGCAATGGGAGACTATTCCTCCCTACCAATTCTTGGAGAGTGCCCAGACAACACTTCTCAGGACCCCCGAGCTTGCTCTGGTCTCCCTGGATGGAACTAGGTGCAGCAAAACAATTCACTCAGCCAAAACAGCTAAACTGGAACCAAGTTCCTGCAGCATCCCTCTCAAACCACTTCCTTACTGTTTATCCCACTTCCTCAATGGGACTCCTGAATAGCATTCACTTGAATGTATTCCCCCTCCAGAACTATCTTGAACCCCCAGCTCAGTTCATTGAGTATTATTTAAAAGATTGCCTAGGTCTTAGTTGGGTTAACTGTCATTAATGAGCCATTGCCTAGGTCTTAGTTGGGTTAACTGTCATTAATGAGCCACCTGCTCAGATTCCACTTTCTTGGGGAATCATGACCCCAAAATATAGGGAAGTTGCCACCTGCAACTTAGGAAGTGTTTGAGGATGCTGCCACTTGTCTTTTGCCTTTCCACCTAGTTCCATCCACCAGTTAGACCAATAATCTTTTTTAACAGCTCTCCCATGCTGTTGTCTCCATAATTTATTTATTAATAATAAAATATTCAGAATTTACATTCCATTTCTGGTGACTCTGCTGAGTCATCAATTCCTACTTAGCATTAAATTTAACATAATGTCTCAGGAATATTAATAAAATAATTACATTATTTTTGCAAAATTGGGGTATGTGACAAACAATGTGGCAACCCACTATGCATAAACCATATGCAATATATATATATATATATATATATATATATATATATATATATATATATATATATATAAATAATAGCATCATTATTATTTAAAGTTCTTAATAATAACATTTAGCCTTGAGGCCTTTATGCATGTCATTCCTAAGAGACTACCCTTAGTCAATCCATGTTTTAAGCTAGGGTAATTATCTTTTAATTAATTATGTATCTTCTCATGATACTTCTTTTATCTTTTAACGGCAAAGTCCAATTCTTTGGACGGTCTTTTGGTAAGATTGGATAGGCACCTCTAGTCTCTTTCTTGCATGTCGGATTCCCTCGTTGTAACATGGTAGTTCCCGCAGTATTTGATGATGGATAGAAGATGAATCATTTAACCAAATTAAATAAATTTGATGAAAGTAGAAGTGCTATTCAGAGTCTTTCTGACTCAACACTTTGATAATTAGTAACCTCGAGTGCTCTTCAGAGCCTTTTAACTCAACACTTTCACATGGGCGTTACGCTAGTGCAATTCCAGAGCTTCCTGCTCAATACTAGTGCTAGAATGTGGTTGTGAGGAACATCTAGAATATTCAAGTGGCCTTGGATCCGGTATTCATTTATCAAGCTTAGAGTGCTCCAGGGCTTATGCCCAACACTCAATCTACATCAGGGATTACTCCCAGTACACCAACATTTCTCTAGGTACATCAGGGCTTATGCCCAGTACGTAGGTCATCTGTGTGTTTCTGAGTCCACGTTCAACACACCACATAAGTCAATCATGTAAAAATCATAGCTCTGCACAGTAAGTAACACAAGATCATCTCAGTATATTAGTGTTTGTACCTATATCAAAGCTGAAGAACATCATCAAAACATTAGGGCCTCCTCGCCCAATATACACTCAAATAAAGAAGTCAGTCAAGGTCCATGGCTAGTATGTCAATATATAAAAGAATAAATCATAGGTGCTAGGGCTCATGCCCAATACTCAAAATAAAACATATGTGTTGGGGACGTGGCCCAATATAACAAAAGAAATAGTTAGTCCAAAATTCAGGATATTACAACTATAGGAATCTGCTTATCTCGTAGCCAATCAACATGTGGAATACTTCATCATTAACATGAAACTCATGTATAGACATACCCAACTCATTCAAGTGTTACTCCATATCACTAAAACAACATTCACATATAATCATGTAAGTTCTTTTGCAAACAAACTAAATTAGAATTCCACATATGGATATTCTATATTCAATTTGCGTGTTCAATATGAAGTAACACATTCATTGCCATTATTAAATTAAACAATAAATTTCATTTACCATGCACACCTCAAGGGAGTCCACATGTCCACATAACAATCATATTAATTAATCTATCTTCGTCAAACCGATAATAAGCAAATACAATGCTAAGCTAATTCACATTAGATTTTTTAATTAACGACTATCAAGATATGGGGCGTTACATACACCCACCCTTCAAGAAACTTCGTCCCAAAGTTATGTTCATTCACAATTTTAAAGAAAATCTCAATACCATGTCTCTATTCTTTCCGACTAGAATACCTTAGCCATGCTAGTCCCATGAAACCTTCACATAATCAACATGTCGATACTATATATATTTACTTCTTCCATCACATAGGATGTGTTCTCAAGTTACATATTACATATTATATACACAATTAGTTGGACTTCATTAGGGTTTTGAATTACAATTTATCCCTAAATAGTTAGCATATTGTCCAACATTATAGTGCCTTTCTATATCACAATTCATAGGAATACCTAGTTGTCTCCCATATAGTATTTCCTTAGGTTCAAGATGTATCATTATGACTCATAGATTGATTTTTTATCTTTACTAAATCTCTTTCTAATAAACACCTATTACTCTCTCATCACCATGTTTAATTAGATGAAATTATAACACTAGATTGAATGGTGTGCTATATAATAATTTGGATAGCACCATGTCTATCAATTGAGTATACATTATTAATTAACACTTGTCAAAAGAGAATTCCTACACATGAATCTCACGTTATGCACAAAATACTTATGGTTTCAATTTTAACACATAGATCACTTCCATCCTTATATTACTAGCCAAATTTACAAATAGTGAAATCAACTCATAAAAACCATAAATTTCAACCTACCACTTCTACAAAGATTCATTGAATAACCATATGATATTGTAGGGGTTCTATATACTCACCATACTTAATATTTACTTCTCACAAGGTACACCATATAAGGATCTCACCTTTAATGCTACTTTACACATCTTAAAATTTTAATTTCCATTGTCTTGGTTTAAGTTAAAGGAAAACTGGATAGATGGTATTTATTTATTTATCAATATTTTCATATAAAATTTTGGTTTGATGATCACTCGAATTTTTAACTACCTTTTATCCATGTTTATCACACTTTCTCTTCTTCTCTTTTTTTTTTTCCTTATTATTAATTTGTATTAACTTATAGATTAAACATTAATTAAATGCTTATATAATTTTATTTTATTTCATAATTTATTATTTCTCACTTTTTTACATATATTTATATCATTATTTTGTTTTAAATGGCCTGCAATAGGCTGAAATATATGGGCAGGATTGTTGGCAGTTAGCATCTCAAGATGCCAAAAACCAACCACCGCATTAAAGAGCCTGCAACATGCTGGAACATCCAAAAAAGGGCGAATGCGGAGGAATGGAAGTAAGAGCATATTCGCCGTTGGTTGACCTCACTTTCCTTCTTTCAGGTAGTACATTTCTGTTGTTTTTCTTGTTTAGATACATTAGTTGGTAGAGTTCTTGCCTGATCTTGCAGATTTGCTATTAAATAAATTAACCTCTATCTACTTATGGGAAACAAAGGACGAAGTCAATCAATTGTGGAGTATTGAATTTAAACGCCCGGGCATCCATATATATGTTATTTCTGCTTTCTAGAGATATAATTCGGGATTCAGTTGATAATAAACATTTCATACGGCCCTTCTTTTATCCGTTGATGCGCATCACTGTTTAAAGATCAACCTTCCTAGATATAATACTTCAATAGTGCCAGCTAGGGAAACTCTCTGAGGAACGGAGCAACTTGAGATCAGTAGAACTCTTTCTTTGAAGAGATGGCACCATCTACCCCAAAATCTATGTCTCTATTGACCCAACATTGAATATCGAGTCTCAAGGAAGTCGCATTGAATGGCCTCTCTGTCTATCTAGGGTTGCATGCTGCTGGGAAAGTATCCGATGCACTTTCCCTAAGAATAATTTATTATTTTCCCAATGAATACGACACTGATACAAAATCATTTTTAAAAGCTAGCAGTAGTGTCCACCTTAAATTGCTAAGGGTAAGTGCTGTTGGTGATTCAAAGTCAACAACCAGATCAATGAACTGGTGAAATGGCCCATCAGATGGGCATAGTGCTTGCTTTAAGACTCATTCATTTACCTGAAAGTTGCGTATCAACAAGATTGATTGATCGACCTGGGGGTTGAGCATGCCGAACCCTACAGCTACTCAATCTGTCCAAAACCAAAGCTTCTGTACTGGGTCAAATCCATGTGATATAGCTGTAATTGAGTCCAACCTCTTTACGATGACTATCATTGCACAATGGAGATCTCTTTATTGGGTCTATTTTTTTGACAAACTTAATATATATATAAAAAAAAAAAATCTCGCCACCCCAACCACAACTATGCACCCGGTAAAGTATCTACAAAGAGAGGAGACAGGGAATAATCGCCCCAAAAGCTAGGCGTCTCACAAATTCCCAACAAGTAGTTATCCTACGGCCTGTCTCTATGAATTCAAGGCGTCTTTGTGGGATCTTATTCCATTTTAACTCCAAGGCCTTTTTAGTTTAGCATCAATTGGGTTTTATTTATTTATTTACTGTGGGGATAAGGTTTTCTTTTTCCTCCCGGTATCTCGTTGCGGGTGCATCTTAAGGAGAAGATAGGTCTCTAAATTATTTCTATGTTGAAGTATATTATTTCTATGTTGAAGTATTTTCGGAACCAGGATCATTTTTTCTTAGGACAGCAAAGAGGCCAGTCCTATGTCACTATTCATTCTGGTAACAGGAAGCGGGATTCTCGGTGGTTTGCCAGAGTTTTAAATGTGAAAACGCATTTTATGCTGCTCTAGTAGAACAAGGAGATATCATCTTGTGGTAGCAGCTTAGAAGCTATTAGGGTCCGATACTTTTAGCTTGCTTTCGCTGTGGCATAAAATGAACCAGACAACTAATCTCGCTGCTACTATGGCTTGTCACTGCTCAGAAACAACAAGCGTTTGATTCACTTTTCCACCTGGTTATTAATCAATGATAACCTATATATAACAGCTAGGGTTATTCTTCAATGAAGACAAATTACATCATAATATAGGAATCCAATCTACTTAGGTGGTTATAACAAACAACAAGAAAATAGGATCTACATTAAATACTAGAGTTTATCTAGGTAAGTAATTAGTGCTCCATTATTTCCAAGTCTCCCCCTTAATGGAGAATGGATTGACTTCTACACCTAACATCTCCTTAAACAGCTCAAACTTAACCTTTCCAAGAGGCTTGGTGAAAATATCAGTAGTATTTTCACAAGTGTTACAATACATAAGAGCTATTTCATTGGACTGCAACTTTTCTCTAACAAAATGAAACTGAGCATCAACATGCTTTGTCCTTGCATGATAAATCGGATTATTCGCTAGCTTGATTGAACTTTGATTATCACATTTGATCATTGTAGGTTCCTTTTGTTCTTTTCCAACATCTTGAAGAAGTCTTCTCAACCAAACAACTTCACAAGTTGCTGCACACAAGGCTTTATATTCTCGTTCAGTAGAAGACAAAGATACAGTAGGCTACTTTTTACTACTCCATGAAACAATCCCGGATCCAATGCCAAACGCATATCCAGTGGTTGATCTTTGATCATCTGAATTGCCATCCCAATCAGAATTTGAGTAACATGTCAACTCAACATCAGATGCATCGGTATATTTAATACCACAATCAAGTGTTCTTTTTATATACCTGAGTACCGCCTTTGCTGCATTCCAATGGCTTTCTTGGGCTTTCGCCATAAACTGACTTAATACACTCACAAAATATGCAATGTCAGGTCTGGTTGTGGTGAGATAATTCAAACTACCCACCATCTGTCTATACATAGTGCCATTCACCTCCTTCGAACCATTATCACAAGAAAGTTTCACATTCTGTTGCATGGGAACAATAGAAGATTTACACTGATCCATTTTAAATCTCTTAAGTACATCTCTGACATACTTACTCTTACAGACAAAATTCTGGCCTGCATTTCTCCAAACTTCAAGACCTAGGCAGGAATGTAACTCACCAAGATATTTCATTTCAAAAAATTGTGACATCTGCTCCTTGATTTCATCAATTAATTTCCTTGCATTTCCTGTAACTATTAAATCATCAACATATAAGGAAATTAATACTATATACCCCTGCTCATCAAATTTGGTATACAGATTTGGATCACTCTTGCTCCTCATAAAACCCTGTTCAATAAAGAAAGAGTCTATCTTCTCATACCATGACCTAGGTGCCTGTTTTAGTCTATACAATGATTTTTTAAACTTACACACTAAGTGTTCTTGTCCATGTTCCACAAACCCTTCAGGTTGAGTAAGGTAAACCTCCTCCTTTAATTCACCATTCAAAAATGCAGATTTAACATCTAATTGGTGTAGCTTCCAATGGTACTTTGTAGCTAAAGCAATTAACAATTTGATAGTATATTCAATTTAGCTATTGGCGCAAATGTCTCACCATAATCAATACCTTTTGTTTGTGAATACCCATTTGCCACCAATCTAGCCTTATATTTGTCTATACTACCATTTTATTTAAACTTGGGTTTGCATATCCATTTGCATCCAATGGGATTTTTATGTTTAGGCAATTCAGTCAATTCCCAAGTATTATTTTTCATTATAGATTCATATTCTTCCTCCATTGCATTTCGTCATTCACCATGTTCATTGGCTTCATTAAAACTCATGGGTTCTATGACATTTGAAATGCTACTCATTAGGGCATAGTCTCTATACCTCTCAGGAAGCTGAACCTGTCGTGAAGATCTTCTCAACTGATTATCTTCCTCCTCACTTTGTGAAGATCTGTCTTCACCACTAGGTGAACTCTGACTGCTTGAAGTGTCCATATCACTGAGTCCTTCTTGCTTCTGCTGCTGTCTCTGCAGTTGTGGCTGCTGCTGTGGTGGTTGTTGTTGCTATTGTGGTTGCTACTATGATGGTTGTTGTTGCTGCTCTTCTTTAACTCCTTCATCAAGAAGTCTATGTCATTCCTCATGACTGTTGTTTTCATGATTTTATGTTTCCTGCTCATGGAAAAGTACATCTCTACTCGCAAATACTTTGTGAGTAGAAGGATCAAACAGTTTGTATGCTTTAAATTCAGAACAGTACCCTATGAAAATACATTTAATGGCTTTAGCATCCAATTTCTTCCTATTATCCTTTGGAATATGTGCAAAATCCTTACACCCAAATACTTTCAAATTATGAACTGCAGGTTTGGAACCATACAAGGCTTCAAAAGGAGTAATATTATCAAGACACCTTGTTGGACTTCTATTCTTTAAATAAACTATAGTAGTTATGGCTTCAGCCCAAAATGTATTCGAGATATTCTTACCTTTCATCATACTGCGTGCACACTCTACCAGAGTTCTGTTTTTCCTTTTAGCAACTCCTTTCTGCTGTGGAGTGGAGGGTACTGTAAACTGCTGTACTATTCCATGATCTTTGCAATATTTGATGAAGTCCCTTGATTTATACTCTCCACCTTGACCTGAACGGGGGATTTTGATGTATTTTCCTGTTTGCTTTTCCACCATGTTTCTAAATTCCTTAAAGTACTCGAAAACATCACTTTTTCTTCTAAGGAAATAAACCCATGTGTATCTCGTGCAATCATCAATAAATAACAGAAAGTAAAATGCACCTCCTAAAGACCTAGTATGCATAGGTCCGCAAACATTAGTATGCACAAGATCTAACACCTCTCTTTTTCCTATCAGGATTAGAGGGAAATTCATCTCTGTGCATCTTTCCTAATGCACATCCTTCACAAGAAACATTCTCATTCTTTAACATGGGAAGTCCTTCAACCATATTCTGTTTCTGTAATAACAATAAATCATGATGATTGATGTGGCCATACCTTTGCTGCCAAAGACTCTCTATTGGCATAGTTGCAGAAGTCAGTGCATGATGTTCTTTGTTGGTAACGCCAAGCTTGTATAGTCCCCCTGCTCTGAGTCCCGTTGCAACAGTTATGTATTGGTCCAGTAGATCCTTCACTATGCAATAATTCTTGAAGAATTCAACCTTCAAGTTCTGATCTGTAATGGTGGACACAGAGATCAAATTTTTCTTTATCCCTGGCACATACACAACATTGCAAATATGACGAACAGTACCATTCGACAATGTTACTCAAATATCTATGTATCCCTTGATCTGATGAGCACGGTCATCTCCAAGGTATATGCTGGCACCATTCTATTTTTCTTTAAAATTAGTATACCATTTCTTATTACATGTCATATGTATTGATGCTCCGGAATCCACAAACCAGGCATCAACATCATCAGTTTCAGCAGATAAAGCAACATTAGACACAAACAATGTAAGATCCCGTGAATCAAAATTCGGGGGTTCATCAGTATCATCACTAGCAATAAACAATCTGAGATCATGTTTTGAATATTCTTCTGCATAATGACCTGAATGTTTTCTAGGTTTATTCCTAGCCTCATCACTCTTCTTCTTCTGACAATCTCTAATAAGATGTCCAAGTCGACCACAATAAAAACAACTCTTTGACTCATTCCTGTTAAATGGCATACCTTGATTCGGCCTTGGAGATTGTCTTCTCTATGATGAACTGCCTCCTCTGCCTCTTTCTCCTAATCTCCCACTTGGGGATCTCTTATTTGACCACAGTGCCAAGTCTGAATTCTGAGGCTTCAAATTTGTGTGCCTCTCTTCCTCTTGCAGCAAAATACTTGTCAATTCTTCAAAAGTAGGAGGTTTCTCCCTTGCTGCGAGACTTGTTATAAACATCTGATAGTCTTCTAGCATACCATTTAAGGTAATTGTGACAAGATCAGCACTGGAAACTGTTTCCCCTATATTTCCTAGCTTGTCTTTCACCTCTTTAATGCGACCCAAAAATGAGCTAACAGGTTCATTTCCATCCATTTTAATTCCTAGCAATTTAGTTTTCAGGAAAAGAATACGATTTGTATTGCTAGTTTCATACAAATTTTTAAGCGTTGTCCACGTTTCAGCAGAAGTTTTAGCTTCTCTAATATGTGTAATTATGCTATCTTTAACAGACATTCGCAACAATACCTTGGCCTTATTCTCGTGCTTATCCCAATCTTGTATTTGTGCTACTGCCACAGCTGCAGCCGTATCGGGTTTCGCTTCATCTCCCTTTGCAATTGTCCATACGCCATAACCTTCCATCAAGGTCTGCATTTTGAATTTCCAATTGATGAAATTCGAGCCATCTAATTTATTGGCTTCGTTGAGGTAGGTCTCTGCCAGCGGATTAGCCATCTATGTCACGGATCTCCAACACAGCTGGTAATTTGTCTCTTGAATTACTCTCGGGCAGCTGTGCGTCTCTTCCACAGCGCAACTTCTCTCTACAGCTCACGAGATCTCCTTTCCACGGCGATCTCCAGGACATACGACACTTTCTTCTTCTCGGCATACAACCCACGGCTCCAGGCTTTCCACGATGGCAGCACTCTGCCTCACGCCTCCTTCTATGACGCCCTTCGAGATTTCCTTCACAACACTCCGGCTTCTCTTTCTCTCCACGGCTCCTCTGCTTTCCTCCACATCGCAGATCAGCAGTGGCCCCCCTTGTGCTCTAATACCAACTTAGAATTTGGGGAAAACCAAAACAGTGAGACTACGCTCACAATCTCTATGTATTCTTCAATGAAGACAAATTACATCATAATATAGGAATCCAATCTACTTAGGTGGTTATAACAAACAACAAGAAAATATGATCTACATTAAATACTAGAGTTTATCTAGGTAACTAACTAGTGCTCCATTATTTCCAAGTATGCCCAGAGAACTCATAATGTCTGCTCGAACATGATGTATAGATGTATCAGTGAATCCCATAATTGGTATATTCTTTACAGACTCAACACTGCTTTAGCTACTCACAGAAGGGGCTCGAGACATTCACGGATAGGATAGGACTGGAGACAGTTATTGCGGCCGATAGGCAGTCATTGCAAGGAGGTCTTTTACATAGGGTAAGTGAGTTGATTATAGCCAGCGCTCATAGTCAGTGGTCGACAGAGCCGCCAAGATGCCCATTAGGGATGAGGATTTAGAGATCTTCATGGATGGGTCTCTCCAACCACAGACAACCATTAGGTTAGCGAGTGATCTATATCATTATTTTCTAGACAAGTGCACTAGCACTCTTAATACAGACAAGTGCAACCCCACTTAGACACGTAATGAACTTACTCAATAGCAATGTTGGAGATATGTAATTACGAGTTGATCGCGTATCTAGTTTGCGCCGGCTCTGTCAGTTTGCAAAACCACAGATATGTGAGACAGTCAGCCAGTCTGTCAGAAGGCTTCGTGCACTCTTCCTAGTATTTATTCAGTCGCGTTTGTATTCCGCAAGTCAAATTTCTTAGGTAGAAATTAATTACAGTCTTTAATGGATCTCACTAGCTTCGAGGTGAAGGAAAACCAAGTTTGTGTATAAATGAAAATCACTCACAAAGTATTAGGTATAGATGTGTGAGGGAAAAAGAGAAGAAGTGAAGAGCCGTGAAGTGTATGATTTCCAAATAGTTCACTGTGGTGAAAGTTCTATTTTAACCAAGAGTAACTTCGGTAAATGTTTTGGTTCTTATGTCCTAACAAGAAATGTTTTAAGATAAAGCTTGTTTAAGATTGGGTTATGCCAAGTTAAAGAAGTATGCCACGTTAACTTGTGCAAAGTTAATCTTCGTGAAGTAATTGACAAGTCCGGGAAGTAAAGTCTTTCGCAAAGTTAACTGCACATTTATGCAAAGTTCAACTGCGCAGTAAAAAGTTTATCTCCCCGCAATTAATCTGTGAAATAAAGTGTTCGAAAAATTAGAAGTTTACTTGACAATGTATATATTAGGAGAAGCGAAGTCCTAAAACAAAGAAAAAGAAAAATATTTATTTAGTGCATAGTTCAAACTTTTGACTGCGGGGTGTGCTTTTCCCTTTGAAGCAAAAGAGTAATACCACGACTCTATACAAGCTTTTGAAACGACCCAATTACTCATAGAAGTGTCTCTGGACAGACATAAATAATGTCATACATGCTCGTCACGGCTCTATCCTCAATGCTTTTGTCAACTTGCCCTGAACCAAGGGCAGAAGCGGAATTTCCATGTCTCGACAGCTCCAAGCATTGATTGCGCATAAGGCTCATTAATGGAGATACCACCACTACCACTTTCCCAGTCAATAATGCACTAAGCTGTAAGCAAAGATATTTTCCTGAGCATGTTGCAGCAAGAACTAGGCAGTCTTGATGACCTGCCTATGCTCTCAAATCCTCTTTCTGAAAGCACTGCAATTCTGTATAGCCAAATTAAGCGTTGTTGTAAAAGAGCTTCTGCTTTCAGTTCACAATTCTGTTCTGTCTTGTAAAGGTTGATTGCATAAATCATTTCCAGCAAACTTAGTTTCCTAGTATCATTTCCAGCTGCATAACTGGAAAGTGAATTTTAACAACTGCCCAATGATCCAGATTCATCATGTCTTCCAGTAGATTTGAATTCCTATGAAATCAGAGATTGATTGTTGCATAAAAACCACTATGGAACCCACGATTTTTTTTTCAACATCACATTCTTCTCCAGAATGACTGTTTGGCGGAATAGTTTGACCATTTTTTTTATATACTATTCCCATGTCCCCTAGCAATAGCACGATTGCCTGCCAACATGAAATCTACAGCATTAGTGACTACCCAACGGCTTCTACGGCTTCTGATGCAATGCTGAATTCAAAACCCATAGAAATTAATTCAACCAACACAACATCTTTGAGAAAATGTTCGTTTGTATATGATTTAAATTCTAGTGGTTGTTCTTTGCTAGAATTATAGAAATGGTTTTTTTTATTTTATTCAGTCATAACATCACAATTTAATACAGGGGCAGGTTCCTGAAATTTTCTCCAAAGTTTCGATTTTTCAGATATCTAAACAGAACGCTCCCAATTACACTTAAAACCACAGCGAGTCAAATTTAAAATAGGTAGTTAAAAGAACGCCCGCTTGATATGTAAGTTTTAAAGGAAAGATCAAGAAACCATTCAGTGTACAGAATACATGCATGTTTATGATTGAAAATGACTCAATAGCTGAATATGATTGCTTTTAAAGCTAGCATAGATATATCTTAAACCCGTATCTATCAAGCATCGAGAGGGATCCAATTTCTTGAGGTGTATTTCTTTTTTTAAAATTTAAATTCAAGAAATTTGATATCTCTTGATTGATAGACCCGGGTTTCGATTTTTTAATTACTTTTCATAATATTTTATTTTATGAGTCTATTACTTTTTACTTTTTTTTTTTACTCGTGCAAAGTTACAACATCTCTCTCATACTTGTGTGTGGATTGTAGAGCACCTAGTTTCACTCGGTGCAATGACCCTAGAAATATTTAGAGTCGCCTCCAAACACTCGTGTGTCTATGGATGACAACAATCATTTTAAAAGTAATCATTTCCTATAAAGCATATATATATATATATATATATATATATATATATTTGACATAACAGGTGCGACCTACCCATTTATATGGAGATATTTACTAGCAATTGTACCTTGGGGTACAATAAAAGAACGTCATAATTAAAGTGAAACAAGTAGATGGAATAGCATAATGTTGAAATGTGTATCAAGTAAATGTAAAAGTTGAATGTAAAGATCAGATAGTAAAATGCGATTACATATATGTCAATGTAAAATAGAACAAAGAGATGTAGTTTACAGCCAGCAATTTGTTGTTTGTTGAGGATTAGATCCTGCGCATGAAAAGTATAAAAGTTGTTAGGGAGAAGGGAGAATTCAGAGAGAGCTTGAAAGGAAGTTAAGGAATAATGAAATAGTGGAAAAAGAGAAGTACCTACATAGAGAACTTAGTTAAGGGAGCTCCATTGATTGTAACAATGTCTCTGCATTTTTCCTTACCTTGACATGTGGATTATCTTTGTATCGATCATAGGAAAATGTTGGGGATATGTGAAGATCCTTAAGGGAAGGGACTTGGAAAGTGCATTGAAGGTCAAACCTTGACGCTCCATTGTACCAATGTCTATTGTAGCCAAAATTAACCCTATATAACTCCAATGCCACACTACCAATTAATATTTAAAGGAGAAATGAATTGGAAAATGAGCTCATCGAAAAAGATATTCCAATATGTAATACCATGCAATTTAATGATTTATAATAATAAAGTGGCATTTTGATATGGGAACGATTTGGAAAATGAGTAATTGAAAAATATACTAAAATAAAATTTTAGTTTTTTTTAATGCAAATGGCATATAAATTAATACACTCTTTATCATGTTAGATTTGAATTTGTTAATTTGTTTTAACAAAATTGTTAATTGGGTCTCCATTATATCATTGACATTGAAAGTGTTTCTTCAATATAAATTCCCATCAACAATATACCATTTGGTTGACAAAGTTTGTTGCAATAATTCTTGATTAAGTTTATTATTTAAAATATTTGAAAAAAATTTATTGTTTAAGAATTGATATTATTTTTATTTTTTATAAATTATATATTATAAAAATATTAAATTGTCTAAACATAAAAAAAACTAAATGTTCTAAATTAGATGAGTAATCAGTTTGAAATAAATAAAATATTATAAATTAATAAATAATCTATATATAGATATAGATATAGTTAAATATAAATATAGATATAGACATAAAATATAAAATATTATAAATTGATAAATAATCTATATATAGATATAGATATAGTTAAATATAAATATAGATATAGATATAGAGTTAGATATAAATATAGATAAGCATAATGAAACCTTTCAATTCTAATGACACCATCACTTACTCAAAACATAACAACATGGAGAATGCCCTTATAAGATGAATGTACAAAAAATATAATGACACCATCACTTACTCAAGACGTTATAGAATGGAGAATGCTCTCATAAATTAACGAGATGAATGTACCAAAGTTATGTCTACATGGATCTAAAGAGATCAATTGCTATGTACATAAACAATTGAATACCAATATTATGCATAAGGATATAACTTATAAATAAATAATAATTGATAAAATATTAATGTCATGTTTGTTTATTGTGAGATGGCACATATAGGCCTATTTATTGGGTCTCAAATGTATTTTATTTGGTATCAAAGTTCTCTGCTCCTCCCTCATTCATTTTCCTTCCCTTAATATCTCTTTCCTTTGTTTCCCAATCACTCTTTAATCCTCACACATCTTTCCTATCACCTACGCTTTCCATGCCATCACTTCCATTAATATGTTTCTCTTTGTTTCCCAATCACCTCGCTTCCATACCACTCATTTCCTCCTCCCCTATCACATCACCACTCTCACTAGCATGCTCCTCCCACACAGCTCCACCCCTAACTCCTTATGTTCTCATTCACATCACTCCTGCCACCTTCCACACAACATTTCTCCCCTCCAACTGCAAACTCCCAACCACGCTCCTCCCTTCCCACTTATTCTCCATATCTCTCCCTCATATATCCTGCACACTCCCCCTCACACGGCCATGCACTCTCGCTCCCATCCACAAGCATTAAAGGAATTAAGTATACAGAGAATCCTGGATACCTAGCTAAACGACATTTAAGAATAGAGATAAATATGAAAACCAGTGGAATCTATCGAGATTCTTTTTTTTGTTGCAGACCCATAGGAAATCCATGCCAATTGAACCAACAAATGATGGAATATATTTAATGAAAAACCACCAACTAAGTTTTAAAAAATGAAATATGTGTATTTGAGGAAATTGTTGATTTAGTTATTTGAAGCATGAACGTATGTTTAGACTTAGATGCTGTCATCATGTTTAGCAAAAGACATTGCTAAAGGAAACAAGAAAGTTACAATATTGTTGAGCAGAGACATTCAAAATGAAATGAACAGAAAAAAAAATATGTTAAGAAGAGAGCAACACAAATACAAGGAATACCTAGAGGATGATGATGTTGTTATTGTAGAAAAGCATTTGCAAGGAGAATGTGAATACAATCGCTAGAATTGGAAGAAGTTCTTGAACTTCTGGAGTGGCATAGTGAGGAAAATGTAGTAGCAGTTATTGTGCATGGATTCAGTGGTATGGGAAAGACCACCCTCGTTGATGCGTTGTTTGCAGTGTATGATAGAGAAATTGGGCACATCTTACAGAAAGAAGAAGCCTTTATCTATGTTGACAATGTTGCGGTTGATTTCCAACTACAAGCAGCGGGTTGAGGATTGATAACAATCCACCACAAAGTTAACAAGGAGAGTAAATAATCATGCTAATAAATTATTATATAAAAATATAATTGAGTTCCACCGTCATCAACATACACATATGCATGTCCATACTGCATGCCGCCCAGATGGAACGGAAATCCTACCTACATGCTGAATGCAGCCCCAGATGGCACGAAAACCATATCTGCATGCATCCTCTAAGACACGTTGTGCCCAACTATGTTTATCGTGGACCGTGGAGATGCAGGTTGGCTAGGAACCTATGGCTCATCGTGTTTAATCCTGGACTCCATTATATTCTCTTTTTGTCTGCGTGATAATAGACCTAGAGTCCCCTGCATTTGCAATATGTAGAGTTTAACCCCTCACGAGCACAGTATTAGGTAATAGCATGGCGTCGCTAATGGATAAAAGCATATCCTTGATAATAATTTTGCAAAGCGTCTTCTTAATGAACTTTGTGCACTGCATTCCGTATTGCCTGTGGCCATCGAGGACTCCAAAGAAGTGGTCGTTAGGGTTGTTTTTTAAGGTGGTGTATATGCAGAGGTGCCACCATGGATTGAGGACGCAAATAAAGCCGGTGGTGCCATGGAGGTGTTGAAGATGGGCTTTGAAGCCGATGATGAAACGAATGAGAAGCCCTTTCCTGCCAATGATTTTGGAAAAACAGATAGTTTTATAATTGTGAGGCTTTGGAAAATCTTCTGGGTTGGAGGAAATTCACACTATTGGATAGATATGCCTTGTGTTCTCATTTTTTTTCTTACTGTTCCTATTGGATGGCATGGTAGTTATTACATGAATATTTTCACGCACACTTATTTCAGTTTCCCCCATATGTATGGTAAAAGTAGGTCTATGTAGTTCAAAATCTATCAAATAGCAAAAGATTGCTGATAAGTGTTGAGATATTGTAACTTCAAAGAATATTATATTTGTACTTTATTATTCTGGAGATGTTTCATTCCTCCTTGAAGACCTTATTGTATATCCGGAGATGTTTATTCCTCCGTCAGATTGTGGTAACTTGGGTTATTAGACTTCCCTAGTGGGGGTCGGCCCTGTATGTGTTATGTGGGTCAAAGGGTTATTAGACCACCCTAGAGGGGTCGTCCCAGTCAGTTGTAGTGGGGTATTTAACCCATTGGTTAAATATGAGCCTACATGTTTTGTGTAAAAGACAAGTCGGAGTAGTGTATAAATAGAGGAGGTGTATTCCTCATTTTACACACACTCACTCACTTGAGAGTGGTGCACTTGTGGAGGATAGGTATGCTATGGAGAAGGAGGAGCTTATGCTCAGGTTTACATCTTTGTATATTGCTGGTCATCTATATTGAGGAAGCTTTACTGGGTTTTCTACCCCATGAGGGTTTCCCAGGATAAATTTGTGTCTCTTGTGTTTATGCTGTGCTTGTTGTTTCTTCAGTGATTCTGTATATGCTATTATTGTGAAATGGAATGCAATGCTGCTATTTTTTGTCTTATCATATTAAATATTAACATGGTATCAGAGCTAACCTGAAGGAAGGCAATGTATGGCACTTACGACACTTGCTTTACTTACGACAATTTGAAGGTTAGGGTTTTATATAGCAAAAACCAGTCATCATGGAACTTTCGCCATAAATACATTTTGGCGAAGGTTCAGGATTTGAAACCTTTACAAGTTGTAGATAACATCTCCAGGTATCTTGTGTCGAAAGGGTACCCTAAGATTCGTTTTACTTTGTAAGTTATGATCAGTACAAGTTAGGGTTTCTGCCTCTTCCAAATCTCAGTCAAAATCAGGTGACCTAGGAAAAAAGGTCATAACTTGGGCTAGGAAGCTCCAAATGAAATTTCGTAAAAATTGACAGGTAGTACAGATACTGTAATATCTCAGGAAGATTTTTCAGAGGCCGAAGTTGAACCAGTGACACGTGGCACGCCGTACAAGTTTTCTCTCTTGTTTTATCCCATAAACAGGTCACGTTGCGACACTTGGCATAAATTTGGCTAGGAAGCTCCAAATGAAATTTCGTAAAAGGTGACAGGTAGTACACAGACTGTACTATATCAAGAAACTTTTTCAGAGGCCGAAGTTGAACCAGTGACACGTGGCACGCCGTACAAGTTAGCTCTCCTGTTTTATCCCATAAACAGGTCACGTTGCGACACTTGGCATAAATCTCTCTCAGAAAATCCAATTGAGGTCAGACCTGTCGAGATGGAAAGATGACAGGTCAGGCTACCACAGATAAAGTTTTCAGACCCTGTGGAGCGAAAATTTCAGAGTTACAGCAGAAACAATCAGGTACATATTTCTGTCAAAACATAATTATTTTTGGAGCACCTTCATTCATGGCTTCCGGAATTTAGGGTTTCGGAGAAAGTTAGAATTTTTGGAATCGGAATCCACGGCTGAATGCTACTCAAGAAAATCAAAATTTAGAGACCAAGATCGAATTTTTTGGTTGGGTAGAAGACCGGGCTTGATCAAACCCCAGTTCGGGATTTTGATCGGAAAGATGGAAAATTAGGGCTTCAGCAAAAGTTGGAATTTTTGAAGTCTGTAACCACGGCTGTAAGCTCCTTAGAAAAATAAGAGTTTAGAGCCTTGGATCGAACCTTTTGATTGGACATAAGGGTGGGCTTCATCAAACCCTAGTTCGGGTTCCTGTCCAAAAGATCCAGAAGTTTCGAAGGCAATTTTGAGGGGTCAAATTTTGGAGATTTCAAAATTGAAGTATGCTAGCAAGACACATCCTTCCATCCATTCAGAAGTGTGAAAGTCAAAGATTGAATTTTTAGAGTTTCTCTAGCAAACCCTAATCAAGCTCCAGATCAAGTTTCAGGGGGAGTTGAGGCTAAGGCCTTACATAAGAAGACTACAAGAAGTCTCGACAGGTATGACTTAAGGAGGTTCAGGTATGTCTTGAAATCTGATTCTTGATTAAGTTCATGATGTGTTTGTCTTCATATTATTTATTAGTACAATCTTTATTAATGTTAGAATTGTCTTATCACCCTAGTAACAGTATGAATGCATGTGAATGATCAAAGACATTCATTGATTAGGGCGATATGATTGTACTAATGCATTATGGTGTTGTGTGAGGTTGATGTTGTCTGCTAACAAGATACAGGTACATCACAAAAGACAAATCAAGTTCCATGACCATGACAACATGAAGACAAAGACTCATCCATAATCTTTGTTCTACTTACGAGGTATGTATGACTTTGTTATATTATGCTTAACCTATGAGACATGCAGGTTCTAGATCAGGATCTCTAAATCATTGAAGAGATTGTTTAGGTATGTTGTACATAACTAAGTAGGTATACTAATCCAGGTATGTTTTCCTATGTCAAGTTAGAATCTTACCTTGTGTTAGGATCCCTTATATAAGTATACTTGGTATGATTGGTTATGCTTATTCATAAAGTTAGTAATCAAGGGTTTATGCATATTATATCTCTTATCTTGATGATTTAATTAACCAGAAGAGTACTATGATCAAACAAGAATATGCATGAGTAAAAGAAGACTTCCTTGAAACCCCGAATACTAGTGATCATGACTATACATATTCAAGATTATTTAGAATTAGAATGTTTTGAGAATATACTAATGAATGTATGTTTGTGTATGAGATCATGATGATGACACTAGTGCACACTTGAGCATGCACAGTGGTACAGAATGAATAGAAGTTCAAAAGACATATAGAAGATCAAACGAGAGGCAACCACACAAACATAAAAGATAAGTATTTGAGTTGTTATTTGAAATAGTAATTGATATTGCTTGTATGCATATTTGTATTCCTAGAATATATGATGCTGAGTGTAAACATTCATAGAGCATTGAACAGTATACTACTAATATGCATATGATTGGTAAGTTGGACAAACATTCCATTGTTGCTTGTCTAGAATGAAACCTCTTTGCTGACATGCTGAGAGCTGTGCACACTCTCGATAGTATGTTCTGGTAGAGATGGAAGGCATATAGATAGCCACTGTATGCATACAGGATATGGGAAAGTGTTGTGCCAAAGTATTGGTCAAAATAGTTGCATAACTATGTAAATGATATCTGTATACATAATAGGTTATCATGTCAATATGATTTGATGATTATGAAGTATTACTAATCATGTACTTAATTTTGATTTGTAGGAAAGATCATGATGAATGATGAACACTGAACAAGCGATGGATGTTCAACAAAAAGATTTTCAAATCAAACACACTATAGAAGGCTTGTGGCTAGAAGATTCTCTTAGAAAGAGGAAGAGAATCATGATGAGATGTTTGCTCCAAGTGGCTAGATAAGACCATTCTCTTAATGGTGTAATTAAAGAAGAAGTGTGAATCAAGTTCTGTATGGGTTCCCAGGATCGATAGTAAATTGATGAGCTTAATGATCACCATGGGTGATGTGGATCTCAACCTTTGCTACAAGGTTGAATATGATTTCTATACACAGATGCAAGAAGGAACTCACCACAAAGTTCGAATGATGTTGAGGCTCATATCAGTAGACCCATCTGATGAGAGATGGCACAAATAGATGGCTACAGAAATGAAAATGAAAGATCTCAGATTGATGCATTACTTTCTAGGTCTAGAAGTATGGAAATGCTCAGAAGGAATCTTTCTCAACCAGGGAAAGTATGTCGAGAAATATTAAAAGGACTTGATATGTTGGAATGACCACTCTCATGGATTCCAACTTGAAGCTGTTAGTGAATGACTCATCAGAGTTAGTGTATATAACTCTGTACAAACATATTATTGGGTCGTTGATGTATCTGATGAATACCAGGCCAGATATATACCTTGCTGAGAACACCTTGAGTCAGTATCTAGTGGAAACTAGATATGTTCACCTGATAGTTGCAAAAGCATGTGATGAGGCATCTAAAGGATATGATAGACTTTGATATATGCTATCTTGGAGATCATGAATTCAGATGACTACACAGATGTTGATTGGGCAGAAAGTGTATCAGACAGGAAGAACACATCGAGAGGATGTTATTGTCTGGGATTAGCCATGATCTCGTGGTATAGCAGGAAGCAGTCTAGTGTGGCTCTCAGCACAACTGAAACAGAATACATAGCTGCTTGCTCTGCTAGTTGTGAAGCAGTATGGCTTTTGGATTGTTTGACTTAGAGATAGACCCAACTGTGATCCTATGTGACAAACAGAGTTGTATCAAGATGGCAGAGAATCCAGTGTTCCATGATATGGCGCAGAAAGGAACTATAAAGTTTGAATTTGTAACAAGTTGTCGATGTACTAACCAAACCTCTACCTCAAGAAAAGTTTGAGTATTTTTCGAGACAATCTTGGTAGGACCCTCCTCGAGAGGGGGAGTGATGTGGTCACTTATGACGAGATTGCCTACATCGACAGTGAGGTCGATGATGTGGATACCTATATTGGTGATGCCGACAGAGAGGTTGGTGGATGGTCCTTAGACAGGGTCTAAGTTAACGAGGGGATTGCATCATCCTTGAACACATGTTCTAAAAGGATCCGTAGACATATGTCTCCGAGAAAGAAGAGGGATTGCATCATCCTTGAACACATGTTCTAAAAGGATCCGTAGATGTATGGTCTTCGAGAATGAAGTCCGTAGTGGACAGGAGAGGATTGTATCATCCCTGGACTTCAGTTCTAAAGTGATCCGTAGACAGATGTCTCCGAGAATGTGGTCCCTAGTGGACGAAAGGATTGTATCATCCTGGGACTTCAGTTCTAAAAGTGATCCGTAGACAGATGTCTCCGAGAATGTGGTCCCTAGTGGACGAAAGGATTGTATCATCCCGGGACTTCAGTTCTAAGGTGATCCGTAGACAGATGTCTCCGAGAATGTGGTCCCTAGTGGACAAGAGGATTGTATCATCCCTGGACTTCAGTTCTAAAGTGATTCGTAGACAGATGTCTCCGAGAATGTGGTCCCTAGTGGACGAGGGGATTGTATCATCCATGGACACATGTCCTAAAATAGATCCGTAGACATATGTCTCCGAGAAATTGGTCCCTAGTGGACGTGATAGGACTGCATCGTCCCTGAGCGTTTGGTTCAAAATGTACGTGACAGGATTGCATCATCCTTGGACTTATGTCCTAAAGAGATAGGGATTGATCATCCCGTAAGTGGATCAGGATTGCATCATCTTTGGACTTATGTCCTAAAGTGATAAGGACTAATCATCCTGTAAGTAGATTGGGATTGCATCGTCCCTAGACATGGTGAGGTGTCTTAAAGTGATAAGGACTAATGATCCTGTAAGTAGATTGGGATTGCATCGTCCCTAGACATGGTGAGGTGTCTTAAAGTGATAAGGACTAATCATCCTGTAAGTTGATTCGGGATTGCATCATCCCTAGACATGGTGAGGTGTCTTAAAAGGATAAGGATTGATCATCCTGTAAGTTGATCTAGATTGCATCGTCCATAGACATGAGAGATGTCTTAAATTGAGAGGGATTGATCATCCCGTAAGTGGATCAGGATTGTATCATCCTTGGACCTATGTCCTAAAGTGAGAGGGATTGACCATCCCGTAATTGGATCATGTGTTTTGCAGGGTATGTTGTTGTTGTGTATACTTGTATCGGTGTGGATACTTGTATTGATAGATGTATTAGTGAGAATACATGCTTTTGATGATAGATGTATTAGTGAGAATACATGCTTTTGATGATAGATGTATTAGTCAAAATACATGCTTTTGATGATAGATGTATTAGTGAGAATACATGCTTTTGATGATATATGTATTAGTAAGAATACATGTTTTGATGATAGATGTATTGGTGAGAATACATAATTTTGATGATACATGTATTGATTAATGTACTTGTATGGTTGAGGATACGTATGCTGTAGATCGAGATGATCCAGATGCTGTAGATCGAGATGATCCAGATGCTGTAGATCGAGATGATCCATATGTTGTAGATCGAGATGATCCAGATGCTGTAGATCGAGATGATCCAGATGCTGTAGATCGAGATGATCCAGATGCTGTAGATCGAGATGATCCAGATGCTGTAGATCGAGATGATCCAGATGCTATAGATCATGATGATCCAGATGCTGTAGATCGAGATGATCCAGATGCTGTAGATCGAGATGATCCAGATGCTGTAGATCGAGATGATCCAGATGCTGTAGATCGTGATGATCCAGATGCTGTAGATCGTGATGATCCAGATGCTGTAGATCGAGATGATCCAGATGCTGTAGATCGAGATGATCCAGATGCTGTAGATCGTGATGAACCAGATGTTGTACATCGAGATGATGTGACGATGCTGATCGTGTTGATCTAGACAACGATGTTGATCGTGTGATGACGATGCTGATGATTGTGTGATGACGATGTTGATGATCGTGTGATGATGATGCTGACGATCGTGAGGATTCATATATTGATGTTGCTGTAGCTGTTTGAGTGCTGCAGAAGATAAAGACTCAGTACTGAAGATGTTGATGTTCCAGTATTGAAGATGTTCCAGTAACTGCTTGAGTTACTGATGATGTTGAGAAAGCTTCCAATGATTTATAGATGTATCATGTATGATGTTGATGACTCCTTGCTCGTGCAGATGCTGTTATATTATCCTTCTCGTTAAGGGGGAGTGTTGAGATATTGTCACTTCAAAGAATATTATATTTGTACTTTATTATTCTGGAGATGTTTCATTCCTCCTTGAAGACCTTATTGTATATCCGGATATGTTTATTCCTCCGTCAGATTGTGGTAACTTGGGTTATTAGACTTCCCTAGTGGGGGTCGGCCCTGTATGTGTTATGTGGGTCAAAGGGTTATTAGACCACCCTAGAGGGGTCATCCCAGTCAGTTGTAGTGGGGTATTTAACCCATTGGTCAAATACGAGCCTACATGTTTTGTGTAAAAGACAAGTCGGAGTAGTGTATAAATAGAGGAGTTGTATTCCTCATTTTACACACACTTACTCACTTGAGAGTGGTGCACTTGTGGAGGAGAGGTCTGCTATGGAGAAGGAGGAGCTTATGCTCAGGGTTACATCTTTGTATATTGCTGGTCATCTATATTGAGGAAGCTTTACTGGGTTTTCTACCCCATGAGGGTTTCCTAGGATAAATTTGTGTCTCTTGTGTTTATGCTGTGCTTGTTGTTTCTTCAGTGATCCTGTATATGCTATTATTGTGAAATGGAATGCAATGCTGCTATTTTCTGTCTTAGCATATTAAATATTAACAATAAGGAAGAATAAGGAAAATACACGAGACAAATAACTAAACTTGAAACCCTGCCCACAGGAGCATTCAACGGGAATTTTTTTTCTTTTCAATGTGGTTTGCCGACGAGGATGAAGAGAGCGAGGGGAATTATACACAAGAGACTATAAGTTGTTGTGGATAGTTCAATTTGTCTGTCCTCCCTCTACTCAATCTACTTCTAATTTAGGGTTTTAAACCCAAGTTATCAGACACTGGTTTTAAAAGGATTTCATTTCAAGAAATTCGATTTGGGGATTTCTTCAAATTTGAATACGGTTTGGAGGTATAAATTTCTGGCCTTGTATTTTCCTCTTTTTCCTCCATTATTTTGTAATCTGATCTAAGATTCGTTGTGATTTTCATTTTTTCATGGGTATTCACTAAGGAAGAGCAGGGATATTTAGGAGTAATGAGTTTTGCGGGATTCTTACACAGCGGTTCTGGTGGAAAGATGTTATTTGCTTTTGATCACAACATGGTGTCTGGTGCACTAGATGAACCTCGTTTGGTTTCTCCAATAGAGAACCTGCTTCTTTCAAGCAATCCAATTAAGCTTACAACTAATCGGGTGATGATCAAAACAAGGTTATTATAGACAGAGTTCAATTTTTTCAACAAAAACTTTTTCATGAGGATTCTCAAGACTCTCAGCGTGCGACCTGTACTTAGGTTATCTATGGACAACAATCAGATTTCCTTCAACATCAGGTAGAGAAAAAGACAAGTCCATTTTTATTTTTTATGTCCAATTTACGAATGTAATTTGTCTAGTATTTATGCTAGCTACATGTTTATGAGTATTTGTTGGTTATTAAAAATATTGATGTTACTGTGAGCATGTTTTTAACATGCTCAGCTAAAGATTTAACCAGTAAAGTAAATATTGCATCCAAAATCCAAACCTGTGTGTCCTGCAGAATGTGTTATGCAGGGACTGGGAAACTATAAACTCAAGGGACTGTGTGACTGCAAAATCAAGGGAAATGTGACAGACACTGAAGGGAACTGTGACGGACGGAGAGAAAATCGATATTGGTGTGCATGCGAATGGAACTGGACAGACATAAAACCGATATAGGGAATTGCGAGGAATACGAATTGAAGGGCGTCTAGAGGTAGATGGAGGCATCACCGCCTAAGAGTGTAGGCAAGAATTGATTTGCATTTAAGGGAGCAGGTGGTCATTCGTTCAATGGCATAAATGCCAGGAAGAAGAGCAGATCAATGAGGCAAATTTTCCCAATTGTCAGACGAAGCATCGGACGACTGAAAATAAAAATCAGGTAGTCGACTCCCACTTGTTGAATCGCCTTACGGCATAATTAGCGGTGTGTTTCAATAGTCGGTTTGGGCCTAGAACCTCTTCAAGATATGTTAATGGTTCCACTTTATGATGTATCCCTTTATGATGACCTCCCTTGCTAGCTTTAGGCAAACCAACACTTAATGAAAACATAGCGAAATCCAATATGCATGCACACCTGTCAAAACCTCCCACCTTTGTCACAAGGTATTCTTTGAGTATTATAAAAGTTATTCAAAATTGTTTGTCTATAGATATATATGGTTGAGTATTATATGTATTGACGGGAATTGACATGCACTGTCCAATCAATGCCTTGCACTCAATCTATTTCACAAATTTCAAAGTGTCATAGATAAATCAGATAATTTATTCCAACTGCTAAAGGTGATTTATTTATTGCACCTACATCAAGTTTTGGATCCGCTCTTACATGGACATCAAGCGATTTGATTGGATTAATGCTGGGAAATTTGGTGGAGTTCATTTGCTTGTTTACTTATTTCATTTCCCAACCTATTTTACCCCAAATCTCATGGAACCCATTCGCTAAGACACAATCATGGATGACTGTTTAATGGACCGTAAGAATGTTGGTTTAATGCTTCTAGATGGAAACACTTATATGCTGCTACACATAATCTAATCAATACATTGTATCTGTGGATTCTTTTTTGTGGAATTTTATATTTGTATTGCAATCCAGAGATGAATACAGTAAATTTAAAATAAATCTAAATTTGATATGAGAAAAACAGAATTCTGTAGAGACCCTTTTTTGTATATATATATATATATATATAAATATATATTGAGACAATTATTAGCATTGGGTCATGTCAGAGATTCTTATTGAGGCAAGGTTTTATAATGACACCGATCTTGGAAATTTCGGTCAGGATAATTATATGGGCTACTATTAACAAGAAGTAAATCCCTTATTCGAGTGACTTAGGAAGGGAAAATGTTTCCATAACTCTTCACATTTCTTAACTATCTGTAATTATTTGATAATGAGGTAACATAGAGCTTCAATGGTTATTCCATGAAGTTAGTTTTCTAATGTACTCATTTCTATATTCATCCACTATTTTGGATTATTTTGGATTAATTCAAAGTACAGTTTAATATTGAGATCGTTGAAAATTTCAGTACAATAACCATTTTGGAATAATACCTTGTAAGCTATTACGATCGTAAAATCCAAAAATTCACTCATGGTTTCCCAATCTTTTGGAGAGTCAAATCATATAGTAAATTTATATAATATGTATAACAACTATGATAGAGTATGTATAACGACTAACAAATTCAATCAAGCATTATATGATAATTCATGTTATAAAGATTACTTCTACAATTTTCTTGGTCTAGTTTACCTAAATGGCGACCCTATTAGCCGAGTGTTGGAGCCTACGCTTTGATACCAGGTGTAATGCCTCTCAAGGGAATTAATAATTTTAATCTAATAAATCATCTATTATATGTTCATTCTAGAAATGCATAAGAGTATTAATACAACCTCAAATGGTGGATTTCTTAACTATATGACTGAACAACCTATGAGGTCTTATTTCATGTTTCAATGTTGTTTAATATTTATAATAAAAGCACAAACTACTCTATTTATCCGTTCAATCATTTAGGAATTTAAAATAATACATTAGCAATTCAAATCACATGAAATATCATAGAAATCATGTTATAATAGCATCATATAAGAAGTTTACAACAACATAAAAACAATTTAAAATCACAAGAAAAATACCTCGTTATAAGAATGGTGACGGAGTCCAAACAAAGTAAGCTTCCATCTTCATCTCGAGTTGCTTCTATCTTCATTTCCCAAATCGGAACCACGGTTTTTACCTCCCATCCAACTAGGGGCGTAACCGGCTCCCTAGCCCTAGGAAGCCATTGGATAGTCCCATCCAAATGGCCTCCTGTCCCTCCGTGCCCGAGACCCCCAAAGAACAAAACATCAATGCACTAGTAGGCTATGTTTCAAATATTCCAAGAGTTCTCAACTCTTCTAACTCTTCCAAACTTCTCATACCCCAAAATATCCAAAATTCTCATTTCTATGAAACTCTCCCAAAATATCCTTCAAGAGAAAAAGAACCTCCTCCCTTCCACTCTCAAGTCTCCTATTTATACCAAAACTCCTCATCATCTTCCTCATCCATCAATAAATTCCAATAAAATAATAATCATCAATCAATAAACTCATTTTCTCCAAAAAATAGCAATTTGATTTAAATGATTAAAATATTAATAAACATGGTTGCAAAGTCTCATTTGTCATGCTTCCATCTTAATGCAACTATGATAACTCTTTTCTAAAAATTTGTGCAAATCCTATCTATCCATTTATTTATATTATCCTTTCATTCATAAGTCAAATAAGATATTTTCATATATTATATTATACTATGACATATTTTATATTATATTATACTATGACATATTTTATATTATATGTATATGTTAGGAACCCATGTCAACCCTTCTCTTTACTTTGTTAGTATATTGTTGTTGGACGCATATGCTTTGTAAGTTGTCCCGTAGTATTTGTTGATCCATAGTTTGTATTAGCCCATGGTATTGACCCATAGTATTGGACGCATATGCTTTGTAAGTCGTCCCGTAGTATTATATGTCCCATGATATTGACCCATAGTATTGGGCATAGACTTAGTATATAAGTGTGTGTTGAGGCCAATGAAGGTACCATGAAGTTATTTGTATTGAGCTTGCTCAAAGGAGGTTGCCCCCTCGAAGTGGCCTGCGATCAATAAAATATTTTGTGATCTCATATATTGTGCATTTTATCAATTAATTGTTGCAATTTCCTCACATCTGGTATCAAAGGACTTTCTTGGGCTCGTTGGGTGAAATTTCTGCCAAATTTTTTTTCCGCATCTATTGCAGGTTCGGATCTGGGAATAATCCCTATCCGCTTAACTGTGGGAAGTACTTGGGCATAAGACCTAAAACTCATTGTGAGAAGTACCACGGGAACCCCAAACTAGCTGGCCCATTGAGAGGACCTTTCAGTGAAAAGGGAAACGACCCCTACCTGATTGACTAGTTTCCACCCGTGAGGTAAACCAAGAGCTATTGTATGTGGCAAAGCAGTTATCAGTTTTACCTGAGTCGTGGAGTGAGGGGTACTTCCCTAATACATAAGCCGTCAAATAAAATTGGTGGCCGAGTGAATCCCCTGAACTGTTAGGAAGATGAGCATACGGGATCCACATCTATTTTCAGCTGATAAATCGCAGATTTCCTCTGTCCATAACTGTTGTCGATCACTTCCACTTCATTTCATATATATCTATTGCCGATCTCCACTTCATTTCAGATCCATCTGTTTCCGATTCCTTCCGCGTCATTGCAGATCCATTTGTTTTGATCCCTTTCGCGTCGTTGCAGATCCATTTCTGGAAAAAAAATAAGTATAAAATTTTGTTTTTTCGCCATATCTCCCTTGTTTTAACTCGGTTTCCCTTGAAAATTCCCTGACACCCCTGCAATCTCATTCTGCATATTTCATTCTTGAGGACCATCTCCCAAATTCCACTTCCCAAAGCCAAAAATCCCACATTTGTCTATTTTTAGGGTTTGCCATAACTTCTTCAATTTTCACCCACTCACCTTCAAATTTTACCACAGTGTTCATTTCCTATTTTTGCTTCTTTGTCCCTCTCTACCAAATTTTCTCATTGTTTCACCCCGCTTCTGAAATCCCCATTTTTTGCTTCCCTGCCCATTAGAAAGTGTCCAAAACTTAGTCAAACCCAAATTACCCATCTGAGTTTTTCCCAACTCCAAATTTTCCTTTCTAAAACAGTTTCTGTTTTTGTTTATCTACCCACTCAAAAAAAAAAAATCCTAGTTATGGTTGTCACCCATGTAGGAGCACAAATCATGGAGGAAGAACTTACAGCCCTCAAAACCAAACTCCAAGATCTGGATGAAAAATTTCTCAGCCTCCATCTTCAACATTTAATTATGAACAATAACCGACAGCCAAAATCTTCTGCAGCCACTAGGTTCTCTTCTTCCAGCAATTTTCGTGGGATGAAGCTTGAATTTCCTCGCTTCAATGGTACTAATCCGACTGGAAGGATATACCGGTAAGACCAATATTTCAGTCTGTATAATACTTTTGATGTCCACAAAGTTCCACTTGCATCCTTTCATTTGCAACAGGAATCCCTTCAATGGTACCGTTGGTACATCAAAGCTCATCACGAGCTAAACTGGACATATCTTTTCCAACTCCTTTTGCAACGATTTGGTCCTAGTGCTTTTGATGACTTCACAGGAGCACTCACTAAACTTCGCCAAATGGAACTGTGAGAGAGTATTAGACAAAATTTGAGAAACTGACCAATCACACAGAAGGATTGTCTGATGAATTCTACAGGAGTTGTTTTATTAGTGGTCTCAAGGATGAAATCCACTCAGAGGTTAAAATGTTCTGTCCCAACACAATGATGGAAGTCCTAGGGTTGGATAAGTTGGCAGAGGACAATATCGCAGCCCAACAACGCTCCAAACCCACCTTTGTTCCCTTCAGAAATATGGATTTCCAACGACCTTCCATCACGCCCGCTCCTCGACCAACTCCTATCAATCATTTGTTTGAAGTAGAGATGCTGGCATGTCGAGAAAAAGGGCTTTGTTATAATTGTGATGAGAAATTCACTCGAGGGCATAGATGTGTTGAGCAAAAGCTTTATCTATTGGATGTGGATTCTCTGCCTGCCTCTAAACTTTGTGAAGATGCTCCAGAAACAATAGATGATCAGGTCGACATTCAACAGCTCCCTGTTGACCCCCCATATCAGGAAGACCAACCAGAGATATCTCTCCATGCTTTATCTAGCATCACCACCCCCCAAACAATGTGGGTCATGGGTTGCTTCAAGAAGATCCCTTTTACAATACTCATTGATTCTGGTAGCACTCATAATTTCATTGACCATCGGATTGCCAAACAGGATGATTGTTTTGTCCATCCTTGCTCCAACTTTGAAGCCATGATTTCTAATGGGGGCAACTTACCTTGCAAGGGGAAGTGTCATAATGTGTGTATCTCTCTAGAAGAGTATAACCTGCGCTCTAACATGTTTTCCTTGTCCTTAAGCGGATGTGATGTGGTTTTGGGAGTTTAATGGTTACGCACTCTTGGCCCCATCTTATGGGATTTTGCTACACTTTGGATGCATTTTTCAGTCAATGGGAAACAACACAAATTTACGGGCTTACAACCAGGGTCTCTCTGCATCATAAATTCACATCGCTTGAAAAATAACCTTAAGAAGAATTCACATGGCGTCATTGCTCAGCTCCATTCCATTCAGATGCACCCATCAACGGTCTCCACTACTTCCTTGGATATATATATGCAGGTGTCTTTGCTGAACTAGTGGGCTTGCCACCTTCAAGAGATCTTTCCGGTAAGAATTTAGCCGCATCTACATCTTAGCAGGAAATTATGGCTATTTTGCATGCAGTACAGAAGTGGCAGCCATACCTATTAGGGAATTATTTCTACATCAAGACTCATCTCCAGAGTCTGGAAAATTTCCTGGAACAACGGGTCTCCTCCCTAGCACACATGAAATGGGTTATCCAACTCATGGGTTATGCCTATGCAATCACTTACAAGAAGGGTAAGGACAATATGGTGGTAGATGCTCCTTCTCGCACATTTGATGACCTAGTTTCTCTTACAGTTATTTCTCTGCCAAATTGGTTGCAATCTGTTCAACATGGCTATCTCTTATATGAACTCCATGCTTCTTCATCGGTAGGGCACTCTGGGTTCCTCAAAACGTATGACCGGGAACAATGTAACTTCTTTTGGCAGGGACTGAAAATGACAATTCAACAGCTGGTGGCTAACTGTGATACTTTCCAGGTCAACAAGGGTGAAACGACACTCCTTTCGGGACTGCTCCAACCCTTTCCCATCCCTACACAGATTTGGACAACTATTTCTATGGATTTCCTAGAAGCGCTCCGATGGTACAATACCACATCTAAAAGGACACCATATGAAGCAGTCTATGGACAGACACCACCAGTTCTTCTTCCATACACCCTCAGCAGCTCCCCATTTCAGGAAATTGTCTCGGTTCTTCGAAACCGCGATCAGATTCTTCTCATTCTGCGGGACAATCTTCACATGGCAAGAATTCGACTGAAACAACAAGACGATCAGCACCATTCTGAGCGCACTTTTCACGCAGCTGATATGGTTCTTCTTCATATACAGCCTTCCAAGCAATCATCCCTGAAACTCAAAAGGCATCAGTGGCCCGGAATGCAACCCGAGGATGCTACAGGTGAACCACTCCTTCAGATTCTGCATCAATTTCCACATCTAAAGCTTTGAGAACAAATATTTTTCTAAGGGAGAGGGGATGTTAGGAACCCGTGTCAACCCTTCTCTTTACTTTGTTAGTATATTTGTGTTGGACGCATATGCTTTGTAAGTCGTCTCGTAGTATTTTTTGATCCATAGTTTGTATTAGCCCATGGTATTGACCCATAGTATTGTACGCATATGCTTTGTAAGTCGTCCCGTAGTATTTTATGTCCCATGGTATTGACCCATAGTATTGGGCATAGACTTAGTATATAAGTGTGTGTTGAGGCCAATGAAGGTACCGTGAAGTTATTTGTATTGAGGTTGCCCCCTCGAAGTGGTCTGCGATCAATAAAAATATTATGTGATCTCATATATTGTGCATTTTATCAATTAATTGTTGCAGGTTCCTCGCAGCATATAATTATAAATTTCATTCAATAATACAATCAATTTATATAAATCTAAAACATATTTGACAAGTCAACAAACTCATACTTTCAACACACAAGTAATACTTTCAACAATTTATCAACCAAGCTACTATTGACCAATCATAGTAATGTACTCACAAATTGGAATATGCATGGCCAATGCACATGTCTTAAGAATGGGTACTAATAATCGCATTTAATGCTCCTAATAGATCATTATTACATGCTCGCAAACAACATATAGAAGAAAAATTAAACAATGCATCATTCATCATTCATAATCATTCATATAGAAGCAATAAGACAGAATTAGATAAACATAATGATGAAATCAAGCATATAATCACGATGGTTAATAATAATCAAGGACACCTTCCAATCCATCATTGGTCCCATCCATCCCATTAGTACTCGAACCACCTAATCACCACTACTATCATCTCTTGACCTCACCTTCCCATCCTCTGCTGGAATATGCCATGGAATATCGACTATGCATATGACCACATATAGAACCCATAAACAGAAGTGTCAATCAACCACATCGACCAAGCTTCCCCAGCAGGCACCCACTAGTCGTCATCCCACATCCACGGGAGTGTGCTCAACACAGCCCTCCCATGACTCTGGGTTTTGGAGGTTCAACGGTGGGAAATGCCTCCACCCCCTCTGATAGTACTAGGGTCAACGCCCTACATCAACCATATTGTGCCATCACTGATCTAAGGGGTCTCGTCATTGAACAACCATTTTGGGCAAGTCACAATTCCTGTCAAAACTCACACTCACCCACAAGTCATAGAAATATTGGAATTCACAATTAAATAGCATGAAAAATTGATATAACATCATTATCCTCGTGATATCCAAGACATCTCGTGCCCCTTGGCACTATAGGAATCTGCTTATCTCGTAGCCAATCAATATGTGGAATAGTTCATCATTAACATGAAACTCATGTATAGACATACCCAACTCTTTCAAGTGTTACTCCATATCACTGAAACGACATTTACATATAATCATGTAAGTTCTTTTGCAAACAAACTAAATTAACATTCCACATATGGATATTCTATATTCAATTTGCGTGTTCAATATGAAGTAACACATACATTGCCATTAACAAATTAAACAGTAAATTTCATTTACCATACACACCTCAAGGGAGTCCACATGTCCACATAACAATCATCTTAATCAATATATATTCGTCAAATAGATAATAAGCAATTACAATACTAAACTAATTCACATTAGAGTTTTTAATTAATAACCATCAAAATATGGGGCATTACAATATACCTTATAATTTCTTATTAAGCATTTGAACCATATGTCAAGTTCATATTTATAAAAATATGAATTTGAACTTAATTACCATAAACCTAGGAATTAATTAAACAAATATCATTTTTTTGTGTGTAGAATATAATCCCATCCATAACTAACCTATGTATAAGAAAGTATCATATTTAATCTAACCATATGTCAAATTAATAATTATATCTTATTTATAAAAAATATGAATTTGAACTTTATTATCATTCCCAAAGCATCACTTAATTTCCAACCACATAAAAAAAAATCCATTGGAATATCATTCACATCCACGTATAATCATTGAGCAAAAATACATCTATTAAGAACTTGCATTAATAAAGAATCACTTTTAAACATTATTGTTTCCAGCCACTTTAATACGATATATCATGATAAAAATATTCATTGGGATATCATTCACATCAACGTATAACCATTCAACCGAGGTATTAAATTCATGTTTATTTTTCTTTAATAAAGAGAGACATATTTACAAATAACTAATATATATATATATATATATGTTTACTGCAACCGAGGTATTAAATTCATTGATTCTTTTCATATAGCAACAAATTTGTAATGGAACATAACCAAACTATTTAATCCTGGACATATGTAAAAATTACATGCATAAATATCAATCCCATCGATCCTCGATCCTCTATCATCGATCTCCATTGAACATCAAGCATGGTAATTATTAATAATAATGGTTGCAACTCAATCCTTATTGTTTCCAACTATATATTTTGAGAGCGATTATAAAATAATTATGAGAGCTACTAGGTGGTAATGTCTCCAACATTTCCACCTGCTCTTGTGAGAAAAAGAAAGAGCAACTGTTTTGGCAAGAGGTGTTGAGTAAGATTAATATAAATGCTTCAAATTGTACTACTTTTAAAATTTTTATTGCCCAGTTGTAATTAAAGTTTATCATATATTAGTTTATTTTTGTCAAATGCTTATTGAACTTTATCATGTGTTAGTTTGTTGTTTTAGGAAAGAGACTATTGTCAACAATGCCTAACCGATTCCTAAAGCATAAGAGTAAACTCACTTCTCTTGTACTCCCTAACTATTCCCATTATAGCAGTGGCTAGTTACTTTTAAATGCCTCTTCAAATTTTAAAGACACACACCTTTTAGGGATTGATTCCAAGGGGAGGGCCTACATTGACTGGTCGCTCTTTTCCCACCTTTTAACAACAAAGAGAATTTTTCCATATTAAAATAGACTATAAAGGCATATCGTAATTATCTCTTATGTATAAATCCGCACTAACTCACTGAGCCCCTAATCAAAAGTCAAGCCTCAAAAAATGGGAATAACCATTGCAAACACAATGCTAATTTGTAATGTATGTCAATTTAGGATCAATTTTGAAGGATATCAAAAAATCAAAATTAGATGGATTATGTTTTTTTTTGTAATGAAATTGTAAAAAGCTTATAAGAAATTATTTCAGTGATTTCAGATATATCCAAATGTAACTAATATTATATTTTCGTATTTTTATAATTTTAATAATAAATATCATTAAAATGTTGATTTTTATTTTCCAAACATTTTTAATTTGAAATGTGCAAGTATTTTCATACAACATTGTTTACATTTTTTTACATTTTGCAAACTACGAGATGGAAGTGGAAATGTTTGCAGGATACCAAATGGCAATTAAAATAAATAATATATCTTTTGGCATCACACTTTTTGATATATTTTCTTAATATTTAAACTAGAAATTTGGAATTATAAAAAAATTCTGATATATGTTATTAACATTGTTTACATTTTTTTTTACATTTTGCAAACTACCAGATGGAAGTGGAAATGTTTGCAGGATACCAAATGGCAATTAAAATAAATAATATATCTTTTGGTATCACACTTTTTGGTATATTTTCTTAATATTTAAACTAGAAATTTGGAATTATAAAAAAATTCTGATATATGTTATTAACATTTAGATTCACAAACAATAAGTGTGAACAAAAGGACATTTGCTTAATCTTCATACCATTGGTATTACAACGTTTTGATATGCATTTTCTAAACTTGAAAATAACAAGGGAAAGAAGCAGAGCTTCAAGTCCTTGCCAAATCGATTAAAAATAATAAAAGTCTATTCAAAATCTTTTGAGCATTGTTTTATATAACTTTGGAAACAACCAAATTATATGATAAACAAAAAATAGGTCATATGACATCTTCCATGGTATTTACCTCATGTTACCAAAAACATAAATTGATGCATCTCTACAAAACATCTATTATAACATTAACCAGTTGATAAAGTAGAACTGTCATTGTGATAAATACCATATCTAATCAAATAAATCGAAAAAGGCTTCACTACCTTCCAGTTTAGCCAGAAATCCAAGACGGCTTACCCAAACATTACAAGATGCATAGGGACAATTTGAAGAACCTAAATCCACAATTCAGTAAGTAATCCACCTAAGAAGTTTCCTAGGTATGTTACATTAATTACTTTTATTCTTGAGACAAAGCTTTCGAGCTTCGAGGAAGCAGCTATAGAGCAGGTATGGCATGATGCAATGATAGAGGAGTAAACTCCATCCTCAAGAATGATGTTTAGGAGATAGTTCTGAGACTTACGGGGAAACTAGTTATTTATCCCAAATGGTTGTTCAAGATAAAGCATTCAGTTGTTGGGAGCATTGAAAACCAAAAAAATTAAGAATAATAGATTTAAAAATGAATTTATAAATAAAATGTTAATTTTGGACCTTCTATTACTCCAGCTTTGCTTCATGGATGCAAGATTATGTGACCAGGCCTGCGTTAGACAAGTCGATTGCTTATGGAGAGGGTTCTTGTTATGATGCTCTCCAAAAGTATTTCGGCAAGGAGAACAATTACTCATGCATATATCTTAGCAAAGTTTGGAGTTTTTCTGCTACTTACTTTGATCATATTTCATATGGTAGCCTTGCATCATCGACCCCATTGTTTGGAAGATACTCAATTGGGTCAATTGGGTTGAGAAATATGCTCATACATTGCTCTTCATTCCTCTATGAGATTGGCCAGTCAAGGTTGCAGCTATAACGGTATGCCAGATTGGTTACTCTGCTTCACACCTTAGGCTTGGATATAGAGAAAGCAGTCGGTACTTCAGCATTCTGCTCCATCCATATAAAAGGAATTACTGTGAGGATTGAGGCTATCCATGACCACAAACTGCATATCCTCTCATGGTTTCCGGTGGCGCTTTCGCTAGGCTCACTTTGCCATTGGTAAGAACCTCTCACGTAGGTCCGGTAATCTCATTCATGCAAGCAGGTCCAGTTTAAAATACCCAGGAAATATCTACCTGGTCTAATAGTCATCTCACCAGTCACATTGTGAAAAGACATATTAATATTGTTGGAGACACGCAAGATACCAAAAGTATTTCTCCCATTGTTACCTACCCTTGGAAATATACAAAGCCACCATCTATCCCAAACCGACGCAACGGCCTTCTCTGTTGAAGTAACAATGTAGTGGGGTGAAGTAACAATGTAGGGTGAAGTAACAATGCAATGGGCGAGCAAGAGCATCGCAGGTAGATATGCAACACCAAGAACCTGAAAAAATCCCACAGAGAGGGAAATGCCCCCTTGGAAGAGGGCATCCGACCGAAATAAGAGGCATGCAATAAACAACTGAACTTGACAGGTATGGAGTTAGATTTAACTTGGGTGTAGAGGGTTCGTTCAGATTTACAGGCAGATTGAGAATGATGACTAAAATTATCATAAGAAAGACCAAAAAATATTTGTAGACAACGAGCCTGTTGTCCTGCCCAACATTTGGAATGGAAGTGCCTCTGTCATTGCTCTAATACTGGAACGACTTAAATAATAATTGCAACTGGTTCAATGATTAACTTTGCATGCTTACCCTATGAATATGGAACTTTCATTTTTACTATTACAGGAGCTGTTGCTAGCTATGTAGCTCAATCTATGGGTCACTATATTATTATGAATTCGGGAGTGCTTGATGCTTAGCTAACTTGCAGCTCGTGCTACAATCTGACAGTAAAGGAAACCCAGAAAGAGGAGTGGGAAAAATTCCAGCTTGAGACAGTTGGAGAAGACGCTTCGATTTTAGGTGCTTCTTGTCCAAGGGCGTCCATTGCCGGTTTTTTTATTGTGTTTCTTGTCCACGGGCATCCATTTCCTGTTTTGTGATTGTTGGAGATCTATTGGAAGGCCAGGGAGCGAAGAGATTGTCAGTCGTGGTCCATTCCTCCCGCCTACAGGCCGCTTCCGACTAGAGGCTTTCGAATTTCGAAGGCACAGTTAGGGTTTTCTTGGTAGGAGGTTCGAGTCCGACGTAGGGGAAAACAATGGATGGAACGAATCGACGTCGATGGAGATCTCTGAGGGAGAAGCTAAGGTTATGGAACATCGCCTGCTGCAGAAGCTGGTGGATGTTAGCGGAGTCTTCCAATCTGAACTCGACGCAGGTCATGCAAGCTAGAGGATGGAGATCCAGCAAGTCACAGGATTGATTCTGCTTTGCACCAAAATACAACAATAAAGACTTCAGAAAACATTGACATTGGAGAACATTCTCATGTTTTTTTCCCGCGAAAAAAGACTTCAGAAAACATTGACATTGGAGAACATTCTCATGTTTTTTTCCCGCAATCAAACAGTACATGATAAGGTCTAAATACAACTAAATTGTCATCAAGGCGATCCCATCAACGGATACCCAAGATATTACAAACTACATCAATAAAGCCATGAAACTTCAAAACTAGGTCAGCATTATATCATCAAATTATAGGACCCATAAGCTATTTGCTGTTTCTCATAGAATTCTGCCCAAAACATCATGTCTTCTTCACCTTCAAGAGCCAACTTAGATAAGCTATCCGCCAGAGCATTATGTTCCCTATAAATATGTTCCAAAGAAACCGATGCCAGCAGCCCAAGTTCATCTTTAATACGCCTGCACCAGCCGATCAGACCCAAGACATTGATATCATACTCTCCACGATCCCATTTGATAGTCACCCGGGAATCCCCATAAATCTTCACAGCTACTAAACCAAATATATTAGCCACACGGACAACACACCACAAAGCCATGAGCTCTGCCTTCATATTTGAGCCCCTGCCACACTTTAACCGGAGCGAAAAGTAATGATGCTGATTTAAAAATATAATGCCGCCTGCACCACATTCACCCATGTTCGCGGCCCCATCGAAAAAAAGTAATGGCACCTTAAAAATAAAATGATGTTCCCCAATATTCCTTGGAGCCGGAACATATATTTCAGACTGATACTGTGAGTAGAGAACCAAAGTACTATTGACATCACCCTGTAAATTTGGTAGCTGACCTTCAAAAGTCGCCTTGGTCCGGTAATGCCAGATAGACCAGTTGATAAATAGTGGCAACATTTGGTGTCTTTTTTCATATCTCATCCAATCCTGAAGACATACATCCACAGATGGACCACACCATCTATGTACAATACCAAAAAGCTGATAGAATTTGTCCCAGATCTCCACAGTAAAAGAACAGTTAATAAAAATATGATTAATATTCTCCTGTTGTAACTTGCATAAGATACACAACTAGGACCGATCCATCTCATATACATCAAATTGTCCCAGGTCTTCAAACTATCGCATAATAAGAACCAGGAAAAGCATTTCAATTTTAAGGGCACATGCCATTGCCATAGCTTACAATACCACCAGTTATTAGGATAGATACACCTTCTACGGATAAGACATTCATATGCAGATTTAGCAGTAATGTAACTGGAGACCTCATTTCCTTCCCACACAACCATATCCTCATCTGCATGGAGCCGAATACCTGCAGCATTCAATCTTTGAACATAACAGTCCCATTCATTTATCAACCCCAGCGGCAAGTTTAAATCCGCAACATTGAACCAATATCCTGAATCATCATTCTTAACTATTGAATTCAAAGTAAAATATCCAGAACTTCTTAAAAAAGAGACCAACTCATTTGAAAGCTGATAATGGACCTTAATACCCAAAACAGGATCCACACCAATAGATACCTCGGATCCATTGCCAATTTTCCAGCAAAGATATTGTGCAAACCAACAGTATATCTTCACAAAACCTCTCCAAACTGGAGAGACTCCCCTTAACTTTTTCTTTGGATTTCTGAGCCAGAAAGATATCTTAATATTGATGTATTTAAAGAAAATAACCCGAGACCAAAGAGAACCACTGTATATAGCCCGCCACATACTCTTAAGTCTTAATGCATCACTAAAAGCATGTAAATCCTTTAAACCCCAACCACCAAACTTATATGGAAGTGAAAGCCTCTCCCATCCAACCATGGACACACTAGTCCGTTTCAATCCACCCGTCCACAGGAAATTGTATATAAGTCTCCTCAGAGAGTTAATAACTGAGCTCGGAACAGGAAGAATAGAAAACTAATAAACAGGAATCCCCATCAACACAGATTTTGTAAGGGTAAGTTTTCCGCCAATGGAAAGAAGCCTATAAGTCCAGTGTGATATACGAGCTTCAAATCTCTTTATCAACCACTCCCAATCTTTCACCAGATAACCATTAGGTTTGAGACGGAAGCCCAAATATGTAAAACCATCAATCATCAAATTACAACTGTATGGGAGAAATGATACTATGTCTGATATGATATCAACATCTACCAAATTATGATATAGACAGGACTTTGATAAACTAACCTTCATGCTCGAGGCTTTACAAAATAGCTCAATAATACTAGAGAGCATTCTCCATTCAGCCATAGTCCCAGTACCAGCAATAAGCACGTCGTCAACAAACAATATATGAGTCAAAAAGAGCTCTTTTGAAATTTTAATACCCTTAAAGTTTCCTTGTTCATGTGCCTGTTTGATCAGCCGACTTAATCCATCAATAATCAGGAGAAATAGAAGAGGGGACATCGAACAACCTTGGCGAATACCTCTAGAACAACTGAAGAAATTTGTAGGAGCTCCATTCACCAAAATAGCAATATTCACTGTATTGATACAAGCCATAATCCAGTTAATAGCTAATGCAGGCACACCAATCTGTATTAGAAGAATCCTCAGAAAATCCCAATTTACCCGGTCATATGCTTTCTCAAGGTCCATTTTAAGCAGCATTGCTTTTTGTTTTTTGCACTTAATAGTATGAAGCATTTCTTGTGTTATGCCAATAGCATCATGGATCTGTCTGTCTTCTAAAAACCCAAATTGTTCCGAGGTGATAAACTTTGAAAACACCGGCTGGAGACGACCAGCAATAATTTTCGAGACAATTTTATAAGCAAAGTTACAAAGTGCTATAGGTCTGAAATCTGCCAACATCTTCTATAGGTTTGAAATCTGCCAACATCTTCGGGTCATTCACTTTCGAAATGAGGGTAATAAATGTAGAATTTAATGCTCCAGATAAATAGCCCTATGATCTAGTAAATTCCACCATCCTCACAATGTCATCCCCCATTATGTCCAAGAAGTGTAAAAATAACTCAACAGTCCAGCCATCTGGCCCTGGGATTTTTTCTTTTGCAAACAGTTTTAGGGTTCTTTCCACTTCTTCAATAGAGACCTCCGAACATAAGGAATCAACATCCTCCCTGTCAAAAAAATGAGGATATAATCTCGCCACTTTGAGTTGAGAGGACAAGTCACATAAATTATCATCTGAGTAGACCCTATGAAAATGTTTGAAAGCTTGTGACTGAAGACCCTGGACCCCAGATACCAATGAGTCATCCTCATCAACCAATTTCCAAATCGTATTATTATTTCTGCGAGCTGAAGCATAGGAATGAAAGAATCTAGTATTCTTATCACCCGATTTTACCCATAAAGCCCGACTTTTTAATCTCCATTCCTTCACTTCCATAATATAAATCCTTTCCTTTTCTGCTTCTAGCTTTTTCAACAGCTCCAGATCAGAATCAACCAATGGCTTCATGGTATTAATCCTATACAGACTTTGTAGCTTCGAGTCCACATCCAACAAAAGACCTCTATCACTCTGTTTCTTCTGATGGATCCAGCGAGATACTTCACCTTTTAGGACTTTCAACTTATGACACAATAGATCCATAGGATTCAACTCTAAATCAGAGGTGTTCCTAGTCCAAATATTTCTGACCAAACAGTCAAACTCCAGAAAAGACAACCATGAACTGTCAAACTTAAATGGGAACTTAGTGTCCAAAAACTTATCCTCCAACTGAAGAAAGATGGGCCAATGGTCCGAAAGCTTGGACTCACCTACCCAAGAAGGATACCGACATCATCTATCCAATAATGACGAATTCACCAAAACTTATCAAGACGTTTGTGAATGCCTTCACACCCATCTCGACCATTTGACCATGTTGGGACCAACGCCCCTGTGCAAACATCAATAAGATTGTTGTCAATAAGAAAATCTGAGAAGAAAGATGCCAAAACATCCATTTTAGCCTTAGCACCCCAAACTTCTTGGGCCAATCTCGTAAAATTTAGATCCCCCGCAATCACAAGATTATGTAGGTTCAAAATCCCAGATGACTGTAAACCCAGCCAAAAGATCTCCCTGTTCTTATACGGTGCATAACAATTTAGAATTGAAAGAGAAAGATCAGATGCTTTGCATGTCCCTTCCAATAAAATACCCCAAGATGTCTGAAAAACACTAAAAGAGTAGATACGAGGGTCCCAAGCAGCAACCAAACCCCCTGACAGACCATTAGAACCAACCGCCGATATTTCCCACCCAGGAAGAATCCCCGCAATTTTTGAAATAGCAGAGAGATCATCACACATTGACTCTTGTAATAGCAAAATACTAGGTCAAGAAGTAGCTATTAGGTCAGATAGAGCCCTTACTCGAGCAACTCTACCCAAACCACGTATATTGAGTGAGCATATAGACATTAAGAAACCCTGTAATGGGGGGAACAAGCTCTAAGGCCCCTAGATATTGCAGTCAACTTCTCCCCGGGAATGATCCCCCCAGAAAGTGGAATGTCCCCCACTCCGTCATCCATCCTCCCAGAATCCACCATATTATCAGCCAATATATCATTCAATCGATTTCTCTCGGAAACAGGAACAGTAATAGGGTTCACCTCCTCTTCCTTATTCTTCCTATTCCTAGTGGTATTCTTAGCCTTCCGAATAGTGACATTTTGAAAATGGGATGATATGACAGACTGAACCAGTGGATTGTGTGAAGGATTTTTAGAATAAATGGCTAACGAGGTAAACACATCAAGCAAAGGCTTATAGCCAGCCTCATTCAACAAACCAGAGTCATCCAGAGTATAAGGGCCCTGTTCTAAAACTAGCGAAATAACCCTAGGAGTCTGCATAGGACCAGAAATAACCCTAGACCCTAACTCATTACATCCAGACGCCTGGCCAGGAGCCAGAGAATCCTCACCATCCAACACATCCAGATGGGTATCAAGTCTATTAACAGAGGATTCGTTGACTTCATCTTCATCCACAGAATTCACCCCAAACAACCCCCAACAAGTTTTAGACTTAATAGACTGTAATTCAGACTGAAAAGTAGGAGAGGTGGCTTTATCATTCCCCAAATTTAGCACAATATCACCGGAAGCAATTCTCTTATCAAGGATATCCTCCGCAACTTTTGCCAACATCAAATCTTCCTCAGGAATGAAAGGAATAGGAGAGCCAATACCATGAGTATTCTTACCTGGAATAGCAGCGCCTTCATCAGAGTCTCCCTCTGTATTGACCGAGTCATTTGACGGAGAGCCCGCAGATTCCGAAGAATGCCACCAATGCTCCCGAACTATAGTCTCCGGATAGCTAGCCTGGACATGTCCGGTCTGCTGACAAATATGACAGCGGAAAGGAATGCGGAAATAATCCAATCTCTGTCTCCATATCCTAGACCCCTAGACCAACTCCACCTCCGCAAGCAACCCTTTTTCCATTTAAAACTCTACCATCACACGAGCCGATCGCCGATCAAAAATATGGAGAGAAACATTGTCTAAATGAATGAAACGACTCACCGAGTTTGCGATACCCATCATAATATCTTTAGACCAAAGTTCAATTGGGAGACCAGGAATGAGGAGCCACAGGTGACGAATACTCAGTTTTTCCCGCAGAGGGTCAAATGCTAAATGCCATCTTTTCAGGCATAGGGAACCCTCTTTGAAACACCAAAACCGTTTAAGTATAATGCCCACATGCTCAATCTTACTAAAGACGAACATTAACCATCCATTCAGAAGCTGCATAACCCTTGGCATGTCGCCCACAATAGGTAACCAGTTTCTTCTAACCCATTCCACCAACTCTTTCTGGTCGCCACTCGTGAATTCCAGACGGCCAACCACAACCCTAGAACTCAACATTTCAATGCGGGATAGATTCGTGTCCTGAGGAATATGAAACTGTGCCAAACCCTCACGCACCTTCAACGCCTTTGCCGACCTCTGTTTCCTCGCCTTGTCACCCTTGAAACATTGATGCCAACCAGAGGTCTTCTTCTGAGCAACCTCCGAAACGGGAGCAAACTTAGCAGAGATCTCACCAGGACAAGTCACGGGCCTCTGTTTTTCCACCGAAGAGAATGGTAGTAAACCCCCACAAACCGCCGATGGGGAAAGACCCATGTTATTATTTTGCCGTACCATCAAGGACCAAACCCCCAAGGAACCCGGCAGATGTCGAAAAAAGGAGAAAAGACCGACATATGTCCGCTAATAAAGAACATTCTCATGTTATGAAGATCACGAGCATATATGAGCGTTATTTCACACCAAAATATGAATTTGCAGAATAAAATTGTTAAGGTCGTGCAAGGTGGTTGTGTGCCTCTTCCGTAGCACAACTGGAGCTTTGTGCCAGACGATGACAATTGCTGAACATGCAGGAATTGCCAATTACTTAGCATGCAGCATGACACTTGTATGCACAAGCCAGCGGATGCAACATTCCGTAAAAGGCATGGAATTTCTACCTTAAAAGTACATACCATCCATCATATGATACATCGCATACTATACACCATATCACCCTATACAGTATCAACCCTATATATTGGAGTTCCTTGAAAATAGGCCAAATAAGGCCTCATCATCACCCTATACAGTATCAACCCTATACAGTATCAGTATATTGGAGTTCCTCGAAAAGAGGCTAAATAAGGCCTTATCATCACCCTATACAGTATCAGTATATTGGAGTTCCTTGAAAAGAGGCCAAATAAGGCCTCTAAACTGCCTATTGGTCAAAGGACAAAATTGGTCTTAAAACTTTGGTTAAAACATCTTAATAACCGTGCCAAAGTAAAGCAAAAACTAAAAATCAATTTCTATAGTCCATGCTACCTGCGGGCGGGCAAGAACTAAAAAGGAGTAAAAAAAATTCAATGCAACACATGTTAAAAGCACAACAAAAAAACTCTCACAATCTAGTTGGATTGCATGCTCGACTCATTTTTATTTATTTAATGACTCTGCAACATTTTGAAACATTCTTTCATATTATGTCATGAGTTCTCATTTAAGGATTTAGAGTATGAATTGAGTCAAAGATAATTAAAAGCAATGAAAACTTGGTCAATTGAGTCAAATTAAGGTCAAAATCGTCCAAATTGAGAGGATAGAAGATGAGATTGGTGTATGCATGGCTCTTTGAAGGAATTCAAATATTTAAAAGGCTAAAATGTGGTATTTATAAAGGGAAAAAATGGTATTTAAGAATAATAAAAACATCCTAATGAATATATTATAACTAATACCTAATGTTCTCAACAACCATCTAGAGCATCTAACATTGACTACAAAAGGCAGTTTCCTCTTGATCTTACCAAACACAACATTCTACAATGGTATTTAATCACTAGATCTAATATTCACATAAACACATTTGCATATCTTGAACCACATATCTAATCTCTATGGTTTTGTGCAGGTTGAGGCAGTCCTTGGATATCGAATCTGCGTTGTCACTGTGGAGTTGATGAATCTACTATAATTGCATAGCCATATGCATCATATTTAACTAGTAAACTAACTTTTACAATCACGAGAGCACAACCATTCAATAATAATTTCAAAAATAAATAGCGAAGAACATAAAACCATCAATGGTACTGACCTGCCAGTTTTCTTGCGACTATCGTCGTGTTATCGTCGTGTTATGAATAAAATAATAATAAAATAAACATCAACATATATATATATATATATATATATATATATATAAATAATAATAATAATAACAACAAACAAGAATAATATAATAATATAATTAATGAAATGGTGTAACTCTTTATGAAGAGTTGTATTAGACACCTTTTAAACAATTATAAATACAATACGGGATAAAAAACCGCACATGGTTTTAAGGTGCACGTGGTTTTGTGAGAAGTGGGTTTGGTTTAATTCCCTAACAACAAACCAAAAGAGAGATATGAACCTAAGTGGGGAAGGTAACACTCATTCCTCCCAACCAACCATTCTACACCATTTTACAAAATTTAAGGGGAAATTAAATTAGAAGAGCATCAACACAAATAATTTTTACAAGAAGAATCAAAGAAGACCAAGTTATTGTCCAAGCCAGGAATTATGGCGAATTTTAAAGCAAAATTGCCGTCCGGACTAAAAGAAGCATTTGACATAATGAAGCGGGATATGTCTAAGAGATTAACGGAACGAGAGAATCATTATCAAAAAAACTGTATTGAGAGATTATATACGCAAATCAAGATATAAAGAAAGAAATAAATGATTACAAAGCAGAAAAAATACGCTTGAACAAAATTGTTTGCAACAAGGATGAAGAACTGGCGCAGATACAAAAGAAATTAGAGGATCAAGAATCAGTGGTTGACTAGTATTGACAACAGATAAAAGTTCTTCAACAACAAAATGATGAGTCTAAAAAGACTCATAAGTCAGAGATCACAAAAAGTAATAAAACAATATCCAACAATTCCGAAGAAATTTTCAGATTAAGAAATCATAACAAGACACTAATCACAAAAATTAAGAAGTTTAAAAATAGTCAGAAGGTAGATCAATCTACGAAAGACATTGAAGGAAAACTTCTAGACATGCAGAAAGAAAATAGCTGCATCAGAAGTCATAATGAAGATCTTAAGGAACAACTTAAGAAGTCGGAAGATGACAGAAAATCGCAAGTAGAAGTGATTAAGAAGTTTCAAAATAATAACATGCAGTTGGAAAAGATACAAAACGAAACCTTAAAGCCTCAAGAGACAAAAATACAACTTCCAGCTCAGATCAACGCTCAAAAGACGACACTCGTAAAAGAAAATGACATTACGAAAATTCCCTATCGACACCCCAACCATAAAAACCGATATTCTAAAAAGTGGGAAATGTCCAAAGATAATGGTACTAATGTGATCAAAGCTCCTATCGAGAGATCAGTAGGGAATCGCAGCAGTCAGCAACAAATCAATTTGAGATGGATTGATCCATCCACATATCGGAAGTTATGTTCTACACTTAGAATTTCGTACCGACATGTTTTGTCAACTACGACGTCACAAGGAACGGTGCGAAAACGTTATAAGGCTTTGAGGACAAAGCCTTTCTAAGAGAGAGGCAATGTTATGAATAAAATAATAATAAAATAAACATCAACATATATATATATATAGAAATAATAATAATAATAACAACAAACAAGAATAATATAATAATATAATTAATGAAATGGTGTAACTCTTTATGAAGAGTTGCATTAGACACCCTTTAAACAATTATAAATATGGGAAAGTCTATCTTGTAAAGGACCATATCTATTTTATCAATTTTTATATATATTCATGGATTATTTGTATTTTCGAAAGTGGAAGTTCGAGAAGTTCCAGTAAACGGATTTTTACCGTTACATGTTGAAGATTGAGGAAGTTGTCGAAGATCCACCACAAGTTCCCACGTTGATTACCAAATGATGGAAGTCCACAAGAAACCACTCCCAACAGGTACTCTTAATCCCCTGGGACCCCCGAGTAGCAAATGGGCTTAATACAAGAATTGCTAGCATAGACAAGGTACATGGATTACTACCAAGAGGCTCCCAAACTCATTCATACAATGTCAAACCACACCCTCCAATAGTCATTGTGAAAACTCAACATAATCTATGTTGTCCAACCATAGGGTAAAAGAGAAGAGAGCCTTATGCCCTCTCCATCTCCTTATATCTTTTCTAAGACTTACCATGTGTCTTTTATCCATGCACATGCATAACTTTGGAATCATCAATTTACTTTTCGTTTATTATTTCCACTCTTCTAAGTATCGCTTTTTCTTCTATTTGAGTGGGTGCATGGTGTTACTACTTTTTGAAATAAATAATTATTTTTTATTTTCTTCATTCACAATTTAATTCCTTTTTGTAGTTAACAATTATTCTAGCTTTGTGTGTGTGCATGTTGGTTACTAAAATTGCAATAATCTAATTCTTCTTTTTTTAAACATACACCCTTACCCTTTTTAGTGTTTTATTTTTACTCTCGCATTCTCGTTGTGAGGGGCATATTAAGAGTGCCATGCTCCGTGCTTGCCCTTTAAATATCCCTTCCATGGTGGGGACTAGTATGACGACTAAGACCTCGTTAACTCATTCCAATCAACCATATTGAGGAACTAATTGTTCCTGGGGAATAAGCCCAAGTCCTTATTGTGCACCCCTCAGTCTAAGCCTCGTGAATGACTGAATCCATTGCATACCCTCACGACAACATGCACCTAATAAGTAAAATCCTCTCTCACTTTTCAACTCGATGTGTGGAGCAATTGCTATTCTTACACCTTCTTCACATTCAACCCCGTTATCTTATGTGGACCAATTGGCAATTGCAACCCAACACCTACACATAAACATTAGCTTATCAAATATTTCTAATTAAAACATAATATGTTAATTACATAAGGTCAACATCCACTGTCATGGATACCCTAACTCAATCTGGAGTCCACTCGGTATAGACGCCACCCTACGTCACATGTACCTGTGTTTTCCTATCACACTCAACAACCCATCAAAAGTACATGCTATACATAATATTTATGTATTTTAATCATCATTCCATAATCTCATGGCATTATAATTATCATCAAATCATAACTCATCATTGAATCATAATTTCAAATAGATAACTTTAAAACATCACACTTTTTAGTATTAGTTTCCACACACAACTGGGTCATTCGTCATTGAATGCCCTAAAAATAACATTGCCATGATAATAATCAAGGTCCAAGTAAAAGTGGGGCACTACATACACCCCCTCTTCAGGAAACTTCATCTTGAAGTTATAGGATAGATAATGAACTGCTGACACATAAGTATTTTCATATATAAGTGAAGGTGAAATACCATGTAACAATGTATATGAACCTAGACATAATGGGAATTACATACGCTCCCTCTTCAGAGAACTTCGTCCCTAAGTTGATATTCAAACACTCGTATATGAATCACTAAATTTCAGTTTATAAATCTCACAAAGACATTAACCATCATTTCTTATCATAGAGCCATCTCACCTAATGATTTCATTCAATTATTTTGGCTAGCCCTAAATGGGGCATTAATCATTTATCGTACATTGCAATACCATCAATCCTCATAATTAACTTACTAGTTCTCATTACTCATAATGAGCTTTCTTTTTTTTTTTTCCAAGAAAAAAAGCGTAATTTTATTTCAGCAGAGGTGAAAAAATTACATTCTGTATATGCATATAGCATGCGGTTATCCATTGAAGGACAAAAAAAACAGTACAAAAAGACTTCAGTACATCAGTCCAGTATGTTCAACATCGCCAAGTTATGGCCAAATCAGTAAAAAACAAAACTATAAGGAAAAAACATAAATATGACTAGTGGCTCCCCGAGCCTCCTGATTTCTCCAAAAAAAGGTCTAAAAAGATTGTAAAAGGTCCTCAACCTATCGTCACAACCAAAAAGTAATAACAGTTCCATAGTTTATAGTAACTTCACTACAGTTTCCAGCTACTGTTCCTGTAAAGCCAGTTCGTCAATAAAAGGTCTATGATAGTATTCATAGACAGTCCCATTTCGGTGTTCCTTTATTTTCCACAACCCCATTACCAAGTCCCTGCCAATCTTAGAAGACTGGTCCGCCTCCTTGTTGTTCTCCCTGAATATATGTCTGCAAGAAAAATGTAAAAATGATAGTTTCAGTTCCAGGATGTCCTGTAGAATATTTGCAAGTCTGATGTCCCTGCAATGTTGTGTGCCAATTGTCCAATTTGTGACATTCATTGAGTCTCCATACACATTTATCTGTTGACAGTCAATCTCCCTAGCAAACATGAGAAGCAGCTTTAGGCTCATTAATTCAGCATAATTGTTCCCACCCTCCCCCAGTCCCCAGAAAAGGTGGTATGAGTAGGTTCGAGATAGATGTAGAACAGCCCCACCCCCACAGTTGTATTCCAATGCAGAACCATCATAGAAGCCCCAAGGTATAGAATCGTCGATTTCAAGAGCAAGGACATCTCGTTGTTTTGAAACTTTGATGTGATGAGGGTAGGCCTTTAAGAATCCACAGATCTGTACAGCTGTGACCACCGGTGTACAAGTTTTTTCGTTGAAGATCATGCCATTCCATGCCAACCAGATACCCCATGCCACCAGTAATGGGAGATTTCTGTAGGACATGCCAATAGGGTCCCTAAACCACTGTGACCAAGCCAATAGTATCGTATCCCCATCCCAATTAAACATGGTATTTGATAATCTGGAGCATTCCGCCCATACTTGCACCACGTATGGACAACGGAGGAATAAGTGAAGACAAGTTTCCTCATTTGCTTTGCACAAAATGCACCACCCCGGCCCCGCCCTGTTCTTGCACTGTAAAAAATCCCAGGTAGAGATGGTATTTTCGAGGACATTCCACATGAAGATACGATGTTTCAATGGGAAGTTTATCCTCCATATGGATTTCCACCACCACACCAACTCACGTGGATTAATGAAGTGACTTAAGCTGATGTAGCCATTCCTTGGTGTGAACATTCCATTTGGAGCCCCTTCCCATACCAAACAGTCCTCCCTGTCACGAATGTGAATATGTGAGCACATGAGTGCTCGAAAATACGTTCTCAATTCCCCCTGTTCCTCCACAGATAGTGCCAAAGTATCTGCACCTATCCACGACTGATTCCATGGATTGGTCCTATCATGAATTGCAAGTTGGGATAAGTAACTTATGCCAATTTCCCGAAGAGATGTAATCAATTCATCTGATAAGATGTGTCTACCAGCACTCCCATACCAAGGATCTTCCCCAACACGAAGAGCCTGTCCATTCCCAATATTCCAAGTTAGAAGATCTCCAATCACAGAGAAATATTTGATAACCGCTTTCCAGATAACAAAGCAACCAATATGAGACTTATTCGTAGCCCGAACCCAGTCCATTACAGATACAGGTGCAATGTATTTCTGAATGACAACTCTTGTCCAAAGGCTTTCCGATTTTAGCAGTCTCCAAACCCCTTTCGTCGCCAATGCTTTTGAGAAGAGATGGATGTTCTTAAGACCCCATCCCCCTAAGGATTTAGGGATAGCGATTTTCTGCCATCGGACCCATGGGGAAACAAAATCTCCTTTACCACTCCAAAGAAAACGAAAGCACAGTTTCCTAGCTTTTTCTAGCGTCCCTTTGGGGATCCAAGAGAGGGACATCCAGTACACCGGGATGGCCTCTAAAACATATTTCGCCAGGACCAGCCTACCAGCTCTAGATAGCCACCTGTGACTCCAAACCTTCAACCGCTTGTGAATTTTTTCAATAAGCCAGTGCCAATCCAGTTTAGTATATGCATTAGGTTTTAAGTGATACCCAAGGTAGCAGAAACCATCTTCAAGACGTAAAAAATTATAGGGAAAGATCCTTTGAATAGCCAAAATCTCACATTCCCTAAGTAGGTGAGTCGTTATAGTAGATTTCCTGTCATTGATCTCCATACCCGTAGCTCGAGAGAAAAGTTGAAAGATGTCCTGGAGAGTTTCCATGTCCCTAGCCGACCCAGAACAGAAGATGAGTATATCATCCACAAAAAGCAGATGTGTGATATATAAATCTGGAGCCACTTGTATCCCCTGGAGGGTGCCATCCCTGCAGGCCTTCTTCAGTGCTTTACTTATCCCTTCAGCAACCAACAGGAACAGTAAAGGTGATAGTGGGCAACCCTGACGTAGACCTCTTTCAGACCGAAAGAAGGAAGAGGCTGCACCATTGATGAGTACCACAAAATATACCGTAGAGATACAGCTCATAATCCACCTAATAAAATCCACAGCAAAACCCAGATGTGTAAGGAGTAAATGAATATACATCCAACTCACCTTGTCATATGCTTTGGACAGATCAATCTTGATTATAGCTCCTTTGATTTTCCTTGCTTTCATACTATGGGTGCCCTCTTGTGCTACTCCAATCGCCTCATGGATTTGTTGTCCTTACAGGAATCCAAATTGTTCCTCAGAAATATGCTTGGACAGTATAATTTTTAGTCGCCTGGCAATAATTTTTGACACCACCTTATATACACAATTACACAAAGAGATGGGTCTGAAATCACTTAAAGAGGAAGAATTGTCAGTTTTAGGTATTAGGGCTAGAAAGGTGGAGTTTAGGGCAGCTGGGATCCGCCCAGAGATTCTAGTGTCTTCCACCATCTGCAGTAGATCATTCCCAATAAGTTCAAATAGTGCTAAGAGGAATTCAACGATCCATCCATCAGGCCCCGGACTTTTGTCTTTTTGGAAACTCTGTAACACTCCCTTCAGCTCCTCTTCTGTGACAATTGCCATCAATGAGTGATTGTCATCCTCGTCCACAAACCGAGGAAAAAATTGTGCCATTCTGACTATTTCCAATATATTAGCCTGTGCAGGGGCTTTAAAGAGTGTTTGGAAGTGATTTACCCCAACCCTAGCCATACTATCAAAAGAAGTCTGGGTATCCCCCAAAGAGTCTTCCAGGCTCCAAATGGTATTATACGCCTTTCTACCTTTTGCATATGCATGGAAAAATTTTGTGTTCTCATCCCCAGCCGAAAGCCATAATGCCCTGTTTTTAAGACGCCATGTTTCCTCTTTTTCCAGTAATAGAAAATTTCTCCTACCTTCCAGTGAAATCATATGTGCTTTATCATCTGCAGTTCCCATTCCCCCAGAGCCAGAATCATAAATGGACTACAGCTCCAATTCAATCGACTTCAGATCTCTATCAGCTCTATAATTCTTTTCATAGGCCCATACCTTCACTGGCCTTTTAATTCTTTTGATATTAGCAGAGAACTAATGTGAGGCAGAGAGGCCCCCCCCGGGGTTGTAGGGTACCCAGAGGGATCCCACAAGGTCAAAAAAGGTCTCATCTTTTAACCAGATCTTATTAAACTTCAGCGGTCCAGCTGGTTTAGAAGGTCCATCACGAATCTCCAGAAAAATAGGGAAGTGGTCAGACGAGCCCCCCGGACCTACCCACTGCCTCAGTAGATAGTTTCTATCCACAAAAATTTCTGACACCAGAAACCGATCCAACCATTTCTCAACTCTGTTGTCACCTGTCCTGTTATTCCTCCAAGTAGCTTTTAGAAGAGTTGGCTCAATATCCAGCAAATTATTTGAGACCAACTTGTGAGTGAAAAAGTCTGCCAAAGGGTCTGGCCGAGCTCTGCTATCCCAAACTTCTGCCGGACCTAGAGAAAAATTCAAATCCCCTCCGAGGATCAGGTTTCCTTCCTATAACAAAGGATGCGAGAGAAGAGAATCCCAGAAAGGAGCCCAGTTCAAATACGGTCCATAAACATTTACCACCGTAAAGAGTTCAACAAAATCAAGAGACGAGCAGGTCATGCCCAAAGCCGCTTCCACTCCCCAGAGGTTATGGCACTGCACCGTACGAGAATTCCAACCAATAGCCTGGCCACCAGACCGACCACGAGCATCCAAGGTAGCAAAAGTCCATCCTCCAAACCAACTTTCAAGTAATGTTTTAATACCCTCACCAACACCCAAAGTTTCCTGGAGTAGAATGATATCCGAGTGTTCAAGAGATACCACTCTACGAAGTGCTGATCTTTTATGGGGACCAGCAAGACCCCGACAGTTAAAGGACATAAATTTCATTAACGACCCCTCTTCTGGGCACGCACCGCTCTAAGCGCACGATCAATAGTCACATGTTTTCCTTCTAGCAGATCCATCTTGGCCTTGGATAGTGTTTTAGAAAGATGTGATTTCCTGCCATGGCCTTTTCCAATTTTATTCACCCCAGCACCCAACCCTCCCGGGGAAAATTTTGTAAGAGATCGTAGAAAATAACCAGAGTCCAATGAGGTGGTAGGGGAGGAGGAAGAAAGACCTTCAATAGGGCCAGGATCAGCTTCAGGAGGTAGGTCAAGTAGTCTCACCCCGGGGTACGGGAGAGTATGAGAAGTGGAGGGGAGGGTATGTGAAGAGGAACGGAGGACAGGAGCGATACAAGTAGGTTCCACTAAATCCATAGCCGAGGAGATATTCAAATTTTTTAAAGCCTCTAACCAGTCTGGATTTTTGAAAGTAAAGTTTTTTAAAACAAAATGAAAGGAGAGGGGGTTTATGGATTGAGTAATACCCACAGACGATGTCCCTGGTTCCGTGACAGGAGCAGGTTGAGAAGGCACAATAGCTGATGATCCAGGTACCGACTGTCCAATAAGAGGCGCATCCAAAACTAGTTCCTGATGTATACCGTCAGTCCCTTCCGCAGTAGCCCCAGGTTCCGAAAGAGAAAGTCCATGTGGGTCTTCCTTATCCCAGGGGATTCCATGTCCCTCATCCGCATCCAAAGCCACATCATGAGAAGGTCCATAAAATGGAACATCAGTCAGCGGGGTAGAATCCACAACAATTGTAGATTTTTGAGGCCCTCCATTTTTCCTCCGTAAAGGAAGTTTTCACTCAGCCATCGGATGACCATAAGCATGACAGCGGTAGCATCTGAAGGGAACATTTTCATAGTCCAATTTTTGCACATATACATAGGGTCCCCAGCTGAGGGTAACATCCGGTGCTAACCCATCTCTGATGTTCAAATTAACTAAAATACAGGCAATCTTCCTTTGACGGGTTTGTAGAAAACTATAGTCTCCATCTAAATAGGTACCAATCAAGTTACCAATCCCCCTGAAATGCCGCTCCGACTAGTAATGGAGAGGTAAACCAGGGAGCCGAACCCACAGTGGGACTAGATCCAGTCGTTCCCGGCTAGCGTCAAACATCGGATGCCAAGGCTTAATCATGACCGGGCAATGATCCCAGCTCCAGTTGGAATTAAGGACCCATTTAGTATGTGCCTCATTGTGGAAATTGAAAGCAAACCAGTTGCGGGTTAATTCCACAACTTCCGGGGAATAACCTAATTTTGCAGCCCAATTTTATCCCACCCAGGCCTCAATGGTACGCAGAGAGAAGGATCTGCCCAATTCCTTGCCAACCAAGGTGATATTGGTCATCGTGACCAATTGATTCTACTCAATGTCTTCCCCCAGTGCATAGTTATACTTGGTCCTGCTTAGCTTCAGCCATCGTTTTCTGCCTCGTTTCACCTGATGTGAAGTATCATCCGAGGAAGGACCTCCCCATTCTTCGGAACTGGTACCACAGCCCACACATGGGCTAGCAAACCCACGATGTTCATGCAATTCCAGTAACCCCTGCCTCGAACCTTCCCTCGCCCCAACAGTGTTCAACACAGGATATGAGTCCGTTGATGGTAAGTCCACCCTTCCAGTTCCCTGAAATCCGTCTTTTACCGAAATAGGCCCTTTCTTTCCTCCCGCCGAACCCTCAATGGCTTTAATAACCTGTTCTGAAGACCAGAGGGAAGTCCGAGTTTCTGTCAAAGGTGAAGACGATGGGATACAACCAGATGAAACATTTAACGGCCCGAAACCTAGAGAAATAGCAAGAAAATCGGAAGGTGAAAACCCTAAATCCGGGTTGTTCTCAAGAGCAGGTAAACCTTCCACCCCACAAGCAGCTGAATGAGCCCCATCCTACCACCCGGCACCCAATGGCTGAGTCCAGATGGGCATTTCATCCGATGGGTCGAAGGTATAGTCCACCTTGTCATCATAGGTAGCCATGACGGTAGCAAGACCACAGTAAAAAGTAAACAGTAAACAAGAGCAGTAACAATACCACGAGGGTTTAAACAAAACACAAGATTAGCACAGAAAAACCCCTCATGAGTGCACAGTGTTCGATGTAGAGTTGGACTCCACCTCGCAAGTTCGAGTGTCAGGCTAATTCGCCCCAACCTGATAGAAAACAGGCCGTCGACGGCCTTCCTAGGGTTTGGCCATTAATCAAAACCCCTGCGAGCTCTGTTCCCATCCTCAGCTTTCTTCACTTATGTCTTCCTACTTGCAACAACCAACGGTACAAGTCACAAAATGAATTAATCGAGTCGACTATGCTCTTAGAAATCGCCACTCCTTCTGAACAGTAGCCATTAAAATGAAAACATATATTTTGGAATCAGTGCTCTATGAGAGAGGGAGAGACCATTTCTCCTCAATTATCAGGCGACCTACTCATAATGAGCTTTCACAATCTTGTTCACAAGGTAATAGAAATATTATGTTTATTCTCAACATGGATAGGGTTCCAAATCCTTCGGGACATATTGACTCAAATGGATATATTAAATTTTGTCACATAATCATTATGTCAACACCATCATGTACAGTTTGAAGTGTTGGTCGTATGAATATCATCTTTCTCCATATTTGCTTACGTTTGACCCCTCGGTAGGTCCGTCGGGTTACATTTCACCGTTTCCATGTCATGGTTGAGTCAACTTTGTAGTTTTTTTTTCATTTTTGTTAATGGCATTGTCGTGCTACAAAATCAATATCATTGTGTTTGGCTTGTTGGTTTGTTTGTCTCCATATTTCCTTTGATGAAAATCGTTACTATTTGACCCTATCGGCACTCGATGGGAGTTTTGGCATACGTTATTGCGTCATGTCAGCTAAAAATTCCAAATTCCCATCATTTGTAAATTCACTAAATGCATTTGTTTGGCATTGTTCTCATTACAACTAAGCCCAGAAAGTGGAAAATCCCCCCCTTTACAAAACTTCGTCTCGAAGTTAATATGAAGCTTAAATTTTAGAACGATATTTCAATATGCTTACCCATAGTGTTAAGTGATATACATATATAATATATCTCTACTATCTAGTAGAACTCTATTCAAAATTTATATCCATGTTATTTATGCATCCTCTACTTTAATTTGTCCACCTATGCCTTAAAACCACTTGTCATTATAGACCATTAGTTGACCATTAACATTATCTTCATCCATGGAATCTAGAGCCTCATATATATTGAACTATAATTTGAAGTTAACCTCATCAAATTCCTTCATTAAAGGCTAGCAATCCACAAGTTATGTCATGATAGGGTATCCCATTGCTACATTAGTCATCTTGTTCCTTTAATCCTTATTTAAGGAGTACATTCTCTTGAGAGAAATTTCTACTTGTTAGGCACATCTTAACCACGACTCATTAAACCTCCTAGACAACCACCATTGCCACCACCCAACAAAGGAGTGCCATCTTTAAGTCAAGAACACCAGTCTATTTATACTCCCTTCATTTCTACCCAAGAACCTCATATGTCACTAAGCCATATATGTATGCATAACAATGCTTTGAATATGAATTTTTGTATCATTGTATCATTTATGAGCAACAAATTATAACATCAATAAAATCATTGTCAATGGAAAATGAAATATGTAACTACTTTCAAAAATAGTACCTCAGTAAAACAATGATGAATTTAACCAACATATAGATCATTCTTAAAACACATCATAGATAAAGCAATTAACCATAACTTTTGATAGCACCAAAATATGGTTTATGTAAAAGAGATCACTTGGAACAAGGTGATATTATTAGCAATATATTTGTGCAATCAACAAATACTAGATTATTCCACACATTACCAATTCTTTACAAACTATGATAGATACAAGTCATTCAAAAGTAGGATAAAGAGAGTTACTTAACTCAAAGATTGTTAATTTTTTAGCAAATATGATGAGCTTTGAACTTTGAAACGTTAAGTGCAGAAATATTGAATACTTGAACCAATGAACCATTCAATCACATTAAACATCCAACCATAACACAAGATGTACCCGAGGGAAAACGCTCAAAACAATGAGGATGAAAAACCCCAACAAATCTGCGTAGTATAATTATGATAAATAGCAGAGAATGTCTTTTACAAAAATAGCATATTACTTTCGGCACCCCATGAATCAATGAACCATTCAATCACATGAAACATTCAACCATAAAACAAGATGTACCATAGGGAAAAATCTCAAAACAATGAGGATGAAAAACTCCAACAAATCTTCAAAGTATAATTATGATAAATAGTAGAGAGTGTCTTTTACAAAAATATCATATTGCTTTCGGCACCCCGGGCGAGAGATAAGAGAGAATACTTACCAATAGAGAATATACATCAATTGTATCAACTTTCCATGTGCCCGGCACATTAATAACAAGCAAGAATCACTACCATGCAAGTTGTAGCGAATGGTTGCATGGGTAATGGTGCATCACATGCAAAAACTACGAATTTCCTTCTTGGAAAATTATCCTTCACAAATAGAAGCGCCTTGCCTTCAAGGGAGAAGAGAATTCACTTCACATTCAATTCATCAATAATATATAACATATTTATATATTCTTCACAAGCATTGGCTTCTATTTTTCTCTTCTGACTTCATGATGAACTCGCCATCTATCTAGATGAATCAATCATGCATGAAGAAGAGTGCCCCACTTCTCATGTAGTGCATTAACTCACTGAACCGAGTCTTAGGATGAACTTTCCCCTTAACTAAAAGGTTTCCCACTTAGTTGCGTGGCTAACTTAAGTGTCGTCATGCAAGTGTCACAACTCAAGTGTCACCTTTTAGTTTAACATAAGTGTCGTCTTTTAGTTTAACATAAGTTTGTCATGCAATAACACTTAGTTAACTAGATCTTCTTTGTTATCACTTAGTTAACTCTCTTTAACTGATTCTTTCTTGTTAACATCACTGTAGTGATCAATTCGATTTCTCTAATTAACTGAGGCATACACTGTGGATTTAACCAAAGCTTAACAATTCGAGTTCATTCAGTCATCTCATGAGCAATTTGGATTTATCTTTTTCTCTATGCCTTTATATTTATATCTTATCTTTACTACATGATCAATATGTGTTAACTTTAATTATCTATCATATTAGATTATACTCGGAATATTTGTCAGATGCTGTGATCATATTATATTACTCTCAGAATAAATGATCATATGCTAAAGTAATTCACTCTAGAGGTGGTTAGTCTGTAAAGGATACTTAATATCCATTGGTGGCCATGGTTAGTAATACATCACATGAAATTAATGCTTCAACATGTAAAGCATCTACCTCTATAACTGCAAGTACACCCCATGGGTACCTACTATAACTGGAGGTCCACATGAGAACATGAATTGACACACAAGTCCCGAGCCTTGTCCAATAAGTCTTTACAACATCATCACTTTGATACATCAAATCATTCACCTCAACACATGAGGAATAAACTTTTACAACTGAATGCTTAGTCATCCTTGAGTCCAACTCAAGAATCTACTCCAAGTTCCTGAGTCCAACTCAGGCTCTCTACCTCAACAAATGAGGCCCATTCCTATTTGCACAAGATTGGCTTGGAGAATGACTCGTGATGTTGTACATTTAACACTCCCTCTCATCGATGGAGGCAATATCTGTCATACCAAGCTTGTCTCGAAAGTACCTGAAATTTGTCACTAACAGAGACTTTGTTAACACATATGCAATCTACTCATCATTAGAGATGTACTAAAGTTTCACTATACCTTTATGGACCATGTCTCTGATGAAGTGATGCTTCATTTCAATGTGCTTCGACTTATCATGAAACACGGGGTTTTCAAAAAGCTTGATGCAGCTTTGATTTTCACACCAAAAGACTGTAGACTCAAGCTTCTCGTCGAACAACCTAGCAAGTAGCTTCCTAAGCCACACTGCTTCTTGACAGGAAATACTAGTAGCAATATACTCTGCTTTTGTAGTACTCTGGGATATAGATCCCTGCTTCCTATTGGACCAAGCGATCATAGCAGAACCCAAGCTAAAATAATAGCCGGATGTACTCTTTCAATCCACAATGCTGCCACCCCCAATCAGAGTAGGTATAACCAAGTAACAACACCCCTCCACCAGATGCATATCTGAGTCCATAATCACAGCATAACATATATCTAGTCTCGAGTGTATCAAGTACATCAACAAACCAATAAGTCGTCTATACAAAGTGGGGTCCACTTGATCTAATCCAGAATATTACTCATCTAGTTTCCTCAAATTAGAAACCATCAAAGTACTCATGGATTTTCAATCCATCATGCCAAACCTGTGTAGCATATCAACACTATAATTCCCTTGAGAAAGAAATATCTCATCTTTTATTTGTCAAATCTCAAGGCCAATAAAGTAGTGCATAAGACCTAAGTCTTTCATATCGAACTCAGAAGTGAGCTCCCTCTTGCACCAAGCAATTAGTTGTTCCTCTCCAGTAAGGAACAAATCATCAACATATAAAACCAATATCAATGGTTGGTTCTTCACTACTCTGAAGTACAAATTTGGATCAACTTCGCTCTTAGAGAATCCTAGTCTCTAAATATAGCTGTCAATTCTTGAATACCAAGCTCTAGGAGCTTGCTTAAGCCCATACAAGGCTTTCTTCAATTTGCACACATGGGACTCCTTCCCATGTGCTTCCCATGAACCACAAACCCCTCGGGCTACTAAATATAAACCTCTTCCTCAACCTCTCCATTGAGGAAGGATGTCTTCACATCCATCTGGTGAAGCTTCCATCCTAGAACAGATGCAACTGAGATCACAACTCGAATAGTTGTGTACCTGGACACAAGAGTGAATGTCTCCTCATAGTCTATGCCTTCTTTCTAAGAGAAACCTCGGGCAACAAATATGGATTTATACTTTTCAATACTGCCATCAGTAGCATGCTTGATCTTGTAAAGCCATCTGGAAGTAACTATGGACTTCCCTTCAGGTTTAGGATCAACTTCCCAAACATCATTCTTGAGAATAGACTTGTATTCGTCTACCATTGCATCTCTCCATACTTGTTTCTTTGCAGCTTCTTCATAGGTGGAAGGTTCTAAATCACTGATGTGACTCATTTGTGCAACATACCCTGAATATATGTCATGTTTCTTTCACTCTCTAGAAGATCCTAATGGTGCTCCATGCCTCTCTGCATATTGTAGTATATCTCGATACTATGCAGACCTCACCTTGGCAGGAGGTTCATCAACCAGTTCTACTGGTTCACTGAGAGCTAGCGAATCTGAGAACTCCACTGGATTCTCCCTCTGAACATTTGAATGAAGAGAAGTAGTATCTGGGTCCCCCATCATAGGAGTTTCATGCTCCTCTGTTTCTGTATCATATTGAAGCTCTTTTGATTGCTTGAATGATGCCTCTTCATGGAAGGTCACATATCGGCTGGCCTTAATGTGTCTTCCACCCGGTACATATATTCTATAGGATTTGGATCATTCGCTATAACCAACAAAGGTTGCCTTCTTTCCTGATGGCTCCATATTTGTCCTCTTTTCTTTTGGCACATGAATGTATACAGGACTCCCAAAGATCGCCAGGTGTGAAATATATGTTTTTTCACCAGTGAACACTTCTTTAGGTGTCTTCTCATCCAAAATGGCATGAGGAATTATATTTTGGATATATACTATTGTTTTGTTGGCCTCTTCCCATAATGAGGTAGACAGGTCTAGTTGATCATGCATCATGGCTTTTGCAGCCTCACATATGGTTCTATTATTCCTTTCGGCAACCCCATTTGCTAAGGGTTGTAGGGTACAGTTAACTGTCTACAAATTATTGCATCACTATATAAATGATTAAATGCATGTGAATCAAATTCACCTCCATTGTCATATCTCAAAGCATGGATGTGCTTTCCTATATAATTCTCAACTAGGGCTTTGAATTCCTGAAACTTGCTAAAGGTTTTTCTCTTAGCCTTTAGGAAATAAATCCATGACTCTCTAGAGAAGTCATCTATAAATAGTACATAATATAAATAGCCACTCGGGGAAGGGGATGACATGGGACCACATACATTGGAATGTATTCAATATAAAATCCCTTTAGATCTAGAAGTATTGCTAGAGAAACTCTTTTTAACATTCTTCCCAAGTGCACAACCCCTACATACACTATCATGCTCAAAATCAAATACAAGCATACCTTTCACCATTTTTCATAATCCTGGTAGCGCTTTGTAGTGGAGGTGACCAAGCCTCCTATGCCATAGATCACATGGACTGATAGTGTTGTGAACCATAGCTTGAATGTACTTCCTGGGTTCTTTATAGAGACCTCCCTCTCTAACTCCAATCAGTGCTGCATATTTAAAGTCTTTGTTCTTAGGCCATAATAGTGCTTGATTATCCATGAAGACAACTCGAAAGCCCTTATATTCAAGAACTGAAACTAATATTAGTTTCTTATTCAATCCCGAAACATAAAGAATGTCCTCCACATGTAAAATATCGCCTAAATTTAGCTGGAATGAGGTGGATCCAACTCCTTGGATCGAATAGGTTGTGTTGTCTCCCAACTCTACCTTGCATGCAAACTTTTTATCCTTGAGACTGGTGATGGAGATCTTATAACCAGTCATATGTTTGGATGTGCCACTGTCAACCAACCATGTGTCCTCACTTGTGACGATGGATCCGAAAAGTGTTGAGACTAGGTAATACTCCCTCCTTGTCTCCTTTTCTTCAGGTGCATTCTTCTGAGTAGTTTCATCTTCTATAGTGGTAGAAGCATGAAACCTCCCTTTTCCCTTTTTTTTTCTTTACACTCCCTTGCATAATGTCCCTTATTGTCACATTTGTAGCATCTAACCTTCAACTTGTCAAATTCCTTGTTGTATACCTTCTTCTTTGAATGGGAAAAATTCTTTTGAGAGAAGTTATTCTTTCCTTTCTTCATCCTTGCCGTGAGGGAAATATTTTCTTCTTTAATGCACACTGACTTGCTCTGGATTCGCCCCTCCTCTTGGAGGAATTCATGCCACAACCTTTTGAAGTTAGGTAGTACCTCTCAGCCATTTATCGAATCCAAAAATGTCTCCCATGAGGATGGGAGACCATCAATAGCGGTTTGGAGAAGATCATCTTCATCCACCACTACTCCAATACTAGCAAGTTGATCTCTTACTTGAGAGATCTTGGTGAAGGAGGCCATTGTCTCATCCTTCTCCATCTTTAGGTTTCGAATCTTATTATTCAATGCCCTCGTTTGACTCGGGGCCCTCTTCTCATATAGGTTTGTCAATGTATCAAAACACTCCTTTGTGCTCTTCAATGGAGTGATCACGGACATCAAATTGTCCTTTACTGAATCATGGATGATTTGTTTGGATTTAGCTTGTTTCTTCTTGAATTTGATGCACCCTGCATTAGATGTAGGCTCCTCCACCATAGTGGATACGTAGCCATCCAGATCACGTTCCTCCAATATGTTCAACACCCTCGCTTTCCAAGTGTTGAAATTCAATGTGCCCTCAAGACGATCTTGCGGTCGAACAGAGATCGATGCCATGGATCTCAAGTATTGTCCTCAACTCCTCGGTATCTACGTAGGCTCAAGTTTGCTTGACAAATATTATCTCCTTCACACCCCGAGCTTTGACACCATGAATATTTTTAAGCAAATATGATGAGCTTTGAACTTTAAAACTTTAAGTGCAGAAATACTGAATACTTGAATCAATGAACCATTCAATCACATGAAACATTCAACCATAATACAAGATGTACCATGGGAAAAACCCTCAAAAAAATGAGGATGAAAAACCCCAGCAAATATTCATAGTATAATTATGATAGATAGTAGAGAATGTCTTTTACAAAAATAACAGATTGCTTTCAGCACCCCTAGTGCTAGATAAGAGAGAATATTGAGCAATAGAGAATATAGATCAACCGTATCAACTTGCCATGTTCCCAACACATTAATAACAAGCAAGAATCATTGCCTTGCAAGCTGTAGTGAATGGTTGCATGGGTAATGATGCATCACATGCAAAAACTGTGAATTTCCTACTTAGAAAATTATCCTGCACAAATAGAAGCGCCTTACCTTCAAGGGAGAAGATAATTCGCTTCACATTCAATTCATCAATACTATATAAAATATTTATATATTATTCACATGCATTGGCTTCTATTTTTATCTTCTGAATTCGTGATGAACTCGCCCTCTATTTGGATGAATCAATCTTGCATGAAAATGAGTGCCCCACTTCTCATGTAGTGCATTAAATCACTGAATTGAGTCTTAGGATGAACTCACCCCTTAACTGAAAGCTTTGCCACTTAGTTAGGTGGCTAACTCAAATGGTGTAATGCAAGTGTCACAACTCAAGTGTCGTCTTTTAGTTTAACATAAGTATCATCATGCAATAACACTTAGTTAACTAGATCTTCTTTGTTATCACTTAGTTAACTAGATCTTCTTTGTTATCACTTAGTTAACTCTCTTTAACTGATTCTTTCTTGTTAACATCATGTTGTTGCAGCAACACCCCCCAAAATTTTGTACATATTGGGGCCCCTCCTTTTATTTCTTTAGAAAGGCTGCCTTAAGAAGCCATTCCCAGCTTTTAACTTTGCTTGTCAACAGAAAATATTGCCATAAACCTTTGCAAACCTCTTCCAAAGGATCAACGGAACTTAGAAACTTTTCCCAAGATTGTGGAGCCTTTCAGACTATCTCCCCGCAGTTGTGTTTCTTTTTGAGTTTTCAGCCGAAGGGCGGAAGCCTGTGTTTAAAACTTTCGAAAAGGAAGGACTTAGAAAATTTCGTTGGAAAGTTGCGGAAGCCATTGGACAATCCTATCCGAAACGGCGGAGTTCTTCGTTAACGCCTTCCGCAAACGCGGAGGGATTCAGGTTTTCCTCCCAAAAGGCGGAAGCCTTTGTTTAAGCCTTCCGAAAAGGAACTTAGAAACTTTTTGAAAAGTTGTGGAACGTAATAAAGAAACTCCGCGGAAGCTTTCAGCTTTTGCTCCCGAAGCGGCGGAAACCATTCGTCTAAACCTTCCGAAAAAAGGACTTACATTTTTTGAAACTTTGCGGAACGCGCCAAGGAAACTCTGTGGAATCATTCAGCTTTTGCTCCCGAAACTGTGGAGGCTTTCGGGCTATCTTCCCGCAGTTGCGGAAGCCAATCGCACAAACCGCTTGAAAGGTCTTAAGAAACTGGTCTGCGAAACATTGCGGAAGTGTTTGAGTTATCTCTCCCGAAACGACGGGCGCTATTCGTAAAATCCTCCCGAAACTGGATAATGTAGGGGTTATAGTTAGAGAAAATGTATTGACAAAGAAGAGAGCTCGTTCGCTACAACAGACTGTGGCTAATGAGCAAGCCCACAGGGATCTGGTGGTGAACAAGTATAATTGCTTGTACGCCGAGCATAAGGAGCTGTCAAGCAAGTATAGCCAGTTGGAGGAGGAAAAGGACTAGCTAACACTCCAAATGATGATTGTGGATGCAGAGAAGAATGGAGCGGAAGATAAAGCATCCCAGCTAGAAGCGGACAAGCGGGAATTAGCTGAGCAGTTAGAGCAGGCTGAGGGTAGAACAATGGACATGTCTCCCTTCCATGAGCTGTCATGCAACATCCTGAAGAAAGTGCATGACACTCAGGAGCTAATCACTAATGAGGTCTGCAAGCTCAAGGCCATGGTGGTCAGGTTAAAAGAAATTAATGTGGAAGCCCATAGGCTCAAAGCCAAGCATACCCGTGTCAAGGCAAATATCATGAGCCAGATAAAATGGCGAGAAGGGAAAGGGGATTTCCCCGCGCATCTCCCATTTAAGTCCGTGGAGGGTTTTGATGAAGATTTGGCCCTTTTGGACTTCTGCAGAAACTGTGGCAGCAAGCTGATAGCCAGTGTGCAAGGAACAAGGGATAAGATCAACGGTCTGTATCAAAGAATCCTGGGAGTGCATGACAGGTGCAAATTGAATTTCCCACAATCCCTCGATGACTTCCCGGATTCAGAACAACGCTTGGCGGAGCTAAAGGAAGAACTAGGCATCCAAACTGAATATGTTAAGAAAATTGATGTCCTAGCAATTGATGACCTCCAACATTATATTGGAATGTCATCAGTCCAGAGCCACTTGCTCAAAGAAGTGCATCAAGCTGCAGTAGCGGAAGTTCAAGGCATCGGAGCAGAGCTTAGGAAGAATGTGACTTCTCAGAAAATCTTGTTCCCTGCTGCAGCAAACATAGTCATAAAATACACGGGCATATGGTATAATTACATAGCAGAGGAGGAGAAGAAAGCTGCAGCAGTAGCAGGAGCATCAGAAGATCCAAAATCTTCTCTCCCGACAGCCATTCCAGAAACTCCAGCCAGCTCAATCCCTTCTTCCCAAGCAGCAGCAGCAGCATCAATTGACTTGGGCGATCCTCTCCCAGCTGAAGCTCACGCACAAGAGTGACAACACGATATTAGAACATTATTTCTGCTATGTGTATTTTGTTAAACTCTCAAATGTATAAAGCGTGAGCTATGGGACAGCTGTCCATTCTCTTCTGTTAAATATTTTGTAAAAGAAAGAGAATCACAATTTTGTCTATTATAGGAGAGATATTTATGTAGATGACAGGTGGAAGATGCTAGGTGGCAGCCCAAAGGGCAGATTTGTAACTATAAATAGAAGTTAGGAAAGATTAGAGAGGACTTTTGGCAGGGAATGAAATTTTGAAACCTTTACGAGCTATCTTGTATTGGTTCTAAGGAAATCGATTTTTCTAATAAAAGCCGGGAGATGGACGTTTTGCATGGGAACGAAAGATGGATGTGTATTGGACTGTTCTGGTGATTTCCATCCTGTAATGTGAGATCTTTCTTGTTATTTGAACTATTTCTTTGCAACAAATTATTTTGCTTATTTCTGTGTAAACGATTTATTCATTTCATGAGCAGTGAATGCGTTTATATTAAATCAGAAGCTATCTCCTGATATCTTTATCATGGCTGTAGCTTTCTCTTTCTGACTTTTGGCAGGGAATGAAATTTTGAAACCTTTATGAGCTATCTTGTATTGGTTCTAAGGAAATCGATTTTTCTAATAAAAGCCGGGAGATGGACGTTTTGCATGGGAACGAAAGATGGATGTGTATTGGACTGTTCTGGTGATTTCCATCCTGTAATGTGAGATCTTTCTTGTTATTTGAACTATTTCTTTGCAGCAAATGATTTTGCTTATTTCTGTGTAAACGATTTCTCCATTTCATGAGCAGTGAATGCGTTTATATTAAATCAGAAGCTATCTCCTGATATCTTTATCATGGCTGTAGCTTTCTCTTTCTGACTTAATGGCTACCCATTCTTTCTTTAAGATATCTGTTAACAGCTCATTGTTCATCCTTTAAATGTGCTCCTTGCAGGGATAATTAGTTTTATTTCATGTGTTTCTTTATTAGATTTAAATCTGTTCTTTCAGTTTGCATCGAGATTAAATAATTTTGCTTCTTTGTTTCATGAGCAATAGATGCGTTTTACATTAAACTAGAAGTTATATTCTAAGATATTTTATCTTGCTGTAGCTTTACCTGTAAGAATTGACAGCTATCTGTTCTTTCTTTATGTTATCTCTTACAGTTCATTGCTCATCCTTTAAACGTGCTCCTTGCAAGGATAGGTAGATTTACTTCAGTTTCTAGACTTAGATCTGTTTTAGTTGCATCTAGATCAAATATAAACTAGGCACTTACATCTCATTAAAAACATAAAATCCAAAAGAAAGGTGGATCGGGCCATAACCGGTATAATCGAAATTAAACTCCAAACCGACGGTTGCCGGAACCGCTAACCGGACGGATTCCCTACACCAAACGGGAGATAATCTAATTGGGATCATCTCTCGGGGAGAATCCCTTTCTAATTGATGCTACGATATCTGAGGCATCAACAGTTTTTGGCGCTAGAAGGAGGGCCTGAAAGTGCATGGCTGATAGAGGAAAATCTTCCACTGTCATAGATGACACTAAAAACCCGCTTAAAGAAAGCATTTCAAACAGCCCAGATCTTGAATTATTAAATCAAGAACGCCTCATTTCTTATCCTGAGCCTCGAGAATCTTTATACGCTGTCCCTTTTATAGAAGTAGAGGATTTGAGAAGACATACAAGATCCTACGTTAGGCAGCTAGGTGGTTTAAACGCTGTAAGTTTTCTCCCTAAGAAAACTACACCTAGAAAAGAGCCGCAATATACTCGAGATTCAATTCTTGTTCAAAGTTTTGAAGAACTTGTGAATCTGACTTTGGAAGAAATTTCAGACACTCTTAACAAGGCAGATTGTGAAAACTTAGAAAAAATTTCAGACCAAGAAAACCTTGAAGAAATTATCACTCCAAAGAGTACTCCCCAAAATTCACCTTACAATTCTCCGCCAGGGTCTCCACATCCAAACATGGCTGTACCTGCTTGGAGAGAAAGGGAAGCGCTGAACCTAGCTAGACCATTCCATAATCTTCCCGAAAAACCCAGAAAAGGTCTTGCCTAAGTTCGATCCAGGGAAAGCCATTTCGGCAGAAGACCATCTCAAGAGTTTTTACTTAACTCTGAACCTTTTGAACGTACAACATGAAGACGTAGTCTGCAGGTTGTTTCCATATACATTCGATCCAAAGGTATCATCTTGGTACTTTAGCCTGCAACCCAGCTCAATCTCTAGTTGGGATGAATTCGAAAAGTGTTTCTTAAAGAAATACGAAAACCAAAAGATTGTGGCCACACTTATGAAAGAACTCTTATCCATGAGAATGGAAAAGAAAGAAAAGGTTCAAGATTTCAATCAAATATTCACAATGCTGTTAAATAACTTCAGTGAGGCTAACAAACCAGCAGAGGAGTCTCTGATTAAATACTATACAACAGCTCTTGAAGGACCGATAGCAATGTTCGTAAAAAGATCGAAGAAAACTACCTTGATAGAAAACTTTGAGGAAGCTAGAAAGGTAGAAGAAGAAGCCGATAGCATTGCCAAACATGCCTTAGATGTAGAACCAAAACTAGCATCTAGCAAAAAACCTTTGCTGCTCACTAGAGGTAAAGAAGAGCCATCTACAGACATGGAAAATGTAGTCAAGATGATGCAGAAATTATCTAATAAAATCGTAGATCTCGAGAAAGACAAGGCTGCTAGCACATCTAGGAAACCTTTCAAACCATTCTATAAAAGAAGGGAAGACAATGATCAAACTCATCCACCAATGAATACTACCCCTGTCTTAAACTTGAACGAAATCGGGATGGAAAATTTCTGCACTTTTCATCAATAACCACATTCGGAAAAGAGCTGCCCGCAATGGATTAATTCCATGAGCTTAGTCATGAACCAAATGTTAGATTCTCAGATCCCAGACCAAGATGATTCTCCAGAAGAGTCGAGCCCTGAGTTAGAAGAACCGACCCCGGACACTACTATGGTGTTATGGGATTGGGTACCTATGACTGAATCAGCAGAAGAAGATCCCATAGGAAGCTCTCCCTCTGTAACTGTAAATGTTGCTACCCGCAGCAAAGGCCCAATTAATGATCCTGTGCCAAGCGCAGCTCCTCATAAGCCTAAAGTTCCCAAAGAACCGCCTAGGAGGCACATAACAATCATCCCACCACAGCCAAAAGTCAGTCAAACAGCGACCAAGCAGCCAAGCGCTGACACCATAGTTCAGCTACCTAAGGTCACAACAAGTAAAACAAATCAGCCAACTCGAGTTGGGAACGAATCTGACATAGGATACGATATTATTGAAGATATCAAGAAAGTCAAAGCGAATGTGTCAATATTTGACATGTGCAGCTTACCCCATCAACGAGACAAATTGCTGCATGTTCTATAACCCCAAACCAGCACTCCATTAATGGACTCTCAAGACAATCCCGAAATTAATGAGGCTAGCATTGGTGGGAAGTCTAAATCTCAAACTTTGCCATTCCTATTGACTTTTGAAATTTTCAACCATAATGTTCACAACTGTTTGGTAGATTCTGGAGCATCCTCAAACGTTATGCCACTGTCAATTTGTAAAAAAATTAATGGGCAGCCTATTCCATCTCCAGCTCAAATTATCCAATTAGATAGGACTGCTATCAAAGTAATTGGGGAGATGAAAGACGTGCTCATTAGGCTATCAGCGGACCCTAGAGTCTGTCAATTCATTGACATAATGGTGGTCGACATTCCTGAAGCATATGGGCTGATTTTAAGTAGGGATTGGTCTACCAAACTGAGGGGCTACTTTGCTACTGATTGGTCCCACATATGGCTGCCTTATCAAAACAGATAGAATCAGATTAAAGTTCTTAGGGAACCTCATATGAAACAAAACGTAACCCAGTTAGAAGAAAAAAATGAGGCTGTAGCTTTCTCATCCTCGGTTCTGGGAAATTATTTCTTAGAAATGGATCCGGGTAACTATCAATCTGAAGCCATTAGCCATGAATCAGATAAACAGTCCGATCTCCTTCATTTCTCTCGGACTGATGATGTTGATTGTAACATAGTCAATTTAGTTACTGACATAGATCACAAAGAAACTGACTTAGTTGAATCTAAAGATACCTTTTGGACATTATACTTTGATGGTTCTAAAACTCTGGAAGGATCCGGAGCCGGTTGTGTTCTAATGGATCCAAAAAGGAACAAGTATTTTTTGTCTTGTAGATTAGAATTCGATTGTACTAATAACACCGCTGAATATGAAGCTTTGGTACATCGATTAAAGAAGGCCATTGGCTTGAATGTTAAGTACCTGAAGGTATTTGGTGACTCCGAGATAGTTGTAAGAAAGGTAAGGGACACCATTCATTGTCTCTCACCTCATTTGAAGGGTTATCAGGTTGAGGTATGGGATTTAATTATACATTTTGACGCTTTCAATATAAAATCAATTCCTAGATTACAAAATTCTGCTGCTGATTTGTTAGCAACATCTGCTTCTAGATTGGTGCCTTCAAATAATAAATGCTCAATTGAATTGATTTTTAGGCCTTCCGTTCCCGATAACATCACAAACTTCAGAGTCTTCGATGATGATGAACAAATTATCAGCTTTCTAACAAACGAAGATAGCTTTCAAGAAGCTGTAATAGATGAGGAAGAACACGATGCTGATTTGATGAAGAAGGATGAGGAGAAAGGAAATTTCATGCCCAAGGGGGTAAGGTCCCTCGAAATGCTATTCGATCTTCAAAATAAGTTCAAAAGGCCAGCTAATACCAAAAATAGCAGCTCATCAATGCAACATGAGTTAGTTAATTTGGGTATCGAGGCAGAACCAAGATTTGTCCACCTTGGCAAATGTTGTTCACCAGGAGAAAGAGACAGGTTCATTATATTGTTTAAACAATACAAGGATGTTTTTGCATGGACCTATGAAGATCTGAAAATGTATGGCGTCCGCATTATTCAGCATGTTGTACCAATGAAAGTGGGCGTCAAACCATTTCAGCAGCAGTTAAGAAGGATGCACCCTACTCTAGAACCGCTGATCCAAAAAGAATTAAAGAAACTCCTGGACGCTAAGATAATCTTCAAAGTTCGGCATTCTGAGTGGGTTGCAAACTTGGTTCCCGTAAGGAAGAAGTCGGGAGAGATAAGGCTATGCGTAGATTTCAGAAATTTAAACAAAGCCTCGGATAAAGACAACTACCCCGTACCTTCAATGGAGCAAATCCTACAAATGGTGTCAGGATCCGAATTGTTTTCTCTCCTCGATGGTTTCTCTGGCTACAATCAAGTGTTAGTAGCCGAAGAAGATCGCCTTAAGACTACTTTCAGAACTAAGTGGGGAACTTTCGCCTACAGAAGAATGCCATTTGGTCTGATAAATGCAGGAGCTACATTCCAAAGGGCGATGGATATTGCCTTCCGAGGATTGGGTGGACAATGCGTGGTGGTATACTTAGATGATGTTACAGTCTTTTCAAAGAAAAGGGAAGATCATGTCATGCATCTAAAGCATATTTTTTATCGCTGTCGGAAATATGGCATTTCCTTGAATCCCAAGAAGAGCGTATTTGTTGTTACAGAAGGTAATCTCTTGGGTCATATCATCTCCAAAGGGGGAGTGTCAATTGATCAAGAAAGAGTCCAAGCCATTAATAAGATTCCAATTCCTTACAACAAGAAATCTATGCAGTCTTTTATGGGCACCATTAATTTCGTCCGCAGATTTGTTCCGGATTTCGCGCAAATTGTTAAGCCATTGCAATAGATGGTTAAACAAAGCATGCAATTCAAGTGGACAGATTTGGAGAAGGACGCATTTAGAGATATCAAGGAAGCCATAGATAAGGCTCCTTCCTTGAGGAGCCCAGATTTTGATAAGGATTTCATCTTGTATACCTTCGCTTCGGATGATTCTCTCGCAGCTGTACTCACGCAAAAGGTGGAGTTGGGGGACGAATACCCAATTTCGTTTATGAGCACTGGTCTACAGGGGGCTGAGCTGAACTATCCCGTGGTCGACAAGCATGCATATGCGGTCTTCAAAGAAGTCAAGCAGTTTAGGCCATACATTCTGAAGAACAGAACTAAAGTCATAGTTCCCCACCCAGCTGTTAGATCCCTTTTCGTTCAAAAGGAATTGGGAGAGAGGAGAGGGAACTGGGTCATAGCTCTTCAGGAATATGATTTGGAATTTAAACCAGCCACAATCATCAAAGGACAAGGCCTGTGCAAGCTACTTGCGGGGAACTCGACGGATGAAGAGCAACATTGGAAGAATGAAGCTGAGTTAAATTCGATTGAAGTGTGTCATATCTTCACAATGCCCCAGTCATGGTATAGGGATCTGGTGCACTATTTGCAGCAGGGATATCTACCTGAGCACTGGAACTCTAAGCAAAGAAGGGCACTTCGCTTGAAATCAGCACCTTATCAAATCATTGATGGGATTCTTTTCAGGAAGAATTATGATGGAGTTCTCCTTAGATGTTTGGAAAAGGAAGATGCAAACAAAGTTGTCAAAGAATTGCATGATGGCCCCGCAGGAGGACATTATTCAGGTGAGACAACAACACACAAGATACTGAGAGCTAGTTATTATTGGCCCACTCTATTCCGAGATCCCACACGTATGCACGAAACTGTGATGTATGTCAAAGAAGTGTTGGGAAGTTACCTAAGGCAGCAGGACCATTGCAGCCGGTTATCATCTCTGAGCCCTTTGAGCAGTGGGGTATAGATGTTATCGGAGAGATAAATCCAAATTCTTCGTTGCAACATCGATACATCCTGACGGCTACCGACTACTTCACTAGGTGGACGGAGGTTATCCCTGTGCGCAAGATCAACGAAGACGCAGTCATCAGCTTCTTAAAGGAGAACATCATAACCAAGTTTGGGGTTCCAATTTCCCTTGTTTTTGATAATGCTACTTATTTTTCGTCTTGCAAAATAAATGAATTTGTTTATGAATGGGGAATCAAGTTGCACTATTCATCCAATTATTATCCTCAGGGGAATGGATTAGCTGAATCCTCAAACAAGAATCTGATTCGAATTCTTAAGAAGACTGTGATAGAAAACCAGAGGAGTTGACATGTGGCTCTCCCAAACGCCTTATGGGCAGATAGGGTGACCCCAAAGAACGCTTTAGGTGTTTCTCCTTTCACTCTTGTCTATGGCAAGGAAGCCATTCTTCCCCCAAACATCTTACTCCCATCCTTACAATTATCCCAAGCCTCTCGGGGTTCTGGTAGCCAAGCCTTACAATCCAGTATCAATACCTTGCTTCAACTTGAAGAAGCGCGACAAAAGGCTAAAGAACGATTTCATCAACATCAAGACATAGTTAAAAGATGGTTCGATAAGAGGAAGTCTGGCAAGAGAAGCTTTGAAGTTGGGGACTTAGTCCTGAAGTGGGACCATAATCATGAAGGCAAAGGAATGCATACGAAATTTCAACATCTATGGGTAGGCCCGTACCAAATTTCGGCAAAATTAGGCCCATCCACTTACAAATTGACAAATCTCGAGGGAGAAGAAGTAACCCTTCCTCTCAATGGCCTCTCTCTGAAACAATACTTCGCATAGTCTCTTCGAGACTTCCTGTACATAAATAAAGTTTTCGTTTATTGTTGCTTTAGCCTTTAGTTGCTTTATTTTCGACCGTTTTGTTTCTTACATTGTCGTTTGAACCTTGCTACAAATTTTTGTTTTCTGAAAGCCCTTTTGGTTGAGTTCCCCGTTGAGGATAGAGTTTTCGAAGAAATCTCGCTACCCATGAGTCTGGAACTATGCTCAAATGAATTCTGTCTGTTGTGCTCTCGCTGAAATATTCAGAAGGAAGGAAGCCTACTCTGCTAGTCACACTAATCCTGTTCAAAATAGCAGAGGCCCATGACCATCTTCACTACTATTGTTGGGCTCCACTCATTCTCACACTTTAAAGGCACCTCAAGAAGGTTACCAAAGTTGGACCCATGGAAAGTAGCACCTCTCGAGGACATAGGGTATTGAAATGACTCCATGCTGCAAATTTAACAGCCAAAATGGCTAATTTTCAAAGGGTCTGTTTTCCAGAGATTCTCGCCTCAATTAAAGCATGGCTGAGACAAAAGCAAAAGACATGTAAAATCAAGAAGGTTGCCCAAAAGGCTCGGCCCAAAATAGGCTCCTCTCCGTCCGTGAGGCTTGATCAAATCAATAAAATTTCTAACTCACACAAAAGGACATTATGGATTGAGGAGCCTAAATCAAAAATCATGTCCAAAAGAAAATATCTCTGGAAGGCTCAAACAGCTAAGCTGTCCAAAGTACAAACATCCAAAAGGATGCAAGCAGCATGGGAATGAAGAACAAGAGCAATAATGTCCATGAGAAAGTGTTGCAAATCCTGTGGAGTCCAGCAGTAGTAACCATCTGAAAGATGACCCTCCTAAAATGAATCTCATATGCTGGCTCTTTGAGAGTGGTGAAGATGTCTCGGTCAAAGCTCCCCTTTCCCCAATGGCTAGCAGGTAAAGTGCCTTCTTCCCCTCGCATGAATTTAAAGTGCTCAGCCGAATATTGCACCTAAGATGGATGTTTTCAATGAGGTTTCGGACCATGAAGAGGAATTTTTTTAGAGATCTGTGTTCGCCAGCGACTCGCCATTGTTGTTGCAGCAACAACCCCCAAAATTTTGTACATATTGGGGCCCCTCCTTTTATTTTTTTAGAAAGGCTGCCTTAAGAAGCCATTCCTAGCTTTTAACTTTGCTTGTCAACAGAAAATCTTGCCATAAACCTTTCCAAACCTCTTCCAAAGGATCAACGGAACTTAGAAACTTTTCCCAAGATTGCGGAGCCTTTCAGACTATCTCCCCACAGTTGTGTTTCTTTTTGAATTTTCAGCCGAAGGGCGGAAGCTTGTGTTTAAACCTTTCGAAAAGGAAGGACTTAGAAAATTTCGTTCGAAAGTTGCGGAAGCCATTGGACAATCCTGTCCGAAACGGCGGAGTTCTTCGTTAAAGCCTTCCGCAAACGCGGAGGGATTCAGGTTTTCCTCCCGAAAGGCGGAAGCCTTTGTTTAAGCCTTCCGAAAAGGAACTTAGAAACTTTTTGAAAAGTTGTGGAACGTAATAAAGAAACTCCGTGAAAGCTTTCAGCTTTTGCTCCCGAAACGGCGGATACCATTCGTCTAAACCTTCCGAAAAAAGGACTTACATTTTTTGAAACTTTGCGGAACGCGCCAAGGAAACTCTGTGGAATCATTCAACTTTTTCTCCCGAAACTGCGGATGATTTCGGGCTATCTTCCCGCAGTTGCAGAAGCCAATCGCACAAACCGCTCAAAAGGTCTTAAGAAACTGGTCTACGGAACATTGCAGAAGTGTTTGAGTTATCTCTCCCGAAACGACGGGCGCTATTCGTAAAATCCTCCCGAAACTCCGGAGAGAACTTAAGAACTTTCTTTGAAAATTTGCGGAAACCTTTGATTTTTTCTCCCGCAGTTGCGGAAGCCTTCACAAAAGCTTTCCGAAACGCCGAACAACGGAAGTCTGTTGCGGAAGCTTTCACCATATCCTCCCGAAACCCCGCGAGACTTAGAAAATTTTTGAATTGCGGAAGCTGTTGGCAAGTAACTCCCGAAACAGCGGAAGCTTCCGCGTTATCCTTCCGAAGGACTTAAAACCTTTGTGGAACGCCTTGGCTTTCCCTTTCGTGACGCGGGAACCTTTTGCGGGAACCATTCGCGAGTAACTCCCGAAACGGCAGAAGCCTCCGCGTTATCCTTCCGCGACGCGGGAACCTTTGCGGAACGCTTTGAGTTTTCCTTCCGCGACACGCCCCGAAACGACGGAAATGTCCACTATATCCTTCCGCAATGGCGGATGAGATTCGCAAGTTTGTCCCGCAGGAGGTGGTCGCACGCAAACCGAGACGGCTTGATTTGACGCCGACGTACCGATATTTAAACCGCGTTTAATTGCGCCACCCACCAAAATTAAATGCCGCACGTTTCCAACTTATTTAAATAAGCGGTGGGGGGTACGAGCCAACATATCGTTATTTTTCGATTGGAAAACGACGTGGAACGCCACGCAAATCACTCCAGCTCATCTCGCTCATCCGCGTTCGCAGCCATCTCAGTCAGCTATCTTCACGGTGCCAGGTAGGAGGCTTCAACCGTTAAATTTGTTTATTACACACATCATATTGCTATTGGATTGTCCTTGTTGGAAGATGATTGGTCTAGGATAGATTTTGACGGGCAAAATGCTCGTCACGGGTACTTCGCCCGTCAAGTTACCGTCGAAATTTCATTTTTTTTGTTGTTTCTGTCATACACAACATAGAAATATCAAAATGTTTTGAACGTCAACTTTGACGGGTGGATTGTTCTAAGCTCCTACCCTGGCCGCATATGTCGCTAGTCTTCGCGTTCGAAGTCACCAAGGCCCCGTGAACTTTTCGTGTCCCCAGCCGAAAGCTAAAACCGTAGTCACCCGGGCTTTTTCATAAGTCTCAGTCCCGGCGTAGCCACTACCCAATCTAAAACTTGAGACAGGCGCCATCGCCCCTGATCAAACCAGCCATAGGACACCCCGTCAAATGTTATGAATAACAGTAGCCGGTGGGATGAAAGCCCTCGCCTGTGTGTCAACGCGAAGGAACCCCCCTGGTCTCGTATTAGAGTTATGTCACCCCGAAATTCCCCGCCATTAGCCATTTAAAAACACAATGACGAAGATCACCATTTCTCCTAGGGCTAGCCCGAGAGTGGATTGTTTCTGCGACATACCTATCCTCTCAGGAGCATTCCAAACTCATCCCTTTAAAAGATTCAAATGTTTTAATTTATGTTTCATGTTGAAATGGTGTATTTTGCTTCCTAAACATACAGCTTCACATTGCTTTTATCTCATTCACATATTAAAACGAGGATGATCTCTGTTAAGATATCACAGTATGTTGCTCAATTTCGTAATGACGAATATTTGGTTGCTATCAGGGATAAGTCAAAATGCCAAAAGGTGGGAAGAAGAAGGCTAAGATGACAGAGAAGAATCCTGCGCCACTTAAAACTGAGACCTCACTCCAGGATACTAGGTGCACCACTGGTGTTCCTCCAGAAATTAGGTGGGGTGACATTTACAGGATGATCCGAGACCAGGATGTCCCGGACATGTTGTTAGAAGAGGGGTCAATTTATCTAAATATCAAAGCCTCAGGCATAACCAGAGCTGCTACCCGCCCTGAACTATTCCCCTGTGCTGAAGTGATCGGATGGATACTCCAACATGCCGATGCTGAAGGAAGAGTGATAAATGACAGCGGGAAAGTGGCCATTGCCTCATTTCAACCCACATATCTTGCAGCAGCCTACAAATTTCCCCGCTCCCAGCAAGCTCTGACTGATGAATGGTTGGGCAAAATGGACAACGTTGAGATGGCCAAAAGGCTGCTGGTCGCAGGCAAGCATCTAAGAAAGAAAGGTAGCGACGAATATGACGTACAGAATCTGAGACCTCCTTTCAGATTGATCGCTTTGATGCTGTGCAGAATCTTCGGCATGCCCGATGGCACCATGTATAAGATTCAGTGGGTCCCTATTATCCACTTCGTGGCATTTAAGGGAACTATGTTTGACTGGGCCACTCTCCTGTCAGATAGTTTGGCCTCGATGATAGTTGCTGCTAGAGAAGGACTAGCCTTGAAGAAGGCTGAATTTTTCATGTCCTCATATCTGATTGATTGTATTTTGGCCAAGATGGACTTCCCCAAATTGGGATGCACATGGGATAAGGCCACCACCCCGGTCTATATCGCTTTCAATATGTTGTGGGCTCAGAATTACAAGCCCAGCTACAAACTCATCTGTGAGGGGTTCATCATGCCCGTATATGAGAAGATATTCAAGGAGGAACCCAACTGCCTGTCAGAGAATGCTTTGGAAGTCCTTGGAAATTACGGGGATTTTTACTTTTCAGAGCAAGGCACCTACCTCAGAATGTTTGGAGGGACTAAGCCCCCATACATTTTGCCGCAGTATGCCAGAGATTATGTGGTCCTCAAAGAAGCAGTAAGACAAATCTTCCTGGATGGAATTGGAGCAATGCTCCACAAACAGCAAAAGGCTTCCTTTCCCCCTCTACCTTTCTGCATAGGTGCATACAAGTTCTCGGGGGTTGCCTCAGCCGAAGAGTTTGTTCAAGAGCTGAAAGCCTTCCACTTCGGTGAGGTAATCTTCCACAGGAATGACAGGAAGGGAAACGTTGCTGAGCACTGTGAGGATATTTATGCTCACTTCGAGTACTCTCACTATCCTGATGCCGAGGAAGAGGCATTCAGAGGCATCAGCAACATGGCTGAGCTACGGGTCTGTCGCCAAGGCACTGGAGCAAGCTCTAGCTCAACCAAGGTCCAGAAGACTAGCCAGCAGCAGGAGAAAGAAGCTGAGGATGCCCGATCTCAGGAAGAGCTCAGATTAAGAGAAGAAGCAAGGTTACTCCAGGAAGCTGAGGAAGCCAGATTGCAACGGGAGGCGGAGGAAGCTAGGTGGCAGCAGGAAGCTGAAGTGGAAAGAATGCAACAAGAAGCTGAAAATGAAAGCCTGCAGAAAGAGGCTGAGGAAGCCCAGAAGCAGAAAGAGGCTGAAGTTGAGCAAGCTGAGGCAGAAAGGAAGGCGGAAGAAGAGCTGAAAGTAGGGGAAGATGCCCAAGCAAGTGGATCTGGTGTCCAAGACATGGAAATAGATGCATCTCAAGCAGGTGGCTCTGGTACCCAAAATGAAGGAGTAGACCCAGCTCAGGAAGTCCGGACCCCACCTGCGGAAGAAGAAATAGACATTATGGACCGCCCAATTGTCCCGTACACTCCATCGGGAAAACATACAGTGTCCAGGTGGAATGAGTTTGTCTATGACAAGAAAAGGAAAGCAATGGTCCTCAAATTGGAAGAAAGGATCAAAAGTCCCTTCCACGAGGACATCATTACCCACCGAGAGGTCACTATAATGAAGAATACAGATCAAGATCCCTTTGCTATGGCATCCGCGGTTGTAGAAACAGCAAAAGCATCACTGGATAATGTAGGGTTATAGTTAGAGAAAATGTATTGACAAAGAAGAGAGCTCGTTCGCTACAACAGACTGTGGCTAATGAGCAAGCCCACAGGGATCTGGTGGTGAACAAGTATAATTGCTTGTACACCGAGCATAAGGAGCTGTCAAGCAAGTATAGCCAGCTGGAGGAGGAAAAGGACCAGCTAACACTCCAAATGATGATTGTGGACGCAGAGAAGAATGGAGCGGAAGATAAAGCATCCCAGCTAGAAGCGGACAAGCAGGCATTAGCTAAGCAGTTAGAGCAGGCTGAGGGTAGAACAATGGACATGTCTCCCTTCCATGAGCTATCATGCAACATCCTGAAGCAAGTGCATGACACTCAGGAGCTAATCACTAATGAGGTCTGCAAGCCCAAGGCCATGGTGGATAGGTTAAAAGAAATTAATGCGGAAGCCCATAGGCTCAAAGCCAAGCATACCCGTGTCAAGGCAAATATCATGAGCCAGATAAAATGGCGAGAAGGGAAAGGGGATTTCCCCGCGCATCTCCCATTTAAGTCTGTGGAGGGTTTTGATGAAGATGTGGCCCTTTTGGACTTCTGCAGAAACTGTGGCAGCAAGCTGATAGCTAGTGTGCAAGGAACAAGGGATAAGATCAACGGTCTGTATCAAATAATCCTGGAAGTGCATGACAGGTGCAAATTGAATTTCCCACAATCCCTCGATGACTTCCCGGATTCAGAACAACGCTTGGCAGAGCTAAAGGAAGAACTAGGCATCGAAACTGAATATGTTAAGAAAATTGATGTCCTAGCAATTGATGACCTCCAACATTATATTGGAATGTCATCAGTCCAGAGCCACTTGCTCAAAGAAGTGCATCAAGCTGCAGTAGCGGAAGTTCAAGGCATCGGAGCAGAGCTTAGGAAGAATGTGACTTCTCATAAAATCTTGTTCCCTGCTGCAGCAAACATAGTCATAAAAGACACGGGCATATGGTATAATTACATAGCAAAGGAGGAGAAGAAAGCTGCAGCAGTAGCAAGAGCATCAGCAGATCCATAATCTTCTCTCCCAGCAGCCATTCCAGAAACTCCAGCCAGCTCAATCCCTTCTTCCCAAGCAGCAGCAGCAGCATCAATTGACTTGGGCGATCCTCTCCTAGCTGAAGCTCACGCACAAGAGTGACAACACGATATTAGAACATTATTTCTGCTATGTGTATTTTGTTAAACTCTCAAATGTATAAAGCGTGAGCTATGGGACAGCTGTCCATTCTCTTCTGTTAAATATTTTGTAAAAGAAAGAGAATCACAATTTTGTCTATTATAGGAGAGAAATTTCTGTAGATGACAGGTGGAAGATGCTAGGTGGCAGCCCAAAGGGCAGATTTGTAACTATAAATAGAAGTTAGGAAAGATTAGAGAGGACTTTTGGCAGGGAATGAAATTTTGAAACCTTTACGAGCTATCTTGTATTGGTTCTAAGGAAATCGATTTTTCTAATAAAAGCCGGGAGATGGACGTTTTGCATGGGAACGAAAGATGGATGTGTATTGGACTGTTCTAGTGATTTCCATCCTGTAATGTGAGATCTTTCTTGTTATTTGAACTATTTCTTTGCAACAAATGATTTTGTTTATTTCTGTGTAAACGATTTCTCCATTTCATGAGCAGTGAATGCGTTTATATTAAATCAGAAGATATCTCCTGATATCTTTATCATGGCTGTAGCTTTCTCTTTCTGACTTTTGGCAGGGAATGAAATTTTGAAACCTTTACGAGCTATCTTGTATTGGTTCTAAGGAAATCGATTTTTCTAATAAAAGCCGGGAGATGGACGTTTTGCATGGGAACGAAAGATGGATGTGTATTCGACTGTTCTGGTGATTTCCATCCTGTAATGTGAGATCTTTCTTGTTATTTGAACTATTTCTTTGCAACAAATGATTTTGCTTATTTCTGTGTAAACGATTTCTCCATTTCATGAGCAGTGAATGCGTTTATATTAAATCAGAAGCTATCTCCTGATATCTTTATCATGGCTGTAGCTTTCTCTTTCTGACTTAATGGCTACCCATTCTTTCTTTAAGATATCTGTTAACAGCTCATTGTTCATCCTTTAAATGTGCTCCTTGCAGGGATAATTAGTTTTATTTCATGTGTTTCTTTATTAGATTTAAATCTGTTCTTTCAGTTTGCATCTAGATTAAATAATTTTGTTTCTTTGTTTCATGAGCAATAGATGCGTTTTACATTAAACTAGAAGCTATCTTCTAAGATCTTTTATCTTGCTGTAGCTTTACCTGTAAGAATTGACAGCTATCTATTCTTTCTTTATGTTATCTCTTACAGCTCATTGCTCATCCTTTAAATGTGTTCCTTGCAAGGATAGGTAGATTTACTTCAGTTTCTAGACTTAGATCTGTTTTAGTTGCATCTAGATCAAATATAAACTAGGCACTTACATCTCATTAAAAACATAAAATCCAAAAGAAAGTTGGATCGGGCCATAACCGGTATAATTGGAATTAAACTCCAAACCGACGGTTGCTGGAACCGCTAACTGGACGAATTCCCTACACCAAACGGGAGATAATCTAATTGGGATCATCTCTCGGGGAGAATCCCTTTCTGATTGATGCTACGATATCCGAGGCATCAACACATCAGTGTAGTGATCAATTCGAGTTCTCTAATTAACTAAGGCATACATTGTTGCTTTAATTGAATCTTAACAATTCGAGTTCACTCAGTCATCTCATGAGAAATTTGAATTTCTCTTTTTCTCTATGCATTTATCTTTATCTCTTATGTTTACTGCATGGTCAATATGCGTCAACTTTAATTATCTATCATATCAGATTATACTCAAAATATTTGTCAGATGATGTGATCATATTATATTACTCTCGGACCAAATGATCATATGCTAAAGTAATCCACTCTAGAGGTGGCTAGTCTCTAAAGGAGACTTAATATTATATAGATGACCATGGTTAGTAATTATACATCACACAACATTAATGCTTCAACATGCAAAGCATCTACGTCTATAAATGGAGGTCCACCCCATGGGTACCTACTATAACTGGAGGTCCACATGAGAATCTGACTTGACACACAAGTCCTGAGCCTTGTCCATCAAGACTTTATAACATCATCACTTTGATACATCCAAGCATTCACCTCAACACATGAAGAATAACCTTTTACAACTGAAGGCTTAGTCATTCTTGAGTCCAAATCAAGAATCTAATCCAAGTTTCTGATTCCAACTCAAGCTCCCTACCTCAACACATGAGTCCCAATCCTGGTTGCAAAAGATTGGCTTGTAGAATGACTCATCATGCTATACATTTAACAAAGATTAGATTCCTATCAAAGTTATCAATCTTATGATTCTATCACTCAAGCATCTGAGTATTCCAAATCAATGTATCATAAACCAACAATTTCAACACTATTGATTAATATGAGTAGATTCCAAACTTAGCGAATCCAAATTGTTGAATAGAACTTCAAAATTTCTTATTAGGTTGTAACGAATTTAATATTTATAGTACCCCTATTAAATCATGAACCATTAATATTAATCAAAATTCATATATGCTTTATTTGAGAAAGTTCCTATTGGAACAAAATCAATGAATCCAAGTGTTAGTAGTTAATCCAACTTGAAGATTTGAATATCACCATGAGTTACCTTGAAAATACTTTGGATAACTTACTAGATTTCACTCTCACGAGCTAGTAATCTATTAGGTATGAAACTGAGAAAACATCCCACCCATGTAATGATAATAAAATTATCTTATAATTTATCAAGGTGTATCAATAAACTTCCCCTTAAGAGGTATAAAATATTACTCAAATGATGTATCAGCTCTAAGGTATGTTGACATCCTTATGGTGATTAGTAGGACCTGTTAGGATTATCCTACCAATCATAGGTGTATAATAGCCAACCAATAGTGAGTATAAATGATCAATTAAGTCACCAATAAGTGTCGCTTAAGTGTTGATTCAATTCCATGATTGTTTACTTAATGATCACGTGAACATGGGATGTGATTTGTTTCCCACAAACAAACACTCTCGTTACCAAAAATGAGATCAAAAAATGTACTAACCAAAGGCCGTCAACTCTTCTCACACTTAGGATATACCAACAGCTTTAACAAAATTGTCCCAACTAAAGTTTCATGACAATCAATGTGCCAATGAATAATGCAAGTGAATCAACAATAGCATCTTCTTGTAGCACCTCAAGGGTTAAGCATACTAACAATCCTAATGGAAGAGATAAAGCATACACCAGCAAAGGGATTTCAAAATAAACTTGTATTTGGTATATTATGCCAAACATATGGTTAATAGGGTTGCATAAAATCACAGTATATATGATAATGGCATCAATGATCAACAAGTACACTGAAATGTTGATTTGATCAGAGGTATGATAGAGATATAATAAGGTAAAACTAACAGCAATATACCCGTTCGGACCTGAAATATGCTTTGATCCAACAATACAGAGAAGTGAGGCACTTGATCTCGTTTAAATTAATGTCATGAATATACCGACCAAGTAGAGATACCAACAGTGATTTCTAGCTTGAAATGAAACCCTCCAAACACATTCAAATTTATCTCAGTGGTAGCATGTACTACCAACCAATATGCCAAAGAACCTTTATGTCATGAACTAGGGATCTAATCCTTCATATTGATCTAGATAAATGCTTATGAAATCAAATGATTGTGGCAGAGATTAACAAGGGAATCTTACGGTCATGTTATTGTGCAATAATCAGAGGTATAACACAACTAATATGAGAACTATCACAATGATAACCCAAACTTAAACGATTAGAAATATGAGATTTATTAATAACAATATGGGATGTATCTTAGATGGTCGAGCGTTGGCTTAGCATGGTCAATAAGGGGATGTTTAATTGTCGTATCATTTCTATGTATCCTTTGTGTCATAGCATACTCAAAAGAAGATTAAATTATCAGACACCACAAGTTACCTTTGATGTTGTTAGACCTATAGGGTCAAACATGGACAAGTTTAAAATAAAAGGAAGGGTACTACTGAGCTTCGCTACACTCTTTTTTTTCACATGAAACAAGATATACTTTATATTAGAAGTATAAGTGAGTTACAGAAAATTCCATACCGGAACCCAAACACAAGCCAATCCAGCTATACATCAAGGAGTCTAGTACCCATGGCCAAACCACATAGCAAGAAAACTAGTAGATCGAAAGCAACATCGAACAAGATATACCAATCCCAAATAGAACCAAACAAGTCCGAGAAGTAAGAGAACCAAACAGAAATAAGTAGAAACAAAAGGAATATAAACTGGAAAAAAGTAAATATAGCCGCCGAAGGTATACCAAGATGCCCAAAAGTAAAGTAATTGCAAAAAATATAGAAGAAAAGATATAGGAGGAAAAAATGTTCCAGTAACCAAACGAAGGATGTTCAAAATCCTCCAAAATCTCAAAAACAATACACCCATCCACAACTGATAGACCCCTACGCGAGAGTGCATTCGCAACAACATTGTGCTCCCTGAAAATGTGAATGATAGAAGTCTGAGAACAATGTCCCAAGAGGAGCTTGGTCTAGTCCATCCAAAAGGTAAGTGTTAGGGCACTAATAGAAGCAACAAAATTTTCCCAAATAACTATGGTCAATGCATCCCCTGCCACCTGTTCCAAGATGATGTTGGCCTTAGTTGAAAAGAATAATACAAGCCACGGTGCCAATAATTCCCCTTTTGCATTGGTACCCCAGCCACAGGACATCCAAATCTTGATATGATCACCATTTTCCAATTCAATAAATGCCCCTGCACCACATCTACCCATAGATTCCTGTACAGTACCTTCAAAATGTGCTCTATTCCCAGACCAAAGAAGAAGTGGTGGCCAACCATCCCTATCAGTAGTCAAAATCCCCACATTTTGAGACCCCACAAATTCTTGGAAAAGAGTTTGTACATTACAAGCAATCCTACTGGGATCCGAAGCAATATGATAAAAAATCTGTTGGTTCTGAGACTTCTAGATCTCCCAAGCAACAAAACAAACTAGCTCCCCGGAATTGTTGTTTAATGCGAACCAGTTTTTGAAACAATCTTGAGTAGTATCACCTGACCAAACCTGCAAATTTGTAAATTGAGATCCAAAATATGACCAAACTTTTACAGTGAAAGGACAAGTAACAAAAAGATGTACAAAAGTTTATGCATCTTGTTGACAAAGAGAACAAATATTTGGGCCTGAAAAGCCCCTCTTTTGAAGGTTTTCCCAGATTAATATCTTCCCATCCAACAATAACCACACAAATATCTTAACTTTAAAAGGTAATCTCCATTTCCAGCAGCATCTGTGCCACCACATCTTCTCCCATTTTGAATTTGAGCAAATCACCTCATATGCCAGACGAGCAGAAATAGTGTCGTCCCGTGTATTACAGGACCAAAGAAGACTATCGTCACCATCCGAAATTATAATATTAGCATGATATATATCCAGTGTGTATCTCTTCCATTCTGTGACCATCACACCAACAAGGCCCAATTGTGAGGCGCTCATCCAACTATGGAAGGTATGTGTCGGATTGTTTTCAATGAGTATGTGATTAAGTTAATAGTAATCCTGGCTTTTGAGGTGATATACCAATGCAGTCAAAAGCCTGAATGTTAGGGGGGCACCCACAATTAGATCTTCGCCGATCAAAATGTGCTGACCGTTCCCAGGATACCAGACCAACCATTCATCCATAACCGAGAAGGATGAGAGTAATCCTGCCCAAATATTTGAGATACCTTTAGTTTTTTTCCTCTTGGAAGGTGTCCACTAGATAGTCGAAAATTTACCAAAGTATTTATTTTTTATGATATTGCCCCACACACAGTCCACAGATAATGCTCACCATAGACTTTTGGCCAATAATGCAGATGTGAAGGAGAATATATTCTTTATCGCCCAACCACCCTGGGCAAAAGGCCGAGCCAACTTGACCCAATCAACTAGATGGATTTTTTTACTACCATTACCCAACCATAAAAAATGATGTATCTTCTGGCAAATACTAGACAATATGGATTTTGGGATTCTGCACAGTGAGAACCAATATACCCCCAGGTTTTGGAGTACAGACTTTACTAATATAAGGCGACCCCCACTGGATAACCATCAACATTTCCAATGATGAATCCTCTATTCAATTTTTTGTAGGAGCCACTGCCAATCCGCTATCCACTATCCATTTGGTTTTATATAAAAACTGAGGTATTTGGTGTCATCCATCAATTATCCAACTCTGTATGGAAGAATATTTATAAATTCTAATAGTGAAAATCCCTCCAGATTATGCTTTAATAATTTTGATTTCCTTTCATTAATGATCATGCCTAAGGAGTGACACAAGAGTTGTAGTAGACTAATGATATGACTCCATTCCTGAATATCTGCAAGCCCAAATAACATCACATCGTCAACAAAAAATTGATGAGTGATGGAAATATTTGGTGATACCTGGATCCCTGATAGCAAGGAGTCTTCCTTGGCTTTATGGATCATCCTGTTGAGTCCCTCGATCACAATCAGAAATAGTAAAGGAGAAAGGGGGCAGCCCTAGCGAAGTCCCCTCGAACAGGTGATAAAATCTTTGGGACATCCATTAATAAGAATAGAATAATTTACAGATGTAATGCATGCCATGATCCATTTGATGGCACACCAAGGTATACCAATCTGGACAAGTGCCAATATGAGAAAAGACCAATCCACATAATTTGTCATGTGCTCTGGTAAGATCCAGTTGTAGTATTAATGCTTGAATGTCCTTTGATTTAATGCTATGAAAAGCCTCTTGAGCCACCCCCACCGCATTAAGAATCTGTCGATTGTCCAGAAAACCATATTGTTCCAGGGAGAGGCCCCTAGAGTGAACCGACTTGATCCTATATGCGATGATATTAGATGTAACTTTGTAAATGAGGTTACATAGGGAAATAGGCCTAAAATCCGCAAAGGATTATGGATTTTAGACCTTTGGGATTAGTGCAAGGAAGGTGGCATTTAGAGCATCGGACACTTCCCCTTTCAGCCTGGTTTCTTCCACCATGTCCAAAATATCTTGACCCATAATATCGAAGAATTCCAAAAAAATGTTCTGCGGTCCAGCCATCTGGACCCGGACTCTTGTCTTTTGCAAAACCACAAAGAACAGTATGAAATCTCCTTCAAGGAAACAGGGAGAAACATATCATTATCCTCCATCTCATAGAATAGTCGAGGGTAATCCTTTATAACCATGATGTGCTCCTCGATAGTGTTTGAGCCAGGATCACATAAATATTCTTTAAAAAATTATGTTGCCTCCCCCTGAAGATCCTTCAGCTCCGAAATTGTGGCACATGTCCGACTCTTCAATTTCCAAATAGTGTTAATAATCCTTCTGCTATCGGCGAAGCAGTGGAAAATCTTTGTATTGTTGTCCCCCAATGTGATCCATAAGGTCCTGCTCTTCAGGCGCCAGATGCTTCTTCTCTATTTAAAATATGTAATCTCCTACCCTCCAGATCCACAAGTAATGATCGTGCCCCATCCGGAAGAGGACCCCCCAGATGTGCACTATGTGAACTACCAATCTGGGATTCTATACCAATAATGTCCTTCTTCTCAGCTTTCTTACGTGCCATCTCCCAATGTTTGACAGCGAGTTTTAGAAGACACAATTTTTTAATTAGTTTTTGAGTCGACGAGGAAATCCCCGCAACCTAGAAACTGCTCCATTCAGAGCGAACAAATGCCTGGAAATATGCAATTTGAAGTAAGGTATGATTAAATTTAAAAGGGAGTGGGATATTTGACCCACCAAAATCCAACTCCATCAGTATTGGAAGGTGGTTCGATATCATCGATAAGACTGACCAGGTTCTGTATTTGTGCATTTTTTGAACCAATTTATCTGTAATCGTAAACCTCTCCAATCACTTCAGTATATGCCATTCATCCTCCCTACCATTACACCAAGTAGGACCCAGAGGAATCGCCAAAATATCATTCATTCCCAAATCTGCAAAGAAATCAAAGAAAAATGGACACAAATTATCCCCTCTAGCATTTTTACCCCAAGTTTCAGAGGAGAGAGTGTAAGATTACTATGTGATGATATCGATACATGTTATCCATCGACAACAACATTGATACGAAAATTATTGTCAAAACATGGGAATCCGAAGATGTGGGGACCCTCGTAAACAGGAATCACCGTGAACTTGGTTGACAAACTAGGCCAAACAAACTTACCGATGAAAAACAAAGATTTCCTTAGTGGAAGCGAATATTGTAACAGGTAATGGAACCCAAAATTTTGTTGTAGTCCAAATTACATGTAGCGGTCGATGATGGAATAATAGCATAGGGTATGTGGATTCAATTTTTGGAATGATTATGTATGACTAAATAAGTATTAGACATCTCAATTCACTAGTAAAGTTGTTATCTCAAAAGGTATTGACTATTTAAATAAGTTTTAAACATCACAACTAAGATTTCAAATGACTGTGTATGAGCCAATAATTATTTACCATAACCAACTTGACAGTACAATTGGTATCAGTCAAAGGTAAACTTATTTAAACTACAAAGCGAGAAAAATCATTTGGACATTCTTCGATTGGAATTCGGAGGGAGATTTGTGTGTAGGACTTCGTCAAACGGTCGCATTCTTTGGCACATTGCAACAAGGTTTAGGTTGGTAAAATTGTATTTATGTTTTTATTTTGGTTGGTTAACATTTGTTATATAGTTGTTTGATGTTAGATTGCTTGATAGAATTAAGACACTGTTGTGATTCAATGGAAGAAAATTTTTGTTGGTTATATTGCTAGATCGGTTATTTTATAAATATATGCTTGTTTATTTAGTGGATTCATTGGGCGTCCCTTGAGGGGCGCTACAAAATACAAATGTTTATGTTATATGATCAGATTTTGTAGTTTTTACTATCTAGTCTAGAGTTATTTTTGGACTCTATAGGCCACTTAGAGCCTTTTTTTTATGTATTTTGATTTAGATATGGAATGCACTTAGTGTTATTTTGGTTGTATACACTCTTACATGTTATATATATGAGAAATTTTGCAAATTTGTGTATAATGGTTTGGATTCACACACACACACACACACATTCATGATATGAGAAATTTTGCAAATTTGTGTATAATGGTGGACCGATTTTGTGATCCGGTTTTTTTCCCGATTTCGGTTCAGTTTCGATTTTTGGGGTCGGCTAGTTTGACCACCGGTTCGGTTTTGGTAGCTTTGTTCTCACCTGAATTGAAGGGGTGAGCATTTATCTTTACAATAAAGGGATATACTTATTGTGGATATGACTTAATATTTATAGCATTTGATAGCTAGGCCATATTAAGAAAGTAAAGGGGATTTTTAATTTTGTTAATTTGTTCAATCCATTACTCCCAATTAATGCAATCTTTTTACAAAATGCATGCACACATAAATAATAAGAATTATCCTGAACTAGGATACAAATTGGTAGAGTTTAAGGACAATAATAGTAGTTCCTTACAAAAATATAAATTCAATTTCATGACATAGATTCTTTTAAGGGTTATTCAATGATTGCTAATTGTTTTCTTTGATTGTGGATAGGTAAATGGTCATAGCAAGTGCTTACTACTAGGGTGCTATTGGGGAAATGCTAGTATATGACATAACTAAGCAACATACATTTGATCACATAGCTCATTGGCTCGAGGAGCTAGGAGGCTATGTCGACTATATGACTATATATATATAATTGGTGGAATCGACAAATATGGTTGAGCTTGTACTTGCGTGGCATACCAATGTTCTTCCACGGGTGGCACACTGGGCTAATTGAGGTTTGAACATATGACGTCACAAGGATTTCCTTAATAGTGCACCCTATTGCCAACTAGTCTACAACTTAGGGGATGCTGACAATAATATTGTTACTATGCTCATAGGCATCAATCATGATCTTTGTAACTTGTGTGCATTTCCAATAGAGGATGCAAAACAATTTGCTCCATGGGAAGATTTGTTTTTCAAGCAGACTTCTACACTCAAGATAGTTAATGTAGAGAGTACATTTTTAACTATTTTGATAGAAATATACAGGATAATTAGCAAAAAATCCCTCATTGCAAATGATGATCAAGGAAATAGAAATTCAAGTTTGCTCACATGCACCAAACTTGTTTTCCTAGTGGAAGAGCAGGACCTCTTAACGAAAAAGAAATAATATTGTTCATTAGGCTAAATTGTGTATTTGGAATTACCTTTCTTTTTAATGGTTTCATGTATTCATGGATTTCGAAAATATAAAGCATTTGTGGTTTTCGTTCCCTTAGCAAATACACTTGCAATTCCTCTAGATCTCTTCTTGATGTTGTAAATTTGACCTCACTTGAGGTTAGCATTTGCTAAGTGGATTTTAAGTATGTGATTCTTAGGGTCTACCAATTTCATATTTTATGAGCTATTATGAGTTGTTGAAACACATATTAGAGAATAACTGAAGAGAGAGGTTGCTAGGTGATTATACATTCTTACTTTCCCTTACATTCCCTCCTCTGCATGGCTTATGTGTGTGTGAGAATAATAACAAAGGGATATATATTTATCTTGTAATGTATTCAAATAACTTTATAACTATAACATCTCCTTTCCCTTTTGGGTAAAAACGTGAAGGTGGGTAACACTTTCGTGAGAAACTAGTGCAAAATCGTCTTAGCGGAGGTTCTTCGGCCGAATAATATTTATTATTCAGCCGAATAATGTAGAAGTTATTCGGCCGAATAACTACTAACAGCTCTCTGTTTAGTTTAACGGGTATCCTCGAAATGCGTGCAAACCACTGTCGGACGGGAAAAAAATTTCGATGGTAGTTTATTCGCCCGAATAATTGTTCGGACCGAACAATTGTTCGGCTTAACGATTGTTCGGCCAAATAATTATTCGGCCGAACAATTATTCGGCCGAACAATTCTTCGGCCGAACAATTATTCGGCCGAACAATTATTCGGGCCGAACAATTTTTCTGCATAAAAAGCCGGCATCGTCTGCTATTTGGCTGTCGCTGTTGCATAATTCTGGACCTCGCAAGCGGGCCCCTCCTTGTTCCTTGCCACCACCCTGCATGCTCGACGACGACGCTCGTCTCCTGTTGCGTCGACGACGCTCGGCCGTTGTTGCTCCACCCCTTCCCTGAACCGCTGGTTGCTTGGCCGCTGTTGCTCCACCCTTTCCCAGATCCGGTGCTTGCTCGGCTGCTGTTGATTCACCGTTTCCGCGATCCGCTGCTTGCTGCGTTCGTCGACGAGTGTGCCTGGCGGATCCACAGCTCTGAAATTGGTGTTTTTTTGCAGCTCGGCGTAACGACGTGGAGTTATCGGCTGTTAAGGTAAATAAGTTTTGTCTCCTGTTATTGGTTTTCGAATTTTAAGTTTGTTTTATGTGGTAGTTTTAGAATTTTATAATTCTTTTCTGTCTTCTAATATTTTGTTGAAATGCGGTAGTTTGGTAGGTTAGTTCGTTTGTTTTTCTGGGGTTGTGATCGGTGCGTCGTTGGTGTTTCGTCTCTCTGCGCAGGGTTGATTGTTCGCCATCTGAAGGTATGTTTTCTCGTTTTGTTGTGTTCTTTTGATTTTGTTTTCGAATTTTTAAAGTTTTTGGTTGCTAACATAATTTGTCGATTTGTGAAGGAAATATTTGTCGTTTGGCGAGTTGGTGTCTGACCTGCTGCGGCATTGTGGATTGACGATCTCTTCACTGCGTGTTTGGGTTACAGGTATGTATCTTTTGGCGAAATTCGTTATTGGTAAAAATGGTTGTCTTTATTTTTAACATCTTATTTTATGGCCAGAGCAGAGTTTTTTGGCAAGAATAGTTTTTTGTATTGGCAAGAATAGTTGTTTTATACGTAATTTTGTATTGGCAAGAATACTTTTTTATATGTAATTTTATTTTCATGAGTTTATTCTGTATACCCTTTAACAGAGTTCTTGAACTCTGTTCTTGAACAGAGTTCAAGAACGCTGTTCTTGAACAGAGTTCAAGAACGCTGTTCTTAGGGATATTTTGTGTGATACATAGTGTAAAATAAAAGGAATTTTCAATTGACAGTTATTTTTCTTAGTAAGTTAATAAGAAGTGTTTCATGTTATTAGAATTTAATCTAAATTTTATAAAAGTTAGTATTTGTAATATTTATAGTATTATAAATTATAAATATTAAGTCCTTAATTATATTGCTGTAAGTCCTTAATTATTTTTTTTTAATAAATATTAAGAAATGTTTGTTTATTGAGATATAGAATGAAATTATAAGTGATCGATGAAGAATTTGTAAGGTTACTATACTACTACAATTAACTGCATTATAGTTTTTATCTGAATATGAGATGATTATTAATGTTATCTTTATGGTGCAATAGTAGTGCTGCTAGAGTTAGGAGAGGGACTTACAAAAAAATTAAGTTATACTACTCTAGGCACCACCACATTTGGTATGCAGTTCTTTATGAGAAATGTTTTCAAGTCTGAAGAATTAATAATTCCAATTTCAATATGTGTAAATTTTTTTATCATGAATATAAAGTAGGAATCTTTTAATAAGTGTATATATATATATTTTGTGAGATGTTTGTACATTGAGATATATAATTCGATCATATTTGATGGATGAAAAGTTTTTAAGGCTACTATACTACTACAATTAACTTCGTTATAACTTATATTTGATAACGAAATGATTATTAAATATGTCTTTACGTTGCAATAGTTTAGTTAATTAATTAGAGTTAGGAGAGGGACTTACAAAAAAACTTCACTTATACTACTTTAGACACCTTTACATTTGGTATGTAGTTCTTATTAGATATGTCTTTATGCTTGTAGAATAAACATGTACAATTTCAATATGTTATGAGTTGACGTTTGTGTAAATTTAGAAATCATATCAAATGGATAGAGTGGAGTCTTCGAAGCGAAAGCGTAGGAGGTCATCACATTCATCAGGAATTGGTGTTCCAATTGGTAGTCAGAGGTTGTCGAATTCACCACGGGGTTCGAATTTATTGTATGGGTCACAGTCAACTGATCACCAAAAAGTTGATAGGGGTACAAATGATTCTCCTTTGTCTTCTGTGGGAGAGCGTCGATCTCAACCTTCTGTTGGTATGAACATTAATGTTTTATCATGTATAATTTGTATTTTTGTGTGTTTTGAATTTTTGGACAAGGTTAATTCTTGACTACGGCTATATTTGAAGCAGAGCGAGGTTCAGAAGATGTGCGTAATTCGACAGAGCGAGAGGAAGATCAAGATAGGATTGTAGATGATGGAATAGGTGTGGGTACAGAGCAGGGTCCTGAAGATCCTCCTAGAGCTAGGACGACATATGTTCCACTAGCTGAGGATTGTACACCCATATCAACTTATCCATCTGATTTACCTGATGAGCTTCCATGGGAAGGTGTTGTGCAACAAACTATTCTTGAAAGTTGTAGATCCCACTATGACAGGTTGAACAATGATCTTTGTTCTTTGGATCTCCCTCCAGAGAGCCGACAAAGTCTAGAGATTGTTTTGGGGTCTTTGCAAAAATTCATTGATGCATACGAGGAACTTGGACCAACTACGAATGGTTTTTTTCATTTGATGCGGATGTGAAGGGACCAAGTTATGGGTCCAGACAAGTGGGAGGTTGTGAAGGAGAGAGTCACCAGAGAACAAGCCAATTCAATGTTCAATTTCAAAGAAGGCCTTAAGCGAAAAATGTTGAAAGTGCAATATTTCAAGCATCCTCAAATTGCACATTTAATATATGATCGGTTTCTTGCAGCTTATGGTCGATTGCCATGGAATGATGAGGTTCCTAATTATTTTTCTAGATTTTTCTATGCGAAGTTTTTTTTAGGTATGAAGCCTAACTATACTGATGTTCATTCTGACTTTTATGGAGTTGGAAAGGGTCGAATATATAATCGAAAAGGTGCTCTCAGAGACCCTGCGACTATTCAACCTCCACCTGAGATACCTCGTCCACTAAGGGTTGTGGCTTTAAGATCAAAGATGGATCCCACATCCCAACTAGGGATAGCTGCAAGGGAATCGGTAGGTGATGGTTTAGCATCAGCTCTTGTTGGAGTAGAAGTGGGTTTGGGTCGAGAGAGGGCTTGTGCTACTGTTCGTCAAAATTTTGTTTACAAGACGAATGACGAGGTAGATGCATTGAGCATCGATGATCTCAGGGCTTATGCTAAGTCTTGTCGAGATATAGCTTCAGATGTGTTATCCAATGACACATCGAATATGGGAGAGGTTTGTTGATTATGCTATGACAATCTATTTGATTTTTTATTATTCATTTTGAATTGAATTTTTTGCTACATAGTAATAAATATATTAAGCAAATGTATTTTGTTTGCAGTTTTCTAGAATGTTAAATGCACATAATTTTCGAGTCTCCAGTAGTCAAAATGAAGAGCGTCCTAGTCAAAATGAAGAGCGCTTTGGAGAGGTATTTTAATTATAATATTTATGATTGAACTTGATATTTTTTTGTTTGTTTGAATTTTAATGAATATCAATGTATCTTATTGTAAATTTGACTTATCTATGCAGGTTTCTTTAGATTCCAACTTTTTAGATGATTTACCATCTCTTGTGAGCTAATGATTTTAATTTTTTTGTTTTGGTTTTAAGTTAATTGCTTAATTTATTATATGTATATACTATGTTTTATTCATTAACAAAATTTAAATTTTAGGGGAGAGACTATTTGGAAATTGGGGGTGAAAATGTGGGTTCTTTGATGAATGCGGATATTGGCACCGAGGTAATTTTGTTGAACTAGAAATGATCTCTGATATAAGTTTAATGTTTTATATTTTTTGGATTTATTTGAAAATTGTTTGCATGCTTTAGGATTCATAAATTACTTTTGTACATGTTGCAGCTTGGCTCTTTGAGATCCTTTGGAGCCAAAGGGAAGACTCTAGTGAAAAAAAGTGGTGGATATGCATTCAAAGAATTTGATGTACAATTTTTTTATTAATTGAATTGTTTTTTAGATAAGTTTAATATCTTAATATCTTGAACTTAGTTTAAAATTGTTTAAATAATTTATGATCTAGATTTATAATTTGTTTTTCTGTGTATTGTAGGTTGAGTTGAGTCCCAGGGAAGGTCCTAGTGGAAAATAGTGGAAAGATATTGGTCCAGATGGACATTGGTTTAGACTTTATTGTTTTTGTTGATATATATATATTGTAGTTGTTTTGAACATGGAGGGTATTTATTTTTTGATTATACATATATGTACATTGAACTCACATGTTCATTAACTTTTTTTTTTTATTATATATGAGTACATGTTAATTATTTCTCATTTGGTAAAATGTTTAGAATATGTTTTGCATGAATGTTTAAAATGTTTTGATAATGTTTATAATATGTTTTGCATGAATGTTTAAAATATCTTGATAGGTGCAATCTAAGGTTAGGAAATGTTGAATGATGAGAATGAATGTTATGGAAGAATGAATGTTGGGAAAGAATGAATGGGAGGTGTTAGGAATGTTTAAAATGTCAATCTAAGTTAGGAAATGTTCAATGTTGAGAATGAATGTTATGGTAAGAATCAATGTTGGGAAAAAATGAATGGGAGGTGTCAAAAATGTTTGAAATGTTAAGAGTGAATGAAACATTTGATAGGTAATTTAAAGTTGTTAAGAGTGAATGAAACATTGAATAGGTAATTTAAAATTTGGAAATATTGAATTTGTAAAAAAAATTCATTTTGTTTCGTTGAGAAATGTTATGGAAAGAATGAATGTTGAGAAAGTGTTGAATCATAAGAATGAAGGTTTAAAATGAACTAAGAAATGAGATGTTAAAATGTAAAGAAATGAAATGATAGAAATTTTTGATAGAAGATCTACGAATTGTTTGATAAAAGTTTCAATTTTTAGGTAGTTTGATTCATATGTAAATTTTAAATTTCAATTAATGTTTTTCATATGTTTATTGTTTGATATGCATATGTAAATTTCAAAATTTAACTAATGTTTTCATATGTTCATTGTTCAGGTACTTTGTAGTTCGTGAATTTTTAAATGTTGAAATCATGGCAAATGGGGATAATGATTTTTTGTTTTTTAATCACAAATGAGGATTTCCGGATTGTGAAGCTTATGCTAAGTTAGATCAATGAATTTTAGACAACAATTCGATGAATTTTTATCGATTTGTTGTAAATAATCATTGCTCTAATTTAGCATAAGCTTCACAATCCAGGAATTCTTGTTTGTGATTAAAAAGCAAATGATTGTTATCCTCATTTTCCATGATTTCAGTTATGTGAACTTACATGTGAGAGATATATTATTTTTGTGCAACAATCATATATTTAAAAATTATATAGATTAACAACTTGTTTTAAAAAATTCATTCAGATTATATTTATTGGTGAAGTATATTAAAGAAACATGTTCGATGGATTAAAAGAATACAAAATTTAGTATGTTTTTTGGTGATTTTTCATTGGCATCAATCAATCAAAAGTAAAAATTCGGGGCGGAGTGGGGATAGCCACATCCGTTATCTCATCCCTTAGTGGTCTAATAGACATATGGGGACCCGAATAAATTACTTTTGAATTCCAAAATAATATTTGAATTCATTTTAAAGCATGTTAAAGTACAACCATTTAAGCTTTTATGTTAGTTTTCATTCAAGAAAATATTCATAAAAACTCAATGAAAAAATATACTGTGCACAACAATTGTGACACATGAACAAAAAATATATTGTACACAACAATTGACATGGACAAAAATATAGATCAATTTATTTTTGATATGTAGTTAAAAACATTGCAATGGAATGCCATCCTCAACTATCCGTTCATGGTCACATATGGATAGTTTACATTTTTTGGTTTTTAACTGTTTTTTTGATGGAACTTGTATCAACTTTATTCGAGATGCACATACTAAATTACTATACTGACAACATATAACATCGGGCTCATAATCTTGAAAGTAGACATAATTTTTAGTCATATGCGTTTGCTGAAAAAAATAGCCTTTTAAAATGATGGATCCTCTTTCGTATGTAAATCCGTTGTCGTTGTAGTCCTCCAATAACTTCATTTTTCCTTCAGTGCATCGCATCAAATAATATTTGACATTTTTGTTGTTGTCTACAGGTGCAATCACAGCGAAAACATCTCCTGTGCAAATTATAATTGGTGTTAGCATTTTTAAACGAATTAAATTGACTATACTTATGGCGATGGACTAGAATGAACAATTAACTTAAAAGTCAAGAACAAGTTTATTACCTTCTCTAACGAGATCTGAAATTATATCACCATCAGACGATATTGCTATTTCTTCTGATTCTAACTCTTCTACACTTGCCAGTGGCATTTTTCCTTTTGGATTAATCTTTGTGTGTCTCCAAGCTTTTACGTAGTTGTTTGTTATGTTTTCACAAACTTCTGTAGATTCAACATTTTCAATGCAAATATGACAAAAGCATGATTGCTTTCTACTGTCAAATGCAAACACGTTGTGAAATGATTTTGTTTGAATAGAGTGAAGATCTCTAGTCCCATGTATGGTGCTAGCGTCATATGGTATTGATCTATTTATATCTTGGACCCCAACAAGCCAAAAAAACCTACACAATAAATGATGAATCACTTTCAAAGAACAACTTTTAATGTTAGTGTACATATACGTAAATGTTAGTACATACATTTTTTTAAATTTCAAGAAATAATATAAATTAAAAAAATAGTGGACATACCTGCGCACATCTTTTGATTGTTGATTATAATCATGGCTTAGATTTAATTGACACCATTGGACAACCTCTGCAGCTGAATGAAACCGTGCAGAAGAATAGTTCATTTGCCATCTTCGAAGTGCTCTTTTTACGCATGCTCCTGCACTATCATGCTCACCTTTTCCATACCCAGTTTCAAAGAAATTCGAGCGATGTTTAATGTTCAGCGCTTAATGAAGTCGACATAACCAAAAAAATGATCGTGAAGATTTAAATTGACCCGCACATCCATCAGACCATATCCAATGCTCATTGAATTTGACTTCGCGTTTTTTCAGTGAGTCATAGAAAATATTTTCTATACAATGTTGAACAAAATGTGTATCATGTGTACGATCATCGCTGATATAGAAGTGATATTCTTTAATCACATCTCGATTGTCACATGTGCTTTCAATGCCATCAACATCCTATTGAGAATGTCTATATACAACATGGACAAATATCGAAACTTGGTCAGAGTGATAGTATTCACTCTGTATCTCTTTTTTTGCAGCAAATGTATAGTTTTTCGCAAAATCAACCACCAACAAAATTGTTCCAGGTGGAAAAATTTCACGAGACTGTTTGAATTGAAGATCTTGCCATCGTGCTCTATGTGAATGCTGGGTGTATTTATAAATTTCGCTTTCAAATTTTTTAAGAAAATCTGTGACGCATATCTTGTCTTCTAGCAAATCAATTCTTTTGGAATGTGAATCACTAGAACTTGTACTATAGTTGATGTATTCGTATCTCCTCCAATCAACATTTACATTTGACAACGATTGATCATTATCGATAGGATATTTATTGTGGAATAGCACCAAATTTCCACAATGATGACAATGTTTTCCATTGACACATTTCTTTGAATAAAATACTTCATCGTGATTTCTCTCACATAAAATTTGAGATATGAATTCACGTATCATCGGCGGAGGTGGTGAATTTGTCCAAAACATTTTACCAAATTCAAGAAACGTGTCATAATATAACTGAAATTGCACATGATAACGACAACAACATATATCACGTATAGTAATAGGTCGAACATACCATGGTTTTTGTTGCACAAATGTAGTGATTGATATATTAATTCCACGATGATCTTCCTTGAATTTATTGAACAATTGTACTTGTGTCATGTCCATTATATGTTTTGGTTGGCTTTCATATACATTTCGTGATATTCTTTTGCGTATCACATCTCTTGAATTTGGTGAAACTCAAGCATGTTCCAACCAATATTCTCGTACAATATCTTTAACACCTGCTCCTAATCTATCTTTGTAAGGTTGTCTACAAATAATTGCCCAGCAAGCAAGTTCATTATTTTCATCTATTTGCATTCTGAATTTGCTATGTTTGTATAATGTCTTTCTTGATGTTCCAACTGCTTTTGCTAGTTCTGTTGTCAAACGTTTTTGTTTAGTACTAGCTGAAAGAATTGCTGTATGAATTGCTTTACGTGCAGCACTGATATCTTTCTTCCTGGATTTTTCAAAAATTTTTAATGCATCACCTATATTTTCCATCACATTTTGTTTCAATTTCGACTCTTTTGTCGCTTTGTGAATACCCAATAATGATGTAGCACCTTCTAACTTCTTGGACACTAATAAACATCTCAAAATTTGTGCTTGTCCTGCTATTGAATAATCCTTGAGAACTTCATCATAAATTTTTGTAGCACGATATCGTGCAACATGTATTGGTAGTTTTTCTCCATATTTGTCGCAATCAATGTCTTATAACATTTCATCATCAATAGTAAAAGTACCTATACATCAAGTTAAATTTAATTTAACATATATCCAAAAATAAAATTCATTATAAAAAAATGAATTTGGAAAATATATGATATATACATACCAGGTCCAATTTCTGAATCTTGAACTTGATCTTCAATATTGACTTCATCGACATTAGCATGTAAATCACTATTTACATCTTCTACAATGTTCTTTTCAACTTCAATTTGTTCTTCTTGTACTCTATTTTCAATTTCCATCTCTTCAACATTATCATTAAATCTGTATTTATATCTTCAATAGTTCTCTCTTCCGTTTCGGCAACCCTTTGTTTTTTGGCAATATATCTGAGTTTTTGTTTCTCTCTATTATCATCATCATCACGTTTACAATCACCTTTTCTTTGACGTTTTCTCTTATTGCTCATGGTTGTTTAATCTATAGATGATAAATTAAAGAATCATGTTACTTTATAGTAAAAATAAATAAATTAAGATTTAAAAACATTTAGGAAATTTATAAAAACATGAACTGAAATTTACTTTACCTTATAAAATTTTTGTAAGAGTCTTTTGAAGAAGATCTCTTTGGAATTAGCTTTCCTTTGAAAAAACTCTCTGAACAAAAATCTTCTTTGAAAAAAACCTTCTTGGAAAGAAATAAGAAACTCCTTGACAATAAATTACCCACCCATTGGAAAATAATAAAAACACCTTGTAAATAAATCTTTGTTGTAAAACTCATTGCAAAAAAACCTCTTTGAAAAAATATCTACGAAAAAAGCCATTAGAAAAAAGTACTTTGAATAAAAACTTATTTGTAAACATATCTGGGAAAAAACCATTGTAAAGAAATAACTCTTTGAAAAAACCCATTTCAAAGAAATAAGAAGTACAAAACTACCTTGCAAAAAACCCTTTGCAAAATACCTTAGCAACATAACTATTTGAAAAAACTCCTTTCAAATAAATAAGAAGTGCAAAACTACTTTGGAAAAAAACCCTTTGCAAAATACCTTACCAAAACAACTCTTTGAAAAAATCCCTTTCAAAGAAATAAAAAGGAAAAATACTTTTTTTTTGCAAAAACACTTTCGAATACACTCTTTTTAAATACAATCCTTGCAAAGAACCTCCTTGCAAACATGTCTAAGAAAAGAAATATTTTGAAAAAACTCCTTGCAAATATGCCTTAAAAAAAAACACTTTCAATGTGTCTTTTGGAAAAAAGAAGAAGAAACATACTTTATAAAAACCTCATTTTGTAAAAAATGTCTTCTTTGCAAATATGCAATAAGAAAAGAAATATTTTGAAAAAACTCCTTGCAAATATGCCTTAGAAAAAAATCACCTTCAATGTGCTTTTTGGAAAAAAGAATAAGAAACATACTTTGTAAAAACCTCCTTTCGCAAAAAATGTCTTTTTTGCAAATATGCAATAAGAAAAGAAATATTTTGAAAAAACTCCTTGCAAATATGCCTTAGAAAAAAAACTCCTTCAATGTGCCTTTTGTATAAAAAAAAAAAAAACATACCTTGTAAAAACCTCCTTTTGCAAAAAATATCTCCTCCTTTCAAAATTAGTTTGACAAAAAAATGCGAAAATAATGAATCGACTTTAGGTTTATTTATATGAGTATAAAAAACTCTTTTATTCTTCTTCTTCTTCTTCTTCTTCTTCTTCTTTTTTTTTTTTTTTTTTTTTTTTTTTTCGTCGACGAGTTTTTTTTTTTCCGTTTCATTATTCAGCCGAATAACCTTCACCATAATTCACGGCGCCGTAACGGAAAAAAGTTATTCGGCCGAAAAATTATTCGACTGAATAATTATTCGACCGAATAATTATTTCGGTCGAATAATTATTCGGCTGAATAATTATTCGGCCGAATAATTATTTCGGCCGAATAATCTCTGAAACATGAAAGATTCACATCTCTGCAGAATTTTCAGATTTCTCCATTTTCGAAAGGGAAAAATCACCTCTTACACAACAAAACGAATGTCACACTTCATACCAGTAGATTCATCATTGAATCTACTTTACGTGGGTATAAATTTTGTTGTATATAGATAAGAACTGATATTTTTTAAGTTTTATTTTCGTAACATGTGTCGAGTTATGATTCAACTCTTTAAAAAACGGAGAAAAGAAAAATCCATAACTTTAAAAATACCACACCAAAAAAATCGAAAAAAATGTGGAACTCCTTATTGGCGTGTCTACATCAAAAAGGTGTTCGTAGATTTTTTGCTTTTATAGCGGATTGAGAGAAAAGTGGTGCAACAAAAAAGTTGTTGAAAATCGACTGAGTTTCTCCATTGATCGACTTTAAAAAAATATAATAATTAGTATATAAATCCATTGGATGCAAACTTATAGTCAGGCACTAGTACATTGTGTGTAGATTGTCGTAGCATTTTCTGTTTTTGCAAAAAACAAGTCTAACAACGATTTTAGTGGCGCAACAAATCATAACTCTTTTGTAGTCTTTTCATTTTATAAGAACACACTGTCAAACATTTGCGAAATCGACATATCAAATCTTAATAAAAAAAATTGAAAAAATTATGAATAGAAAGCTAACATAATTCTATAAAAGATTTCTTTTTACGGCAAAGTGAAATTTTAAACAAAAATATCACTTTTGTTCACCCGAAGTTGAAAAACATGAAAAAACCAAAATTATTTTCTCACGAGACCCCCCAAAATAGACACCCATCTTCATTTTTTCACCCTTTTCCATTTTACTCTTAAACTTGGAAATATGTATGAATTTGAAGAATTAATGAAGCTAATATTGAAGCTCTTTTTGTCTAATTTTATTCTCTATAAAGAAAATATGTGTCAAATATCATACTATTTGGAATGGTATCATAAATCATATTCCATATTAACATTTGTTTTTGCCAACATAATGTGTTGTTTGTTTATCCGTTAAGCATTAATAGAAAAATTATCATGTTTTCACAGTACCTTGGGATCTTATGTAAATTTTCTAACCTCTCTATGAATTAATTGACAACTTCTAGGAGGAAATTGTATTTTTTATGTAAAAAATTTGGAGGCAATTTTGAGTGTATTTACTTGTGGATATTACTAGAAAAGCTTAGATATAATATTCTTTGAATTAAAATTATGTAAATAATCCTTTTGACACCCAAACGTGTCTTGGAAGACACTTAAATTGCATTGGAGTGTTAAAGGTAAATATTGGAAAGAAACTAATATTTAAGGTCAAATATCAAAACCTTGTTTTGGCACACTGCAAATGCCTTGGGGTTTTAAGGATAAATATCATAAAGAAACCATGGTTTAAGTGCAAATCTATATAGTCTTAAAAATTTATAAGTTGCCAGTTGCGATTTTTTGTAGTCATTAATAGTTGAGAATGGATTGTCGTGATCAGAGTATCTGAATGCTTATTAGTCTATTTCTGCCTGCAGAGCAGTAGAGATTATAGGAATCGATTCCATAGAATTGTATTAGTTTGGCATAATAAACAAGGCTTTTTAACCTAAGTTTTAGCTGTGTTTTTTCTTTACAACCAATCAGTGGTTTTGAAACCTTATTTGGCCTTATATCAAGGCAAGGCAATCCAAGGAAGTCGATGGCAAGATGGCAAGTTGCATGATGTAGGGAGGGTGGCAAGCAGGGAACGAGGCCAAGGATCGTGGCAGTCGGTGGAAAGGTGGCAAGATGAATGTTGTAGGGAGGGTGGCAAGCAAGGAGCGAGGGCAAGGGAGCGTGGCGAGCTGTATCGTGTGTGCGCTACATTTCATCTCTGGCGAAGGAAGCTTACCTTAAAAAGCCTCATAGCCGAGGACCATCAATTTATAAGAATCTGAGTCCTTTGTTGTATAGGATAGCAGAGTGAATCGAAAGAGATTCTTAACGGGTAAAAGGATGGACCTTCTTGCTTTTATGGGGACTGCTTAAACAGGGTTTCTCAGTAAGGTCAATGGGATTTAGTGGACCTAGCATGGACGTAGCAACCCATTATTTATGATGCAGTAGGGAGCCCATTATTTTTGTTGTAGTACGCATTTGAAAGCACATAATGTTCCAGTGGACTCATTTGATTCAGTACCGAGAGCACCAATTGTTGATCCACCAACATCAAAGATTACCTCACGATTCAAGTGAGCAATGCGTCTCTTCTCAGCTAGGAGATCATCTTCACTCTGGATTGGCGAGCAACGCATCTCTTCTTAGCTATCTCTTCTCAGCCAGGAGGTCATCTTCACTATGTATTGATGAGAAAATACTTTCAGTAGTCTTTGTTTCTTGATGTAAATTTATGTATGCATTTCTCGCAAAACAAAGACATTCTGCATAACATTGGAATCTTCAAGAGAAAACCTATCTGTACTTTTATTCATTCAAGGAGAGAATACAAATCTATATACCTTCTTTTATTCTTGCACAGAGAAAGTCATCAAATAGGATGTCCAAGACTAATTCATAATCTCCATCTCCCTATAAATATGGAACCAAATCAATCTCTATCTCCCTCAAACTCGATGCATGTCCATAAATCACTATTTTTGGTTGAGTATGTTATTTTACTAAACAAAAGAAGGCTACTATTTAATATGACTGTCATTAAAGAATCATTTAACTCATATTTTTCAAAGCTTCTATCAAGGCAAAGAAGGGAATAAGTTAGGTTCCTCTTGTTGCTTTTTTCTATGGTGGCATCGAATCACCAACAATGTATCAAATTGATTACGAGACCTCTACAATAAAAATTTGAATTGAAATGGGGAGCAGTAATTTTACAGGTATTTGAAATATGAAGGCAGGAAAACAAAATTCAAATTCAAAAGGGCCGACATAGGTGAGAATGTTGCGCACAAACTCACCTGCAAGAAAATTTGAAGTTGTGAAATAAAGAGAAATTCAGTTTATTCATAAGGAAATCAACCTCCAACATACCTCATCCTATCCTACGTCTACAAGCTCGTCCTCCACTCATCATTCTCAATGGTTTAACTTTGTTAGGGCTCCCAATTTCCTGCAAATCCCGACAGAGCTAAACAACCGAGACACCACCAAGCTAGAACTAATAAATAAACTCATTGATCATATCCCATATCCACTAATTGACAAACACAAACGCAGTTGTAGACTGTGTGATTTTTGCAATTAAGATAGCGTTGCTTTCTCAAGCCCTCGTCAGGGCATATGGAGGTGTGTGTCCAGCTAGTCCATGTTTGCAACGATGAGCCTCGGGTAGAACCTGCATACCTTTATTCAATTAAAGGGAGTAATCAGATACGAAATAGTTCCCTAGATCCACTCATCGGAGTCCATCCTCAACTCCAGGATTACCTTCATTTGTTGGTTATTAATCCAAGGAGGGATTCGTCTGGGTAGATAAAATCCAATTAACAGAGTGCCTAATGATCATGGCCCCATAAACCCATACCATTAATGGCTACACTTATTTTCTCCCTTTATCTTCAAATGTGGCTTCACCCACAGCAGCTGGATATCGACCATTTGCCTCAATGGGTTGAAAAGAGGAGTCCAGTTCTTGAGGGACAGGATGGAGATGCCCCAATACCATTTACCTTTCATAATGTTTTATTTATCATTTGCAGACTGGAATACAAAGGTTATCCTGGAAAAAAGATGAATAATTGGAGAGTATTCTTTTCCGCAAGGTCCTTCTAACCACATGGTTTCATGGGATATTGCACCCACTGCCTGCCTACACGAGGTTGCATGTGCATGAAGGAAGAGGGGATTTCTTGGTGCATGGCCTCAACGTGGCAATGTGTGGGACGTGGCTCTCCCGTTGAGACGAAGTCTTTATGAAACTCTCAATTGTTTAATTACCCCATGTTATTTTCAAATAAGTTGCATTCCATCCTGACTCAAAGAAAATACGAATCTCTAAATACGACAGTCCTCTTGCACTTTAAAACAATGCAAAGCAATCCCTAAAGGCAGGGACTTGCTGCTACGCAGCCCACCTTGTTTAGATTATGTATGTGTGTGAGATATACATATTCATACTTTAGAGAGAAACAAACATGATTTATTAAAAAATGGAACTTAGTGCTAAGATATTCAGCCTCCTTTCTTCAAAGTTCATAAACATAATAAAAATTGAAACCTTATTGCAAAAATGTCATATATATTTATAAATTCTACTTTTTTCAAGATAGAAGATTGTTTAATAAAATAAATATTCTATAAATTAGAAAGAAGAAATGTTATGAGATTTAGATGTCAAATTTTATTGTTCATTCAATTTGAAAAAGTATTTAAGCAAAGAAACTTTTACACAGCCTTAAACTTGAGATCTATGAGATATCAAGACACATTCAAATATGAATAAAATCATCACATAGTTATATGGATAATTTTTACAAGGAATTTAAGTTCTCTAAGGAAGTTTATATCACTTCAAAAAATTAGGGAGAAATGCTTATATTCCCATAAGAGTAAAAAATATTTTTGTAATATATTTCTATGTCATCTTCTTAAGTTGGTGATGAAGAATGAAGAACACAATAATTAGATGAAATTTACCTCAACAAACATGGATTTTTTGTCTTTCTTGCTTGTGCAATCTTTTTATTGACATCCATTAAGTCTTCAATTGTAGGAAATTCGTTGAAGACATATTGTAATTACAAGTTTTAGCACTAATATAAACTTTGAAAATGTATAACAAATTAATAGGATCAGGTTTCCATCATCCTCCCCCCTTAATCCGAAGGGGTGTTCGTGAGTCCAAGCATTTTTCTAACCTTTTCAAGATTTTCTCTTCCAAGCTCTTTGATGAAGATGTCTGCAATTTGCTCATTTGTGGAACAATGTCTCAAATGAATTGTCTTGGCCTCGACGTGATACTGAATCAGATGGTACTTTGTTTGATGTGCTTAGTTTGATCATGGAATATGGTATTTTTGGCCAACTTGATTGCATAAGTATTGCTAATCAGTAGAAGAGTAGAATTGACCTATTTCTCTTGTAAATCTTCAAGTATTTTCCTAAGCCACTCAATATCCTTTGTTACTCTTGTTGCAACCACATATTCTTCCTTTGTGGTGGAATATGTAGGAATAGACTATTTGTGTGATCTCCAAGATACAGTTGTTGATCCAAGACTCGTGATGCAACCTGAAGTAAAAACTCCATTCTCTTTGTCACCATCAAATTTTAAATCATAATATCCAACCATATTGAAGTCATCCACCTTATAATATTTGAGTCCAAAATCTGGAGGCACCTTCAAGTATTTTAGAACTCTTTTTGCAATAGACCAATGTCCTTCACAAAGTTTTTGCATGAACTTGGAAAGGATCCCAAAAACAAATGAAGTATTTGGTCTGGTGGTGGTAAATTAGATAAGACTCCTCACAATATGTTTGTACCCAGTTTCACCCTCAAATGCATTCCCTTATTTTGATGTGAGCTTCAGGTTCTGTTCCATTGGAGTACAGAGAGAATTACACTCTATCATGCCAAACTTGTTCAACAATTATCTAATGTACTTCTTCTAGGAGATTAATATGTACGTTGGATTACGAGTCACATCAATTTTCAAGTAGTAGTGAAGATGTCCCAAATCTATAATCTCAAATCCATCCTTCAATTCTTTAATGTAGCTTTCATTATTCCTTGTCGGGTGATTCCATGAAGATGGGTAACTCTTTTTGGCCAAATATGACGGTGAAAAACATAAATTTTACCCATGTATTAAATTGAAGCCCTCGAAACTCATACTTGCCTTATGAAATTTGACATGCGGTTGAAAAACAAAATGTAAAGAATTATGTTGGATTTCCAATGATATTTTTTTCGAAATATACCAATGCCATATATCGTGTCGAATTTTCATTTAATGAAACGTGTGTACTTAAAAATTTGAAGAGCAATTAACAAGTACTCTGTGTGCATGCACAATAAACTAATGTTGAATAATAATTTTAAAAAATGAAATATGTGAACATGATCTAGACAGAGTGCACTGGGGCTTACATATTTTTCTTTTAATTTTTCTCGAAAAATTATATTTATTATTATTTTTCGAAACTTACCAATGTATATTTAAGTCGCATTTTGCACACGTGTGTGCGTGCACGAAATCTTATGATTTTTTACATAATTTGCAAAACTAAAACTACCATTTTAAAGAGGACATGTTTATCTAGGGCTTGTGTATTTTTTCAAATTTTTTGGAAGTGTATTTTGAATGTTGTGGATTTATCTTTGAGCTCAATCGAAGTTGTCCGCATGGTTTTTTAGGGCAAGTTTTAGTAGAAAATTAAAAACAACAAACATATGAAGATAAAAATTCGTAACTTTTATATATCTGGATAGAGGATTCATTGACGAATCCAATGGTATTAAGTCTGCTCATTAATAAGTATTTAATGCCATAGTTCAACTCTGTGTAAGGAAGAAAAACATTCCATTCTGCTGAGAAAGGGGCTCTCGGCCTGTATTTTAAGCCCTCGATCGAGCTATTTGCTCGATCGAGCTTTTTCAAAAACCTTGATCGAGGGCTTAACAGAACCTCGATCGAGGGTTTAATAAAACCTCAATCGAGGTCTTGTTAAACCCTCGATCGAGGTATTAGCTCGATCGAGCGTCTGTCAAAAAGGCTCGATCGAGGGTTTGTCTGTGTAAAAAAATATATAAAGCAGCCTAGGCGAAACCGCAAAAGGAGTTGGCAACAATTAATGTTGCCAACTACCCTTCCCTCCGAAAAACAACAACGAACCTATATATAACTAACAAAGAAGGATTCACAAAATACAATTTACTTCATTTCTAGTTTTTTTTTTCCATTAGAGATTTAACAATTTGATCTTGTTGAATTGGAGATTTGTGAATTTGATCTTGTTGAATTAGAGATTTGTCATTTTCATATTGTTGAATTAGACCTCATTAGACATGTAAGATATCTTTGTAGACATAATTCAAGATTTCATACTAACATTTTATTGTTTGTTATAATAATTTGAAAAAAAAATTGTTTGTTTTCATTGTAAATTGATTCATGTAAGATTTCTTTTTAGGCATATTTCAAGATTTCATACTAACATATTGTTGTTTCTTATAACATTTTGAAAAAAAAATTGTTTTTTTTCATTGTAGATTGATGGAGAATAAAAAAAAAATACAAAGAAAACATGCTAGACAACAAAATGTCAATGAAGAACGTGAGTACAATAGAAAACGAATGAGACAACAAAGAGCAAGGTTGAGAGAAGAATAAGATTGGACATTTGATGCAACAAATTCCAATGGAGGACAACCAAGGTAAATTATTGAATTACATGCTATCATAATTTAAATATCATGCTACATAATTTACAAAATTAGTAACAATTTTCCAATAAATCTAAATAAATTTCATAATTTAATTTGTTTCATATTTATTTGTAATTATATGCTTATTTATTTCATGAATTTGTTATTTAAATTTCAAAGTTTGCAACAATTTTTATGTTAAATGAACAATTTTCAAGTGGCTTTAAACCAAACTTAAATTAGAACAATTTTCAAATGAAACATGTAAATTTATATTTTATTTTTATGTTATGATATGAACATATTTTTAACTATTTTCAAATTATTTCAAAGTTGCTAACAATTTTCAAATTATGCTTCAAAGTTGCTTTAAAACAATTTTCAAATTATTTCAAAGTTTGCTAACATTTTTCAATTTTATTATCCTACAATTTTCAAATGAAATGTACACTTAGATTCTATTTTCAAGTTAAAATGTATATACATATTAACTATTTTGAAATTTCTAAACTTTATTAACAATTTCAATGTTATTAGAATCATTTTCAAATTAAATGTACACTTAGACACTATATTTTCAAGCTAAATTGTACACATTTAACTAATTGCAATTTTTTAAGTTACTAACAATTTCAAGTCAAATGTAATTTCAATTCTTGTTTTGTTAGAAAATTCGATTTCAAAACAAATGAATGAATATTTTGAAATTTACATGTTTGATAGTTATGTATTAGTTAGAATTTATTCAATTTGAAAACAAATGAATGAATATTTTCATAGTTATGGTGGTTGGCAATATTTTTATAGTAATGAATATTTGAATATAAATGAATGTTCAAAGAGCTATTTAATTATAATGTTTACTTTTAAAAAAAATTCATTTATCACATATATTTTTATTTGCATAATATGACATATTACCATGATAAGATTAATGATTAGAACCGTATATTTTGTTAGGACAAATTGGAAATAATTAAATTTGCAATGTTTGCAACCTTGCATTGATATGTGAAGCATTATTGATAAAAAATCCTTAAATTGCAATTTATGATAAAATTACAATTTCCATTTAAATGTCTATTGTTGAAATTACAAAATCATCAACTAATAAAAATGTTATTTTGCATTAAAAATTATGAATTTCCCCTCTATCATATCACTACAATGTTTTTAATTAAATATCGTATTCATCTCTAAATCAATGTTTTTTTCCCCACATTTAGATTATAATAGGTATGTTATGATGGGTAGAAAATCAATCTCAAATTTTTATTTCACTTATATACAACATGGGATGCATAATGTTGTCCTTGAAATTCTAGGGTAGAAGTGTTGTAATCATTTATTCTTTGCATGGTGATTTGCAACTTGTATTTTAAATATTTATTTATTTATAAATTATACCATAAAGTTAAAATAATATTTTTCTTGTAATGTAAAAGTAAAATGGACATAAATTGCATAAAGAAAATTTGTCCACAATTATATAATGTGATGATTGTAAATGATATTAATTTTTATGCCCACAATAATTTTTATCAAGTTATTAATAATTATCTTGACTTAAATATATATAGTTGATTTTCAAGTTACTAGCAATTTTAAAGTTAAATGTACAAGTTACTACAAATTTTGCTTCTGTTGCAAGTTCGGATCTGGGAATAATCCATGTCCGCTTAACTATGGGAAGTACTTGGGCATAAGCCCTAAAACTCATTATGAGGAGTACCACAGGAACCCCGAAGTAGCTGGCCCATTGAGAGGACCTGCTAGCGAAAAGGGCAATGACCCCTACCTGATTGACTAGTTTCCACCCGTGAGGTATACCAAGAGCTGTCGTTTGTGGCCAAGCAGTTATTAGTTTTACCTGAGCCGTGGGGTGAGGGGTACTACCCCAATACGCAAGTCGTCAGACAGCATTGGTGGCCAAGTGAAACACCTGAATTGTTAGGAAGCCTAACATACCTGGGGTCCATATCTATTTTCAGCTGAACTGTTGTCGATCACTTCCGCGCCGTTTTAGATCCAACGTCGGCATTGCAGTGTTCGTTCGGGGCTCGTACAATGCAGAGGTTAAGATCCTAGTGGGAGGCCTTCACTAACACCTCGGGGTTTTGGTGTAACGGTTCATATCACTTGAGCAATTTGAAATTTCAAGTTACTAGCAATTTCAATTTACTTGAGCAATTTCAAGTTACTTGAGCAATTTCAAATTTCAAGTTACTAGCAATTTCAATTTTTACTTAGAACAATTCTCAAGCTAAATGTATTAGTTGGAAAATTCAATTCACATACAATTTTCAATTTTTCAATTTCCACATCAAATTTCAAATTACTGGCTATTTTAAAGTTCAATGCACAACTATGAAGTAACCAATTTTCAGTTTGTTTTAATTTACATGTTACGCAGGGAGAGATTATGGTCAGACATCACATCATGGTGATCAAGAATCACATGACCCTGTGTCCCCTCATGATCTTGATTGGCCATCACATGACACCTTTCCCTCTCACATTGAAAATATAATTGGGAGTTGCAGTGGGGTTGGAAGGGGTGGAAATTTTCTAGAGGATTGTGCAGTTGTTTCTGCACAAGAAGAGATTGGGAACTCGATCCCTAGTCGGAGAGTTAGAGAGCATGTCAATAACATAATCAAGTCATATTTTGAACAACATTCAACGATGGCACAAGCTCAAATCCTACATGGGTTGATAAAACACAAAAAATTGAAATGTGCCACAAACTTGTTGAGTTTTCAAGATGTTAAAACAAAAAAGACATGCCAGAATGCAATAGAAAATGTAAGAACTGCATTATCTTCATTTGGAAAATCAAGAAACAATGATACCTGAGTTGCTCGTAAGGCAATTACAACGGCTATTGTGCCACAAAGCACCTCAAGAAATCGAATGGTATCAACAATGGCATCATTGCTCAATGTTTCAAAAAGAACATTGCTCAAATATACTAAATTCAGGGTCCGGATAGATGAAAGTGATGAAGCTGCTTGTTGGGATCTTATTTGTAGGGAACCCTATCGAGATAGGATGGTAGCAAGCATTAGAGAGAAGGTGATAGAGTTTTGGGATAGTCATTCTTGTGCTATTCCAGATCGAAAGCATGTCCTGCGACAACGTTTATCCAGAGGCATTTATCAGGAGCACTGTAAGCATGTGATGGAGATGACGGGAGTTGCACTTTACGAGGAATTCCAAGAAACCAATCCTGGTGTTCAAATATCATTTAGCATGTTCAACAAATTGAAACTGTGGTATATTAGGCCGAATACGATTCGCGACACTTGCTGCTGTTGGTACCACGTTGAATTTCAACTATACTATGACACATTTCTGGATTTTTGCAAAAGGAACTGGAACGGTGTACTAGCTCCTCACACAGTGTGAGATTTTATTTGTATGATACTATGCAACAGGAATCCTGAAAATGTGTTTTTCAATAAGAGGTGTGTAGGTGGGAGAAAATTCCATGAATGCAGTGATTTGACATTGTTCCATAGGAACTTTCCTATCAATCCAACACACCATGGATTGTCAGATATCACCGTTAGGTGGAAGAGGTACGAGTACGTCACCATGAATCCAACACCTTCTTCATCTGTGCCATCCAAGAGGATCGACTTGCTCGATGATGAGATTCATGTTTCAGATTTCATGGAGAAGTTTCAAAGTCATCTTTATAAATACATAAAGCACTCCCATAGGTCCAGGTGGCAAGCTTCGGAATTCAAACATTCCCGTGAGGTATTTGAGCTGGGCACAATCTTATCAGTGGTAGACTTTGCGGAGAACTACACCTTTGCTCCTTAGAGAGAGATACAAAGCGAGTACTATCACTCCGACCAGGTGTCTATCTTCGTACATGTGTTGTATAGACATGCTCAAGAAAACATTGATGGTAGGGATAGCACTCCCCAGTCACGTGAAGTGATCAAGGAGTACCATTTTTATGTTAGTGATGATCGTGAGCATGACACATTGTTCGTTCAACACTGCTTTGGGTTGATTTATGATTCATTCAGGCAGAGAGGCGTATCATTTACTGAACACTAGATTTGGTCAGATGGGTGTGCAGGGAAATTCAAATCGGCACGCTCATTTTATTGGTTGAGTCGCCTGCAAAAACAGACATGAATCTGACACACTTGGAGCTTTTTTGAGACAGGGCATGGGAAGGGTGAACATGATGGCACAGGTGCATGTGTGAAACGAGCACTTCGGAGGTACCAGATGAGTCATGGTGTAACCTGACTCAAATGCTCCACTGAAGTAGTTGATTGGTGCACACGTCATTTGGGACATCAGGTCGCGAACAAGCAAGGCCGGTGTGCAGGTAATAAACTCCAAACTCAATTAATAAGCTAATAACATTCAATATCAACATTTCCAAAAGAACACATGTACTCGATAGGAATTTACATATGACAAATTGAATTCCATGCAGGTTCTTCTGGGATGTTTCCCTTGGAGATGTTAATAGATCCATTCCATGGTATTGTGACACCATCCCTGGTACAAGGGAATTGCATTCTATTCGAAGTAAAGATATGGGGGACATATTTTCCATTGAAACGAGGAAGTATGCCTGCTTTTGCAATTTTTGCATTGATGAAAATGGATGCGGGCTTGATCACTGTGAAAATGATTTACATGTCAAACCATGGAAATATGTATCTCTTAATCCAAAGGGCCCACATCCAATTCCAACATGGCAAGAGATGCACACTGAAGAGGCAATGGTCTCATTAGATCATGATCGAGTTTCCGATATGGTTAGGGAAGGTATAAGAGTCTTCATTAAGTTAGTTCATTATATCTTACACATATACAAATGTTGTACAAATTTGCACGTAGGACATTTGAATAATATTTGTAATGTATCTTGCAGGTGATGTATTGATTGTCATTGCACCTGTCCACAACCAAGAAAATGTTGCATACTATTTGATGCGGTGCACGAAAATAAAGAGTAGATTGGTGCGACCCTACCAAGATGGGGAATTCACATACCAGGTTGGAGACATGGTTCTAATGGGACACTTTTTTGAAAAAGTGAAAAAACAAGGTGCTCACATTATTTATAGAGATTTTATGCTTGGATATATATCATGTCAATACAGTCATTTGGTGGTTGCAGCTCGGATACCTCTAACATAAATCAAGGTGAAGAGAGGTGATCCAAAGAGATGGAAGATGATAGAAGCTGACCATGATCGTATTATGGAGACTTGAATTCCTATAACCCATTGGCCAGATGAATGAGTTACATGTATGCCACTTGCATACATGTCATAATTTTTCATGTTGTCTTGTGTAATATGTTTTTGCAGATTTTTGTGGAGGTTGTTTTATAAATGTATTTTTGTATCTATGCTTAATGTCAAGAATACAAATACCGGATAGGAGGCTTTTGTGAAATTTGAGTCATGGTGCTCTAATGTGAATACACTTGAACATGTATAAGTTCTAATTTTAGATTTTGATTTCAAATACAATTGTAATGTAATTGATAATTTAAAATACATCTATACAATGTGGAATGGTGAAATTTAAATTTTGAATTGTACAATGTATTCTAATTTTAAATTTTGATTCCAAACTTGAAAATTTTATATATTATAATTTCCAGGTTAAACCAAAATCAATAAACTTATGTATTTTAGGTTTTAGGTCACTAAATAATTGCTTCAACTAAGTAAAATTCATGATGGCCAAAACTTAATTTCTATTTTCATATTTATAAGAATGGAAATCATGTGAAATGAGTTTGGGTAGCTTGAAAACACATAACTATCATAAGTACCTTGAAAACACAAGAAAAAAGGAATTGAGAGATAACTACAGTGGTTAGCATGCAATGCATGCCCACTTAATTCAATTTAGGAGTATGATTATTAAGGCATACATTGTTTATGTAATTGAGAGTCCCCACACCTTCAGGGAAATTTATATGGCTCTAGACTTTATCCTTAAACCTCTAGACTCTTCTATGTCCCTTGTATTCATATGTGACAATTCTCTATATAATCGATACTCAATGTTGTCACCTACCTTGAACTTGAATTTGGTGATCGATTACCATTTTGTGCAACATTCTTTAATATATGAATTTAGAAAATTTTGGGCATTATAATTATTGTTTGGACCACACATTCTTGTATCGATAACCTAGAATTTTTGCTATTTAGGACTATTGTGTTTCCCTTGATTGTTCATAGTCTATCATTGAAGCTTCAAACAAAGGTCTCATACATACCCATGTGTGGTATATATGTGACTCTTCCTTAGCTATATTTTTTGTGACGTGACCGCAATCAATCCATAGTTTTTAATTTTTCTTACTAAGGGAAATGCAGGGCACCAAAACACTCCTTCAATTTGGTTTCCTTCCAGAGCGATTGATTAATAATTAGATTGACCTTGCTAGTAGAATTTTTACATTCGTGGGTGACATTTAGTTATGGTGATTTGGTGGTTGAAAATCCCTTTGCTTGACACTTGTTATAATTCACATAATGAATGTTCGTCCATATCATCAAAATGATTTGTAAGGTTTTGTCATAAATAGTTGGGAAGCATAGTCTCACAAAACATTATTTTGTTTGTTGATGTAAGCATTCATTAACTTTACATACTCGCATTCAATTTAAAAAGTTATTTTGTACATGTTGATGTGAACATTCAACATACTAGCATAGTACATGGAAAGGTAATAACTTGTACATGCCTTCATATACGCAACTTACCTAGTTGGATCAAATGGTGTCATTATCTACATTTGTCATCAAAACATATATCATATGAAATAGTTGTACAAGCATAGTTTCTACCATAGTTGTACAAGCATCTGCTATCAACATATTTCCATTTCTTATATTAACTAGGTGGTTATGCCCATTGCCAAGAAAACATACCATACATTTATGACTTTAGATTAGAGCACACACTTAAAAGAAAATAACACAAAGATTACCTACATACTATATAACTTGTAATTATATAATTTTGTCTCAAGGGATATTTCACACTCTCAATGGACAAAAACATTCTTATATACAACAACACATTGAATTTTCAATTGAAATTACACATTAAATTTTCCATGTAATTGAATTGGAATGTGGAAACTGTAAGTGAATTGTAATGTGTAGACAGCATAGTGCAAAATGTCAATTTCAATTTTCAATTTCAAATGTATTCTAATTTTAATTTTTGATTTCAAATACAAAATTGAGAATTTAAAATACATCTATATACAATGTAAAATTGTAAAATTTAAATTTTAGATTGTACAATGTATCATAATTTAAAATTTTTATTTCAAATGCAATTGTAATGTAATTGAAATTGAACTTGTACATTGGAACAACACATTGTATTCTCAATTGAAATTACACATTAAATTTGAGATTTTAATTTTAAATTGTAATTGAATTGGAATGTGGAAACTGTAAGTGAATTGTAATGTGTAGACAACATAATGCAAAATGTCAATTTCAATTTTCAATTTGAAATGTATTCTAATTTTAAATTTTGATTTCAAATACAAAATTGAGAATTTAAAATACATCTTAATAAAAGGTAAAATTGTAAAATTTAAATTTTAGATTGTACAATGTATCATAATTTAAAAATTTTATTTCAAATGCAATTGTAATGTAATTGAAATTGAACTTGTAAATTGGAACAACACATTGTATTCTCAATTGAAATTACACATTAAATTTGGGATTTTAATTTTAAATTGTAATTGAATTGGAATGTGTAAATTGTAATTGAATTGTAATGTGTATACAACATAATGTAATTAAAATTTCAATTATTAATTTCAAATGTATTCTAATTTTACATGTTGATTTCATTTATGCAATTGTAATGTAGTTGAAAACGAGCTTTTAAATTGCAATTGAATTGGAATTGAAATTACACATTAAATTGGAAATTTTACATTGTAATTGAATTGGAATTGTAATTTCAATTTTAAAATGTAATGTATGTATTCAATTCTAAATTTTGGAAGATGTGAACTCTAATGTAGTCGAAATTTGCATTTTAAATTGAACTAAATTGTAACTGCACATTAAATTTGTATTTGAAACGACAAAACATAAATTTGTAACTGTAATAACTATGTCCAGATCTAATATAAAAAACAATCGATTTCAAATCATATACAAAATACACATGAAAACATCAATATGATAAAATATACAAAATATCCAAAAGTCCATATCTAAGTCCATATATGATAAAAGTCCATGTATAAATGATATGAATCCATATCCAAAACATGATAACGTATATATAGATCGTCCAAAACATGAAAATATATCAAATATGAAAATATTCAAAACATGAAAATGCATAGATCATCAACTCATTGGCCACTACCCCCACGAGGCCTATGATCATCCCTCTGATTGCCCTCCTGTGCAGCAGCCCGCTGCTGTCTTTGAGACTATAAACCCTCAAGGAATTGTACCATATCCGTTGTGTCAATGGTGATATCCAGGATCTGGGTAGGAATACGGGTAGATGGCCCTTCATCAGGATAATGTACTCAAGGTACATCCCAACTACGTGTGAAATCCAATGCAGCGCTGACACCCGCCTATTGTGATGCCTATGTAATATGCCATTACATGTAATAAGTTAGATTTATTAAAAATTAAAACTAAATTTAACATAATTTAAAAGCTATCCATAAAAAATTGAAACATAAAGTGCAAAAATCAATTACTAAATGTGACTAAATAACATGAATTGGAACATAAATTAAAAATCACATGTGTCTCTGGACCCGGCTCGTCAGAACCTTCGCGGTCCTCATGTCCATAATCAGGATATACTGCCTTTCCGTTTCCCTGTACAATTTGAAATTCATTTGAAGTTAAGATCTACAACATAAATCTCGAAAATTAAGAAATAAAACACAAATTATTTAAACTAAGAAATAATATTCAAACACAAATTAAATTGGAACATAAATTATAACTTACCCCAACTGGCGGACCAATAGATGGCTCGCTAGCAAAGAGTTGATCCATGAATGGGGTCCCCTGCATGGATCAATAGAATACAACTCCCTTAAGTATTATTGACCATTCAATTTGCAACATTGATATGATGTAACATGAAGAACATATATACATATTTGTACAAAAGTATACCTGTCGTGTAGCAACACATCTACGATATAACTGAAAGTATGCATCTCGCGCTGACTCAACATACCGCAGTAGGGTCTCGCGATCGAAACTCCTGAGCATGTCACTAGAGACATGCTCTATCTCTGGCTCTGCAGGTGGAGGGGGTGGTCTAGATGCCTCTCCATGCACAGCAACAGCAACACTGCCCAAGGCAGTGAACAACGAGTCTGCAAGGTCATCTCTAGCCTCTGCAGCAAGCTGGGATGATTGTGCCACATCCCCCGACCTGATAACCTCCCTGTCTGGAAGAGGTATCAACCTCGGAGTGGGTGGCACGAAGGTAGGGTCTCTCCGAGCTCTAGGATGTTGGTAGGAGCGTCTCCTACCAGCCCCATAGAACTGGGACCCTGTGCTAGTGTAATTCGGGTGCATGTCCAAAACAAACTCTGCATAAACATGTTTTGCAAAGTACAATGGGACCTGGTCATGGTGGGGGAACATGCCCCACGCTCCCACGAATCTATCATATATATGTGGTGCAGCGACCTCCAACTTAAACTCCCTGAGTCTAAGCGGTTGACCGGGGGCGCGGTCACGAGGGATGTCGAATAAAGCACCCTTGATGTCATGCCCTCTTATGGAAACTTTGACATCCTCCCATTTGTGGATCCCAATGACACCATCTCTCCTCCTCTGGCATGAATGTCGCCAAATGTCACTGAGAGGTCCTACCCTCCTGTAGAGGGTCAACATCTCATCAATCGCCGATAACATCATCGACAAAGATCGTCGTGTGGGAGAATCCTCCCTCAAAGTGCTCACACATGAGCTCACCCACTCTCGTTGGGAAATGATGTCAGTGAGAGTGATCTGTGCAACCTCATCATCGTACGATCCCCCTGATGGGGCACTTGCGATCCAAACCAAAACACCAATGTTACTAAAAATATATATTATAATTTGCAGCTGAAATTCAATGCATTATATACTAAAACTTTACTGAAAAATGTGCTAACAAAAAATACGCACTTTATGCACTTGTGTCTTGTTGCACATCCTCCTCCTGGGGATCCGCATGTATGTCATTGGGATGAACCGACACACTATCTCTCCTGCTTCCACCACCAATGGCAGCCGACCCTGGCCTAGCATCACTCCTCGGTGAACAGGAGCGTTGCCGATGGCCGCCCTGTCGGGCGACGTCAGATCCTCTCGTGCTTCGCAGAGCACGAAGCACCGAATCTCTCTCTTCGGGACTATCTGCATCACATTTTAATTTCTAATTCTAATTTTCTTTCAAATTCTATTCCAAATTTCACATTTCAATTTCAGATTTTCTCATTTCAATTTCAAATCCTATTCCAAATTTCACATTTCAATTTCAAATTCAAATTCAATTCAAATTTCAAATTCTATTCCAAATTTCACATTTCAATTTCAAATTCAAATTCTATTCCAAATTTCAAATTTCAATTTCAAATTCAAATTCAATTCAAATTTCAAAGTCTATTTCAAATTTCACATTTCAAATTCAAATTCAATTCAAATTTCAATTTCAATTTCAAATTTCAAATGCAATTCCAAATTCAATTTCAATTCCAATTCAAATTCAAGGCCACCACTGGAATAGAGTTTGCTCCTATTGATCCTCAACCATTGAGTGAAAGGAAGGTTCCTGGAATAAAATAGCCCCACTCATGTCGATGATACAAGTACTAAGGAAATCAATGCTTAATTGAATGAGAATTTACCCTGCCACGAGAATAATGAGGAGGAAGGAATACAACCGCGTCCTCGTCCAAAGGACGCAATCTAATAAAAGTAGTGCATTGAAGCCAGGGATAATCTGTGACTTGATGGACAGGACATAACTATAATGAAAGAAATTACGGATCGGAGTGGTGACAAGGCTATACATGAGGAAGGAAAGACGGGATCGGCATGCAAATTTCCTAGCTTATTCGACGTCCTAAAGCTTTTACGGTGCTTAGATTTGGAATTCCTATGTAAGGAATATCGAGAAACCTCTTGGAAGGTCGTCATGGCTCCTAGGGGGAATAAGGCTATGAAGAGAGGAAGGAAGTTTAAGGAAGAAAATCTTCCGAAGGTGACTCGGGAGCAAAGGCGGGTTTGTCAAGTGGCTTGTTTCTTCCGAGAAAGAATCCCCCAAACTATCTGTGGGGATATCGAGAAGGTTGAGAAGAATTTATGGGAACAAGTTAAATCCCTCAAGATTGAGTAAGTTAGAGAGGAGGTGACAGAATGGGTGCAAGACCCGAGGACAACTATTGGCGAGATGGCATCCTACGGCAGGCTCATGGCGACCTACTGGGCTACAAAGGGGCTTCTCTCCCATGTCCTCATGGAACGAGTGAAGTTGCGAACAAGGAAATTGGTGACAAGGAGTTAGCACGGGCTTGGAAAGAACATAATAGAGATTGTCAACTAATGTACAAGAAAATCGACATAATGGCTAGCAAGATGGGGATACATTTCTATTGACCCCCTGCTCTAGGATCTGGTGATCTAGTATTACCTCTGCGGGTGCGACTGGTTTGGTGAAGATCATGGAAAAGGGAGGCCAGGCTGTGGTGGACAACACCTCTGGAGATAGGGCATGTGCGGGAGAAGGCAATATTAAGGAGTTGCGAGGGTCGCGTCCTTCCATCAGTGCGAGTTCATCAAAGGTCGTCTGAATAGCTCCTATGTTTCCTCAATCTTTTTGTAATTTGGGTCGGGTTTATCTGTGTCTTGGTTGTTCCTTGGCTAATAGTAGTATAAGTTTCAGTTTAAGGAATCGGTGTATGAAGAACAAATGGCAGTTTTTATGTGTCTGTATTAAAATCTGTAAAATTAGTCACAACAGATCTAATGAACAAGTAAATCAATCACAATAGATGAACATAGAAAATATGGTGTAAAACTGTGCAAAACATGCAGCAGTGCTCAATATCCCAGTAAGGGTGAATGATTACAATAGAATACAGTAACAATGACTGAGCAATTTGAATTTCCTAGGGAGTTCATTCGAATCACTGAATGGAGTAGCTTGACTCCAACTAGGAGTCCTCATCATCAATCAGTGGTGGTCATCAATACACAAGAACCAGTCATCCAGGTGTCAATCTGAGTTTAACTGAGTGTAACAAGTGTAATTGAAGTGTGTAGCACTGATATAGGGAAGGAGACTCAGTGGAGGGCACATGGGAGGCTTAATTGAAGTCAGAACAAGTCATCTAGTCAATCTGGAGGTCCAACGGAGTGAAACAGTCAATTGGGAGTGAAACTAACCTCAAATCAAGGAGAATCGGAGCTAACTGAGTGGAACTGCAGTGGTACATGAAGAAGTGTGCCCTTCTCTGGTAGTAGGTGAGAAGTGGGCACCTTCCTGACTAGGAGGGATGAAACTCTGATTTAAGAAGCTCCCGGGTGCTAGAATGAAGTGGCTAAGTTGCTGGAGGCATCAACCTGGTGACTGGGATGCATGCAAACCCTAATTGCATGCAAGGTCTTGAAAATGATGATGTGGATATCCGAACACCCCCCCTTAAGCTAGACTATGATGTGTAAAAAAAAATAATGTAGGGCCCTGGTTACTAAGACCAAAGGTCACCCCAATACAATAATAATCCAAACTAATAACAGTCAATAAACCGAGGAAATGGGGAAAACCTCATGGGAAAAATACCCCCCCTCAAAATAGACTTTAGCACACCAAAAGATTTAACTGCTCCAAAATCAAGTAGATATGTCTGGAGGTATCTTACTCTTGGGAGTAAATGGATCATGCTCCAAAAACATGTGCTTGAATTCTCCATCAGTGAATGCAAGTGAATGTGGAGACTTTATGAACTTGCTCTTCATATCGAAAATGGTGAGAACAAATCTAAAAATATGAGGATGATCCTGGAACCTATGATTCGAACCAAGTGAGGTAGAAAAAGCTCCAATAAGATCAAATAGCTCTTGAAACTTGAACTTCTTATCAGTAGAAGTTAAATTAGCTCCAAGAATAGATGAATGGTTTCTTCAGATCTCCTTTGAAGCAACAAGGGTGAGATCAAAACCAAAATCAGCAAAAAGTGCATGAGAATTGAACTCAAGCAAATGGTAGTGCTCTTCATCTTCATTAAAAATATGAGAAACTTTGCAAATGATAGAACATAAGTCTATAGGAGGCATGCAATCAAGGAGGGCGAATGCTTCACCTCCAAAATCAAGTTTTACCTCCAAAACTTCAAGTAGATCATTATTCTGCATGCCGGCAAACTCATGTGAAAGAGAGGATTCAAGAACCTCTTCGGAATCTAGAGTATGAGCTGGTTTATCTTGCTCAGAATTCGAAATAAAAGACTTTGAGAGAGTGAGTTTTGAATCTACAGTTTCTTCTTCATCTTGAACAAATGTTGAGGCCAACACATGATTGGAAAGAACACATAAGGAGATCTCACTGGGCTTGTTCTCCAAAAGGCTAGCATGATCCTCTTCTTCCTGCTTTCCAAATTCTCTGTCAAGTTGGACCCATAGATCACTTGGATTTTCAACAGTATTACTGAGGTAACGCATACAAGGAGACATAGCAAGACACATTGCTCCAAAAGTTCTGTCACAATCATTGAGCCAATCATTCTCCTCTTCATCGGAATCAAAATCTCTTGTATTACCAATGCACATATCAAAAAGACATTGTCTCTTCAAGAATGCAATCATCTTTGGTTTCCATTCATCATAGTTGAATGGAGTAAGAATATTTTGTGAAGAAGAAGTCTCCATCTTTGCATTGGCGAATGCACATGGAGGAAGTAAGAAACCTGCAAATCACACACAAACAAACACTATGTTTTCAGCCTTGCATGCACATGAGATTTTGCATGCCGCTGCTGAAATATATTGGTGAGAAAATATTGCTCTCTCTTCATGTAGAACACCTCTAGAAAAGAAATATTGTCCCTGCCATGGCTCTGATACCATGTAAAATTAGTCACAGCAAATCTAATGAACAAGTAAATCAATCACAACAGATGAACATAGAAAATATGGTGTAAAACTATGCAAAACATGCAGCAGTGCTCAATATCCCAGTAAGGGTGAATGATTACAATAGAATACAGTAACAATGACTGAGAAATTTGAATTGCCTAAGGAGGTCATTCAAATCACTGAATGGAGTAGCTTGACTCCAACTAGGAGTCCTCATCATCAATCAGTGGTGGTCATCAATGCACAAGAACCAGTCATCCAGGTGTCAATCTGAGTTTAACTAAGTGTAACAAGTGTAACTGAAGTGTGTAGCACTGATATAGGGAAGGAGACTCAATGGAGGGCACATGGGAGGCTTAACTGAAGTCAGAACAAGTCATCTAGTCAATCTGGAGGTCCAACGGAGTGAAACAGTCAGTTGGGAGTGAAACTAGCCTCAAATCAAGGAGAATCGGAGCTAACTGAGTGTAATTGAAGTGGAACTGCAGTGGTAGGTGAAGAAGTGCGCCCTTCTCTGGTAGTAGGTGAGAAGTGGGCACCTTCCTGACTAGGAGGGCTGAAACTCTGATTTAAGAAGCTCCCAGGTGCTAGAATGAAGTGGCTAAGGTGCTGGAGGCATCAACCTGGTGACTGGGATGCATGCAAACCCTGGAGTTTGCATGCAAACCCTAATTGCATGCAAGGTCTTGAAAATGATGATGTGGATATCCGAACAAAATCATCCTTTTTCTCAAGTTGATGTATGGTGGGGGAAGGGAAGTTATTGAAAATCTGATTGTTGTGTTGTCTAAACACTAACAAAGCCCAATGTAATGAATCCATGTACTCTTTTTGATATAATAATATGATATTTTATTAAAAAAAACAAAACTAGATTAATATCATTTTTATTTATAATGAAAATTAAAAAATATTATAAATATAATTTTTAATTATTATATTATTATTATTATTATTATTATTATTAAAATCTAGATAAATTAGGATAAGGTGCACTCTTAATGCAATTTTTTACAATGCTATTATTAAAAAATTTAAAAATAAGAATAAATCACATAGAAGAAATTCTTAACATTGAGTGAATTTTTTTGGTATTTATTACATCTTAAAATAAAAAGCCACAAGTGCTTAGTCTATGCTATCTTTGCTAAATGCATAGATAGTGTAGAGATACCATGCTTAAAGTTTCTGTTGAAGCTTTAAGTGATATGAGGACAGATTTCACATGTTAAAAAAAAATTAACCATGAAAAATAGAATATAACCGTAATGAACTCGTACTGATATGTATCTAATTTTTAAATTTTAACATAAGATATCATGTATATAATTATGTAAAGATTTTAAAAAAAATGTTATTATCTTATGTTTAGTTTTTTATTTTACTAATTTCATTTAAAGAAATGTTATTGTTTTTATGATTAATTTTTTTCATTAATTTCATCTATATATAATAGTTTTTTTACTAATTACATTTAAAGAAATGTTATTATTTTTATGATTAATTTTTTTCATTAATTTCATCTATATATAATAGGTAAAAGATCTCAATATTATATATGATTGACACAAAATATCAAACCTAGACATGGATGGAATATTTACGTCAAATAAAAGTCATAATATAATAGTTAATCATAAAAATCATATAATCAACACATAGACCATATTTAATTATGACACAAAATATCCAACCTAGACATAGATGGAATATTTACGTCAAATAAAAGTCATAATATCATAGTTAATCATAAAAATCATATAATCAACACATAGACCATATTTAATTATAATTAATTGTGATTAATTATAATAACTCTTAACAATATTTTACCATATTCTATTCATAAGCAATCATTATTAAATATAATGAACTTTAATTAAAGTAATTATTTGAAATATAAACCTTTATAGTTTATTATAAATTTAAATTATTTCTTATTTTATTTTAATAATAATAATTTAATTTACTATATGTTAATTTTTTTTATGATATTTTCTTGTCTACAAGAGAATTTCTCTCCACAATGTTTTTATTTTATTTTTATTTTTATAAATAATTATTGATAGTTTTTTTTAATAATGTAAACAATATTAATATTATCATATTTATAAAATGTTTCCTATTTTAATATTAATAATGTTATGTTAGGCCACCTGATCATCTAATGACGTTAGGCCACCTGATGTTGGGAATTTTTCCAAGCTATCCATTATGGTTCCAGACCAATTTATCTTCATTGATGCTCACATTGTGGACATACTTTTCATGGCCTAAGAGGGGATCCTATTTAGGACAATTTGGTAAGTTGGTTATGGTTATGATTATGATTAATAATATATGATTATATATTATTAATATTCATTTTTTAATTTTTTATATTATATTATTAATTTATTAAATATTATTTTTTTAAAATAAATTAAGTAAAAACTAATAAACAATATATGATTATATATATTATTAATATTTATTTTTTAATTTTTTATCTTATAATATTAATATTAATATATGATTTTTTTTTAATCTTCTTGGCGTTCTCGGAGGATTGAAAAAAAATTGGCAGCATTTATGCTTGCAAATTCATATACCAAATAATTTTTAAACAAATAAATGCAAAATAAATTTAAAATCCTAAAAGTATTTCAAATTTAAAATAGTTTTGGTTTTTGTTTTGAAATGGTTTTCTGTTTTAGGTTCAAATGGTTTTTTTTTTCAATCCTCTTGGAGTTCCCAGAGGATTGAAAAAAAATGGGCAGCATTTCGGCTTGTAAAATCACATTTTAAAATAAAACCGGTAGCATGTATGGGGTGAAATGCTACCGGTTGATATAAAACAAAATTAAATTAAATAATTTAAACAAATAAGTGACAAATATCTAAAACCCTAAATCTATTTCGAATTTGGTTTTTGTTTTGGTTTGAAATGGGTCTTTGTTTTGGTTTGAAATAGGTTTTTGTTTTAGTTAAATCAAATGGTTTTTTTTTTCAATAAGTTTGGTTTCAATGGCACTTTTCGGTTTCAATGGCGGTTTTCGGTTTCAATGGCGGTTTAGTTTAATTGCCTACATCCTAACCATTTCTAAAAAACTAAAATAAACCTAGATTTGATAAAAATACACAAATTTATATATAAAATAAGAAATATATATTTTTTTTAATAACAAAACAAATGGTAGGATTTCCACCCACCTAGTGGAAGAGATGACATGGCGTTGTTGTGGGGAGGTCGCGTCACTGTGGCGTCACTGTGGGTTGGGCGTGTGCTCGGTTGAGGTCCTGGCTCACTGTTCTCTGTCTCTGTCTCTGTCAAGCACAAAAACAGGGCTGATCAGGCCGATCGAGCCCTGTTTTGTTTTTGTTTTCTCTGTCGCATTCCCTCGATCGAGCAAACCCTCAATCGAGGGTCAAAACCTCGATTGAGGGTTTTCTTGATCGAGGGTCTGTCAATGCACAACCACACGGACACTTTTGTTTATTTTCTGACGGTTCGAACAAACCCTCGATCGAGGGTCTAACCAAACCCTCGATCGAGGGTTTGGTTAGAACCTTGATCGAGGGTTTACAACATCCTCAATCGAGGTATGTTAAAGCCCTTGATCGAGTTAGTTTTAAACCCTCGATCGAGGGCTTGAAATTATCTCGATCGAGGGCTTGAAATTATCTCGATCGAAGTTCCGAAAAGTGAATTTTTGCCTTGCGATCCGCCAAAAATGGTGAACCACATTCGTGGATTCACCCTGTCATCAATAGATCATTTACATACACTACAAGATATACAACAAATCTTCCAATTTTTGTTTACAAGCATTGTTTCATCATCAAGATAAAAGTGTTTGAAATTTAATTCAAAAGATGCTCATTTAGATTTTCATACCATGCGTGAGGTGCTTGTTTCATGCCATACAATGAATTGTTTGCATACCTTCTATTCTTTTCCCTTCACAAAAAATCCTTCTAGATAAGACATGAAGATATTATCTTTCAAGTCTCCATTCAAGAAAGCAGTCTTCACATCCATATGATAAAATTTCCACTCATTTAGTGCAGCCAAAGTCAATAGAGTGCATGTGGTACCCCATTTTTTGTGGGGGAGAAAGTATCCTCATAGTCAATGCCTTCTTTATGTGGAAACCTTTTTTTCACAAGCCTCGCCCTATGCTTGTCAAGTGAGCCATTTGATTTGTACTTATTCTTCTAGACCCATTTGCAGCCAGTTGGTTTGGTTCAAAATGGAGTGTCCACCAACTTCCATGTCCCAATCTTGATGAGAGCATCATCTTCATTATGCATGGCTTCTTTCCACTCATCATGAGAAACAACTTCTTCAAAGGAAGTTGGTTCAAGGTTAACAAATAAATTCAATTCGCAATCATACGAAACATCCAAATCTTCTACATCACCTAAATTTGAATTATCTACATCTCCTCCATCTTCTTACCTTGTTGAACTTTTGGTTCTTGTCTTTCCAAATTCATGAGTTGAACACTTTCAATTGTCTTCATAACCCACTTTAGAACTTTATGTGAAGGTCTAGATTGATCAACTAGCAGTGCTTCATTTTATTCAAGATTCAATCTTCCAGTCCTCTCAATCACATCATCCAATTGAACCTCTTGTTGTGGTGAATTAGAAATAAATTCTTCATATGGGGTTGATGGTGTTGCAAAAGGAGATTCCAATGATTGATCCAAGATCAAGATCCTCCCTTAAAGATGTGGAATCTCATTGTTAACTTCATGAAATGTCTTTACATAGGTAAATTTATCCAGAAGATCAAGTTGCCTCTCAATAGTCTTGTCATTTTTATCCATTTCAAGAAAAATGACATCTTTTGAAAGTATAAACTTTGTGTTTACCTCATCATAAAAACGATATGCCTTGGCAGTGTTTGAGTACCCCAAGAAGATGCACTTTCAACTCCTTGCACTGAGATTGTTTCTTTGTTCCTTTGGAATTAAGGCATAATGGGTGGAACCACGGGGGCTTCACTAGAAGGCAATATAATATCACGTTCATTCATATTGCGGTATTAAATATTCATGAAAACCTAAAAATTATATTGCTTATATATTAAGGGGAAAAGGGTTTTTTTTATTTAATGTAACAATACAAAAATACTTTGGGATCTTTTTTATATGGGCGGGCTAACAAATATCTGTCAAATGGAGATGGAAGGATCACGGCCGGATGAGAAATTGGGTTGAGGCAAGGCTCGGGCTTACCAGTACGCAGGGAAATCGTGTCTTGAGGCATGCTTGAGGCCAGGGGTTTTGTGGTGAAGTGGGTTTCCAGTCTATCATAATCGAGAGACAGTGGTCATTGACAACCAATTGTTACCAATAGCACTCAGCCAATTGTTACCAATAGTCTTGGGGGGCTCTAAGCCTCCAAGGCCTGTTATAGGCCCTCGATAGGCCTTGGGGGATTGAATACCCAACCACTCGTGCCTATTATAGGCCTTGGGAGGTTTAGTCAGCCTCCTAGAGATTGTTATGGCCCCTGGGGGCTTGGATACCTAGCCCACAAAAGGATTAGTCAACGATTGGGGAACTACACCATGCAATCTAAATGTTGTACTATGTGCATTGGCTCTAGTGACATACAAGAAGTGATCTCCTATCGCTTCATTAGATCATTACATGTTGCAAATCATAATGATATGTGGTTGAGTAATTGCATTGTGGATGAAGTAATGTGCATCCACAATATACATCGAAAGAAGCAAGGTGCATTGTAGAATGCATGTGGGGTCATAAGAGGGGTATCATATCAATATACTGTGAAATTGCCCACATAAGATCCAAAGAGATGATGTAAACCTCACAATGAAAGAATTTAGGAATAATAGAAGAAGAGACAAGCAATAGAACTTAGATCCAAAGAAACTCTGATTGAGGCAGAATAATTACACATGTTACATTAAACAAAATAATAAACTAGTAAATATACAATGCTGAGTATGAGGATTCAAATTCACTAGGTTGAATTCGAATTGGCCTTCATGCACAGATCCATAATCAGTGGAGAGTCATCAATGCCTAACTAGGAGTCCACCTTCTCATTAGTGAAGTCATCAATGCACAAGTAATGGTCAACCAGGAGTCAAACTAAGTCTAACTGAGTGTAGTTGGTGTAACTGGTACATGGAAGCACTAATGTAGTGAAGGAGGCTCAGTGGAGGGCGCGGATGGAGCTAACTAGAGTTAGAACAGGTTGTCTAGTCACACTGGAGGTCCATCGGAGTGGTAAGGTCAGTTAGGAGTTAGTTAATCCTTAAATAAAGGAAAGAACTGAAGATAACTGAACTGGTAGGTGAAGAAAGGCGCCCTTCTCATGTAGTAGGTGAAAGGAGGGTGCACTAAGCTCTAGGAGAGCTGAAACTGATCTGAAAGAAGCTCCGGGGGCTAGTTTGTTGAGGGCTAGGTGCTGGTGCTGATGACTAGGATGCATGCAAACCCTAATTTTGCATGCATGACTGAAAATGAAAAAGACAGAAAAACTAGGAGGACTAGGATGGAGTATAGGAATATCCTAACACCCCCCCTTAATCCATCCTGAGCCCTGGTAACTAGGACCAAAGGTCACCCATACAATCAATGAAATGATAGAAAAATAAAGAACTGTCCATAAACTGAGGAAATGGGGAAAACCTCATGGGAAAAATACCCCCCCTCAAAAGAACAGTAAATAACTCAAAAAACCATCATACTATGCAGAAAAGAAAGAAGCTTTCATCAGTGAAAACTTTTGCAAAAGACTTGGCAAGCTGATCCCCTGTAGGAAGGTCTCCCACTGTGTGGAGGATGAAGCAAGTCTTTCAGGAACTCTTTCTGTATCTGGAGCGAATGGAACATGAGGATTCTTCCCAAAAGATGGAAGAGAGAACCCCATCATCATGCTGCATCTCTCATGGAGAGGTGGATGGCATAATGCTGAAGTCTAGTAGTTCTGGGAACAGGTAAATCATCAACTGTGTTCTCAGTAGTAGCAAGGACTGTGTGAGCCCATGTTGTCCTCGAATCTGGACTGAGAATGGGTGTTGGTTCTTGATCTAAATCTTCTTGAACCATGATATCAACATCAAAATCTTGATCTTCTTCTTCATTAGAAAAGGAGTCACTATGATCTTCATCAGAATCTGAAGGAATAGTTGGAGAGAAAGGCATGAAGTATGAGAACTCATATGCCTTTGAGGCATGATTAGCAATCCCATTTGCTATAACCTTTCCAGTGGAAATTTCTGTAATCTCTACTGTGTTTGGACCAAAAATTACTTGCTTTGGTGATCCTGTATGAGTCATTTGATATACTAACAACAAATTAGTTGTAAGAGAAGGAACAAATAAGACATTTTTGAACTTACCATGCTCCATATGAAATGTTCCCAATCCTTTGGCAGAAATATGAGAGTTGTCTCCCATGTGAATGGTAGGCCCATCTTGGAGATCCAAAGAGGAGAAGGATTCTTCAGATGCAATCATGTGGTTGGAGGCTCCAGAATCTATGAGGAGGGATTTTGTCTTTGAAAATCCAGCCATCAATGCATGACAATCATCAGATCCACTTCCAGAATCAGACATCTTTGCTTCTTTTGGAACAACAATTTGGTTTTGTTCAAAAAGCTTGGTTAGAAGATCAATCTTCTTGTGCATGCAAGCATTCTCAGGATGGTTTCCTCTCTTGTAGTAGGTACAATTTGGTCTCTTTTGTTTGTCATTCTTGGATCTTGAAGGTTTCTTTCCTTTGTATTTTTTCCTCCCTTTTGCATTCGCTCCACTTGCTTCACCAGCTAAAAGAGCTAGATCTTTGGAGGTTTTGATGGCCCCCATTTGAATCAATTTGCCCTCTTCTTGAGTGAGTGCTGCAGCAAAGTCTTGTAAAGTGGGAAACTTCCATCCAGGGATTGACATTCGAACAAAATGGAAGGTAGATACAAAGACAAAAAATTGAGATCCAAGTTTGCTCAATACGGAGAGTACTAATTGCTCATCACTTTTAGTGATGCCACAGTGCTTGCATTGTAAATTCAAATTGTGAAATTTTGAGAAGAATTCTTGGATGCTCTTGAAATTGCTAGGTTGAAGGGCAACCAATTCATTTTCGAGAATGTGGCCTCTTAGCCCATCTTGTTTACCAAATAGACTCTCCAATTTTGTCCATAACTCATTAGGAGACTTCATTCCTTCAACTTGAAACAACAGATCTTCAGACATATGAAGGAAAATACATCCAAAGGCTTCATCCATTTTGTTTAGATGCTTGATTCTCTCTACTGTTTGATGTGGTATGGCATCTCTTTCCTCAACAATTCTAGAGAACCCTTTCAACTTCAAGTGGATTTTCATCTTACTATTCCATTCAAAATAATTGAAAGGATTTAGGATTATAGGAGAAGGAGAAGGAAGAGGAGCATTCGAATTGCTCATCTTGACTGTTTGAACAAGTACCAATAGAAACTGTTGAATCTGCTGCTGCAACTATTGGAACTTCGAAATACCTGCAAAAAAACTCTCAAGAATGGAGGTAGAATATACTCTCAAATGGCCCCGATACCATGTGAAATTTCCCACATAATATCCAAAGAGATGATGTAAACCTCACAATGAAAGAATTTAGGAATAATAGAAGAAGAGACAAGTAATAGAACTTAGATCCAAAGAAACTCTGATTGAGGCAGAATAATTACACATGTTACATTAAACAGAATAATAAACTGGTAAATATACAATGCTGAGTATGAGGATTTGAATTCACGGGTTGAATTCGAATTGGCCTTCATGCACAGATCCATAATCAGTGGAGAGTCATCAATGCCTAACTAGGAGTCCACCTTCTCATCAGTGAAGTCATCAATGCACAAGTAATGGTCAACCGGGAGTCAAACTAAGTCTAACTGAGTGTGGTTGGTGTAACCGGTACATGGAAGCACTAATGTAGTGAAGGAGTCTTAGTGGAGGGCGCAGATGGAGCTAACTGGAGTCAGAACAGGCTGTCTAGTCACACTGGAGGTCCATCGGAGTGGTAAGGTCAGTTAGGAGTCAGTTAATCCTTAAATCAAGGAAATAACTGAAGATAACTACACTGGTAGGTGAAGAAAGACGCCCTTCTCATGCAGTAGGAAAGAACCAACCACGAACCAACAACCTTGAGATGCCTTATCAAAGGAATGTGGCCATACCACATTTCATATGGACTCTTGTTTCTAAGAGCATGAGTTGGACTTTTGTTTCTCAAATAAATTGCACTTAGAGCCACATCACCTCAAAACATCAATGTCACATTCTTGAAAAATAACATGGAGCATACCATATTCAAGAGTGTCATGTTCATTCTTTTTGCTACACAATTATGCTGAGGATTATATGGAACAATTGTTTGATGCATAATCCCGTGTTGAGGAATATAGTTTTCAAAATCATTAGAGGCATAGTCTTTTCTGTTATCAATATGAAGAGTGCTAATGTGAGATTATGCTTCATTTTCAATCCATACATGAAATTTTTTAAATGTTTCATATGCCTCATATTTTTGCTTTATTAAATAGACCCAACACATCTTGGTTTACTCATTAATAAAAGTCAAGAGATATTTATTACCATTTGTAGAAGCAACATGCATGGGGCCACACAAGTCAGAGTGTATCAACTCTAGTTTTCTACATGCTCTAGAATTTGACTCATGGAAAGGCTTCTTACAATGTTTGCCAAAAATACAAGCATCACAATGTTTCAACTTCTTTGGAATGGTGGGAAAACCATAAACACCATTTTTTTTAACATTCATATATTGTTATAATTAATGTGTCCATATCCAACATGCCATAGGAGACAAAATGACAATATACCTTCTTCATGTTGAGAGAGGCAAGAAAAATTTTGTTCTCTTGTAGATGTTCCTTTCATATTTAACAATTTATCATCTTTATATACATTCATGATGGCTTGGTTGCCAGAGGATATCCCTATCTCAAATTGTCTATTAAATATGTGGATGGAATGGTCTTGTTGTCGAATCTGCATAAGAGACGACGAGTTTCTATGCAGCTCTAGAAGATAGAGAACATTATGCAACAAAAAGTCAGGGAACCTAGATAATTTGAACCTGATGTGCCAATTCCTTTAGGTTTGAGGCTGGACTTATATGTAAAGTACACTATACCATCTACATTTTCATTCAAATCTCCAAAAAAGTCTCTTTTAAATGTCATGCGGAAGGTAGCACCAGTTTCAAGCAACCAAGTATCTCTCAAGAATTGTTGAACATAACTTCATTTATGCCAACATTACATGTGAAACAATAAAATGAACAGATTCAGGAGCTATACCAGACCCATGAGATTTGCCTTTATCCTCTTTCTTCTGGTTATGCTTCTCTTTAATAGTCTCCCATAGAGCCCAATAATGTTTTGCATCATGTCCATTCTTGCCACAATGGCCATAGTGAATATTAGGTCTCTTGTTGTGATTGTTTCTACTCCCCTACATTTGGAATTCTTTCTTCCACGTCCTCTCTTACTGCTTTCTCCTTTAGAAGAATCATTTGATTGATTCTTCCCTTTCTGGACAAGGTAAAAGGTCCCTCCAATGGGTTGGATTGTATTCTTTCCAAATGATTTCTCTCTTTCTACAATCTTCTCCACCAGAGTGTCAAAGGGGAGTTCTTTCAAGTTACCACTAGCTTGAATCAATTCAAGATAGTGTGAATATGTGGGGTAGAGGAACTTGATGAAGGTGGTGATAGCAAGGTCTTCTTCACACTAGTAGCATCAATGTCATGCGTGATTCCTCTAATATCAAATGATGCAGTCATGGGATCATTGTCCTTCAACTCTAGGTTGAAGAGCCTCAACAATAGAATCAACTCCAATTTCAAATGTGAGTCATACAAATCCTTTAACTTCTTCAAAGCATCATAAGAAGTTTACCACGTGTAATATGCCGACTCATCTCTTCACTTACGGTAACATCTATCAATGTGTATTCCTTCTTGTCTCTACTCTTCCATATGGCAAGTTCTTTGTCTACATTAGGTTTTGCAGGATCTCTAAGTGTGGCATCATCCGCTCCGTCAACAGTTTCTCCTTCACAAATGTCATCCCACAAACTATTGAAGATGAGGGTGTGCTTGATCTTCCTTGACCACTCTGGATAGTTGTCTTTTCCAGTGCGCACCACTCCAACGATGGAAGCCAAAGAATTCATCTTTAACACTACAAGATTATGCAATGAAAAACAAAATCTCTGCAACATCTATTGTGATGCAAGGTGTAGGTCTAAGTCTTTAAAAATAGTTTACAATACAATGATTCCTATGTGATACAACTAGTACAATAATGATATTGATAATATCTAAAATATAGCCTTATGCAAAATATAATTTATGTTCATTGTGCTTTAGAGGATAAAAATGAAACCTTCAAATGACATACAAAAAATTGCAAAGCTTCTCTAAGAGTATCACTACATATGCCTATTCCAAACGATTGGAGGTGGCATGCACCACATTCACTCCTTCTAAACCTTGACCACTATCAATACCATTGCCAACAAAATTGGTCCCCCAAAATAGCTACACATTACACAACTTAGCCCAGCTCTGCTTTCTTGTTTTCTAGATCCATTGACAACAATTAAGCACCAAAAGGATCGATGGGCATATGATAAGTGGGACATGACTAGATCGGACTGGACTTATTAGGAGGAATTAGGACAATATACATAACTATGGGTGGCCATTCGTTAGCAACCTCAGTCGTGCCAACATTGGATAAGAAGGTTAAGCTTAAAGTAAAAAGGAAGCAACAACAACTTGTCCTTCTGTCAACCATCTATTGAGTGGAATAAATTGCCTAATAATCCCTTCAATTCATTGACAAATACATATATAGATAGACAGACACATAGATATGCATATGGATATACCAACAAGATGGATATGGTAGACCAGGGATATGTATACTATACATGCAATGGATATGTATCAAGTAAACACACATGGATAGATACACGAAGGATAGATACCACATAGGATAGAATACCTAGAAATAATGTAGGGATAGATGTGGGATATATACACATGATATGGATACCACTGGAAATACCAATGTGTGGGATATAATAGAGTAGCACGTACAAGGATATTCTATACCAACACACACAAGGGTATGATAGACCAACACACAATGTAATGAGAGAGAATTTTTTTTACAAAGATACCAATGCACATAGGGATATGAAAGTACTGGAATTGATACCTAGAAATGATACACTCGGAGGTGTGGCACGCAGATGATGAGGAATGGTCTCTTCCAACGCCAACTTAGGCATCTTGCAAAGAGATGTGAATTAGGGTTAGGAGAATAAAAAATGTTTCATTGATACCTCAGATTGTGAAGAATGGTTCCAAACTATGGAGTGCAGTGCCAAGCTAAGAAGGAGGCAGTGCAAGGAAGCATATTGGAGGATTGGAGTTATGACAAAAGGCAAGGCTCTGGTAGCATTGTTAAGCTTAGATGAATAAATCCAATGGTGAGTGAATTTATTGAGCCTAGATGGATTATTATACAGGTGAGAGAAGTCACCTTTAGGCTTCATATTCCCAAGGTACGTACCTCTTCATATTCATAACTAAAGGAAAATATTTACAATAATTCACCATAATCCTGTAGGATTAGATTTACAACAGAATTAGTATGATAGATACATATTAGTTCCCCATAGATGATCTCTTGATTTCAATGCACTTAGTGACAAATTGCAACATGTTTGGCTTTAATGCTAGTGATTTGATTGAAGAGGATTATAAGTGAAGGAATCTAAGGTATATGTAATGATATATTTTTCTAATTAAACAAAACTGAAATTAAGTCATTAATGTGAATCTAAATCAGTATAAATTGGTTGGATTAATGATCGGTATTTTTAACCTCAATTCACTTATCCTAAATTCTTATGTTGTGTTTTAGATTTGTGTTTTTATTTCAAAATTTAAATCATTTGTTAAAATGCAACGAAATCAATTACCAAAGGCCAAGACTAAAGGCCATTACATGTTAGGGTAGTTCCTTCATCCCAACAAAGAAGTTTTAATTTAATGTAGAAACATGCTTAAGTGGTATTTCTTGCTCTTCAAGATTTTAAACCTCAAATTAATTAAGGTTTCATTAAGGTGAAGCTACATTTATTTCAAATAATTGTTCTTAGAATTAAGGAATACAAATACAATTAATTCAACAACACAATATCCAAAATAAAAGATTACGCAAGTTTTGTTGCTGGTGCTTTTGTTACTCTTGCTAATACTTGTGTCGTGGATCAATGAACTTGAAACAAGGTATTATGATTATGAATTAAAATTAGGATTTGGTTAGTGAAATCCAACCATTGATTAGTAGGGGTATTGGACTATTTTTCTAATACGATGTTACGATAGAATCGGCAATAAGAGACATCCATGTTGACAATCTTAGAAGACATGAACAAATTCTTAACATCCATGGTTACAAAATTTGATGAAACAGATACTTGGATTAATCGGTTTCAAGAATGTTTTCAAGTGAATAAATCTTGGAGCATAGATTGAACTTTTTTGTTTTCCTTGATGATAATGAATTGATTCTCGAAGTCATAAAACTCAATTTTATGTGTTTGGAGAACATATGCACTTTTCGATTAAATTCTTTGAATGTTATATATCATCCTTTGTCTTTGTCTACTTAAGTTCATACTTTGGTACAGAAATAATAATAGTTTCCACAGAGAGTGCTTATTTTTTCCCACTTTAATAAGATTTAAGAGTTGTGTTGTTAGTGGAAACCTAAACTCCTTGGAAACAAATATGGATGCATATGTAGATATGGATATAGATCAACCATATTTTTTTAAAGATCAAGATCTTGATATGAAGAAACAACATACACCCATGAGTATGCATGAATATTTATTTATTTATTTTTGTAAAAAAAAACATAATCTAAGCATACATGCTTTAAATGCTTGTTACTTAATATCATTACTCAATAAGGCTAAGGCACTAGTTGTGTCGTACAAAGGAAGTTATAGTATTTTTCTCATATATGTTCTATGTGTCTAACCAACATAATATGTATAGAAACAAAGATTATATAAATACAATTGAAAACGATGGGAAGGATGTGGCTAGTGCCAACAATGCCTTAGTTAATTGTTGAAGCTGAATGGCGTGTCTTATTGTTGTCTCTCCAATTGAATGGCGTGTCTTAAAAAGGAATGAGGTCTATGTCCTACACGAATTGGCATAATAGAGATTGCTCAGATTTGACACCCTAACCGAAAGAAGTCTTAAGTGTGTTCTCAAAGTAACTTTCCACTCAAAAAGAAATAGATGACAAAGTCACATGTGGCCCTCAAGAATTGATTTAAAACTCACCAATTATTTGTGTGCCTTCATTTATTTCATCTAATCAACTTGGATAGCATAATGATTAACAACCACCTACTTTCCTTACTTGAAAGGCAAGGATATTTTGATCAAATATAAGAAAATGACAAACTTTATTAGGTAATTCATAAGAATGGTTCCTAAGCATCCCATATAATTTACAAATATGTGCCTCGAATGTACGCTAGAAATCAATACACAAAGGCGGGAGGATATATGAACCCTTGAAAATAATCGCAAAATGACTTTACATGTACAAATGTCCAAACAAGAGTAGACTCGTATGATATATCTTGCAGAAGGTACACTTTCTTTAATCATCCAATCATAAGAGCAATCCAATTTCATTCTTTATATTATGTTCTTAACCATTTGACCTATTAGACAACTACTCCTTACGTCATAAGGAATTTTCTATTATTTAATCCATGTCTTTGGATGAGATTTTTATGATGCTTAAAGACATTTTTTATTATTAGTTTTTGTTGTAGGTAGAGATTATATGTTTCACCTTACTCTATTAGTTTGGTTAATAATACAAAGAAAACAAAAGTATTTGATAAAGTTTGAAAAAAAATATTAATTGGGTTTTATTTATTCAATTTATTTTCATATGTGTTGAATTTAAATTTGTAATTAAAACCAATTATTATTATTTGATTTAAAAAATTAAATATTTAATTCAATTTAATAAAAAAAATTCATAATAACTAAATTTAACATAGTTAACACATATATCCTATTATCAACTGAATATTTAAGTTTCAATTATCTAGAAAATATGTAATTCAACTCCCATAACAATCACTTTAGTGAAAGTTTCCCCTAAACTTTGCAAGCAAGCCATTAACATTACAAAGATGTGCTTTTCTTAGTTTTTCTTCGGGAAGGAAGGTTTTCTTTTTTAAATTTTAGGAACTTGTCTAGGTGACTAAATATTTGGATTTTTGCATCTCCTTGATACTACAACATGTTTTCCTCGTGTTTCCTAACTACACGAATAATCTCGGATGGCAAAAGTATTGAGTTTCAAGATAACACGATGGCATATAGGCGCACAGGACATATGGGAAAGGCAACATAGGAAGTATCCTCCTTAAAAGAGGATAGGACAATCAGTACACACTTTGGAGATATGAGTAACGAAATGAAAGCATAATCTTGATTCAAATGGGGAAAGATCTACAAGATCTTTAAAAGTGAGATTTATCCCAATATCCCAATAGAGGACATAAACGACTTGGGGGTTTACAAAAATATTCAAAGATCATACGTGCACAGTGTAGCAGCATGACCGGTCGTATTCCCCTATACCAAGATAATTTCTTGGATTCTCTCTAGGCTCAACGTCGAAGATAGTTTGATTAACAATGCATATGAGAGCAAAGTCATCGCAAATTTCCAACCATATGACCTATACATTTATTACAAATTTCCACCAACAAGAGTGCACCTCATAGATGAATTGTTGGCTCAAGTGCAATTAGACATCCATGCAACCATTTGAAGTTGATGGATGGGAGACAAAAGATTCAAGGTCTGAGCAGAAGGTCTCCCTTATCCCATGAAAAGACTAAGGCCTCGTTATTGCATGGTGGCTATGTTATTGGCCCAACTTTATGGAGAGGAAGATTCCTCCATGCGTCCCCGTGTCGCACCCTGTAATAACCCACAAGTTTACTTTTAACCAGGGAGCAATCTTGTTTGAAAATTTGAAGCTAGTGGTTGTAAAAGCAATAAACCCACCACCGGGGCAGGCCACAAAGTTTTATATGTCTTCATATCTCCTAAACGTCATTTGTGTTGTTAATTCTTTCCAATGATGGGATGGGCCTGACAACCTACCGATCCACCTATTCATGTATATTGCAAAGTGTTGTGTGAGCACAGATACACCAGTAGCTATGAAAGGATTTGTGAGTATTTTGTAAGGCCTCTATACATACTAAGTCACAGATAGCCAACTAATTGCATGTCAGACGTTGCATTCGAGGCCTTGATTGCTCTTGGGGATTGGAACCTCACAAAGGACCATGTATATCTAAGAGTCAATGGTTGCTCCCAACTACATCATGTACTCCCTAAGTATGTAATTGATAAGGTGGCGTTAATGGAGATTGCATATTAGACCTATATCAATGGGATTAGATCAACCTTGTTAGCAAGCAAAAAATCCCTATGGCTTCCATTGCCCCTAATTGTTGGCAATTATTGCATCAAAACAATTAAAGACGTAGGTCAAGTAGGATTGAAACTAAGTGTCTTTTATCTCAACATAAAAATCTTCAGAAGGAATGATCCACTTGAAGTGGTAAAAAGGCATTGCAATTCGTGGAAGTTTCGTTTTCCTTACATGCACGAGTTTTTCCAAAGTGAAGAAATTTATAGAAGGGTACGAACATTGGAGGAATTTTCATAGAGATTAGGCAAAGGAAAATAGGATGCAACTACCTCCAAATCACAAGAAAAAAAAGCAAGGTAAGAAGCAAAGAGAAAAGAAGAAGCAACAAAGAAGAAAGAAGAAGGGGCTAGATTGAGGAAAGAGCAGGAAGCTAGGAGAGGGGTAGAGGAAGAAGCTACTAGGAAACATGAAGAAGAACAAGATGCAATTAGGAAAGCATGGGAGGAAAGACTAAAAAACAAGAGCGAGCATGACAATTAGGAGCAAGAGGAGCATTTAGACATGAAGAGAAATTTGTAGGGGAAGTTAATGCAAATGAGCTCCAGACTCCCAAGACCATCCAAGTCAAAACTAATGCCCTCGATGTCCAAATCATCGGAGGATAGTTCCCATTGCTGGAGCTTGGATTTGGATGCTTCATGCCTTCAAAGTAGGAATTAGTGGCCTTGTTGAGCTCCTACCTTTTCGATAACAAAATGAAGCAAATAGTAAAAAGGACTTATAAAAGGCTTAAGATATTAGAACAACAATCCATGGAGGTCACGATGGATTCAAGTTTCAATCTTTACGCAAGTGGGAAGAGACCCAACATCAACAACCTCAATGAATGTGGCCATGGCCATGGAATTCAATGTTGCCAATTTGGTTAAGGAAGTTTTTGAGTCACAAATTTAAAGTGAAATAAGCTCTCTAAAGGTTAAAATTATGACCTTAACAAATACAAATGAAGTCTTAAAAGAAGGAAATGAGCAATTTCATGGCGAAAAAAGGGAGCACAATGGAGCTCAAAATGAGTGCACAAACCTGTAAAGTGATATGTCTAGTGCATAGTTGTAGCTACAAGAACAAGTTCAAAAATTGCAAAGAACAATGACTCAGTTGAAGGATATCACAGAGTGGGAAGGAGATTAAGGAATTGAGTTGGAGGTGATCCAAGAATGCCTTGACAATATCATTAAATGGCAATGAATAATGACAATGCACCTCTACATCTACCCAAAATTAGTGCAAAAGAGGCAGAGATTATTATAAAGCCACAACTAATGCCAAAAAATCCGCAACTAATCATCTGAAAGAAATAAGTGGAACCTTGAATAAATATCAACACATCTTCCAGACTGTCATAAAAGTCTCTAAGCATTGTAGCTTTCTTTTATTTAGACAATGGGATAATGCTAAACCAGTTGACCAGAGGAATATAGAAGTGTCCAACATCAACCGAGATAGGCAACTGACTATTGAAGGCATATCCAGCGTGACTACTGAAAATTTGATGGAATTTGTGGCAAAACCTACCAAGGATGTGATCATGATTACGCCATACAATATCCTTATGTAGAAAAACCTTTTAGCCATATCCAATTATATAATAGATCATGAAGTTTCTTTTGAGACCCTATGTTCTCATAGAATCAAACAAATCTTTGATTATCATAGCAGGTGGAGTGTGCATGTGGAAAAAGGGTCCCACCATCCACATAGCTTTTAAAGGTACCTTGTAAATTTGATGTTCATTATTGTATTTGCTTGGTCCCCAGTTGACTAATCCTAAAGAGAACAAAAAGGCAATGGAAGGGACACTAGAGGAAAAAATAGAGATGAGAAGGTCAAAAGTCACTATGGGTAACTACCAATACAATCACCCAAAGTTTTCTTATAAATGTAATGACATGAGAAAGAGGAAGGGGCTTTTTGCTTGTACGACTTTTCTATATAAACGTTTTGAGCATACTGATAATAAGGAGACGCCATTGTTGGCCATATTTTGCTGGGAGATATTTCATCTTGCTATCGTTTTATGCTTAGAACTATTTATATTATTTATTGTTCCAAAAATATGTTATAAGAATGTTTTCTATATTTTGAACTATTGTCTGGTAAAGAATGCATTCTTGCTATGCTTATCTTTCAGCAGATTGGTTATAGCATTGTGAAAATTGAGTTTAAATCTATCTTGCTATTAAAGACCATTCTTAATATTTAGTTAAGTGATAGTACTTTAATTGTTAAATACAATAATATTATTTGCTGGCACCACAATGAAAGTATGTTAAAAATTTGACGTTTTCAAACCCTTGAAGATCTCTTCTCTAGCTAGGACAATTAGAATAGTTTTTCATATATTGTATTTAGATGTTAGTTGTGCATATTTATGCATTCTTCATTTAGACATTTAGAACACATTTCACAACTAGTGATTGATGCCAGGAAATAATCTAGATGGATTCCCCATACCAAAAAGTGCAAGGTCTAGTTGGGACCCTACATTGAGGAGAATCCCTACTATTGACACAAGGGGCATTTCACCTTGTCAATAATTTTGGTGCTAGAAGGAAGGCCTTGAATGGATTAGAGAGACTACTTTCAATCACACCATTCTCTTTTTTGATGTTCATACAGAAATTATAACAAAATTTATACCCCCATCAAAGGTGAAGACTCTAACCCAGAGTCAGTATTCAAAGATACTACTACTGGTTTTGAGAACCATGTTTCCACATAAGCACCAACTCTATATGTTGTCCCTATTAAGTACATCGACCAATTTCTTCATTACACCTGGTCCTATGCAAAGAAGATTGATGGATTGCCACCGCTCCTTTGCTTCCTAGAAGAAGGAGAATTAACAAAATACCATCCAAACTCCCAATCAGATTTTGGTAGATACAGTTGAAGATTTTTTTGACCTTGTTTTGGACAAGATCTCTCAACCTTTGAATGGAATTCCCTCAACCCTTCTAGGTTCTTGAGCTCCCTCACATCACTCAAGCTCCTCAGATAAGGAATACAATACTTAATTTGATGAAGTTTGTTACTTCACCAGGGAATTCCTAAAAAGGGCAATTCATCAAAATCAACCCAGGTTACCGGCATAAACCCAAGTTGCCTTGAACTTAGTAGGGAAAATACACGACTTACCAAAGAACCCTATGAGTATGCTCCCTATGTTTGGCCTTGACATATCTAGTTTCCCTGAATATTGTTAGAGCAAATAACCGTCTACCTAGCTACATAGACCTTGACCTAATGACTCTAGTGGGACAAACCCCATCCAAATTGACTAGCTGAGTCAACCTTGAGTTGGATTCCTAGATTTGGGGGTACATTCCCTGATTTGAGGAATTATTCCCTGATTTTAGCAATGACCGAGTCTGTAACTGGTTGAGGACTAGATGCACTCCACTAATCTAGGTTCTAACTGACTCTAACTAGCCCTAATAAACCCTAAGTGCTCCAATTGAGTGATTTTAGGGACTTGCATGCACATATAGTTAGTTGCTTGTACATCACTCAGTTATAACTAGTGATTGGGGAGTCTGGGTCAATTAAACTCAGTCTAGGTGAGTGTGCATTGCTAACTAAGGGTCTTTAGCTCAAGTTAAGCCTGACTAGCCTCCAAGCACTATATGACCATTTCGAATAGCCTCTTGACCTAGTTTCAATTGGCTTGTTATTTATATTGTTCACTTCCATTCATTCAAGTTAATGAAATCCATCATTATTTCATCTTATTTGTTCAAGTTTTTGTGTAATAATCTATGATATCTCATTTGTTACATGATTAGTTCATTGTTGATCTCATTTTCATAGTATATCTCTCTTGTTTATGTTCCTAGATCTACATCCTCAAAAGTTCTACATGGTATCAGCGCTGCAGAGGCACTAAACTAGTTAGTGTTCTAGTGTGTATTTCTAGGGATCAAGCTATTACAAGGTGAAGAAATGAATTTGCAACCATCAAAGAGCTCATTTGCAGCCATTGATGAGCTTAGTTGCAACCATCAAAAAGCTCATTTGCAGCTATGGATCTCCTATGTTCCCAACTCAGTTGTTAAATAGTTGGTATGCAAGATCCAGTGTTATTAAAGAATGTCCCAGAAGCTTCACAACATATGTCCTACGAAGACATATTCACATACATTGAGAGGATGAAAGAGGCCGTCTAGAAGCTTTGCAACATATGGACTACGAGGAAATATGCACATCCATGATCCACCACTCAGCTAAGGAAGACCCTTTTACAGGAAGAAGAGGTGATCTACAAATTTCTTCTATCCATTGGAGAACTTGTCCCAAATCAAGCTCAAATTGAAGAAGCCATTGGAGAACTTGCTCCAAATCAAGTTCTTGTTGAAGAAGACCTCCATAATGTCTTCTCATTATTTGTATCTACAACCTTCGCTCCCACAATTCACCAAATTCCACTCAAAAGCTTCAATGGGTTTCCTCCATTTGAAGCAAGGAGTAGTCAAGAACCACCATTCATGAACTTCAAAGTGTTTGGATATCATGGATGGGATCACATGCACTTCAAAAAGAGTTCACAAAGGTTTGCAGGGATTTTCGCAAAGCCCTTTACTGAGAAGTAGTCCACCTAGTTGAGAGCTTCTTTGGGAGTGAAGACATCTTCTGAGCAGGCTTCTTAAAGCTTTCTCTTCACATTCTCTTTTATGGGGGGGTTTCCCATGTGGCTTTTTCCCTCTTACCCAATTTTCAAAGAATTTTGTGTGCATGGGTATCAAATATGGTTGCAAATTATCGGGACCTATTTTTACTCTTTTATTTTTTCATCTAGTTAGGCTTATGGGGTTGTGCTATAGAAAATAACCCTCTACCTAGCTACATAGACCTTGACCTAATGACTCTAATGGTCCAAACCCCATACAAATTAACCACCTAAGTCAACCTTGAGTTGGATTCTTAGATTTGGGGGCGCATTCCTTGATTTTAGGATCTGTTCCTAGAATTTAGGAGTAACTGAGTCTGTAGTTGGTTGATGACTAGACATACTCCATTAATCTAGGTTCTAACTGAGTCTAACTAGCCCTAACAAACCCTAATCACTCCAAATTGAGTGATTTTAGAAATTTGCGTGCACATACAATCAATTGATTGTACATCACTCAGTCATAACTAGTGATTGGGGAGTCTTGGGTCAATTAAACTCAGTCTAGGTGAGTGTGCATCGCTAACTAAGGGTCTTTGGCTCTAGTTAATCCTAACTAGCCTCCAAGCACTGCATGAGCAATTCGAATAGCCTCCTGACCTAATTCGAATTGCCTTTCTATTTATATTGTTCACCTCCATTAATTCAAGTTAATGAAATATATAATTCTTTTTTCTTATTTGTTCTAATTTTTTGTGTAATAATCTATGATATTCCATTTGTTACACGATTAGTTGATTGTTGACCAGTATATCTCTCTTGTTTATGTGCCTAGACTATATGGTCAAGTTTACAAATACCACATAAAAAACTTTTATATGCTATTAGACTAATGAATGTAGAGCATGAAGATGTTTTGCATGGCATTTCAACCTTTCGATAAGATCAATTGCCAACTAGGATGAATTTGAAAAGGATTTCATAAATAAATTTGGTGATGAAGTAACCCCAACTACATTGTGGAAAGAACTTATTTCCATAAAGATGGATAAAAGGGAAAAAATAAGGATTTTAATCAACGCTTTTCAACCCTCCTCAATAGGTTACCAATTGATTCTCCTCCAGACTAAAATGTGGTACTATATTATATTTTTGCTTTGCATGCACCGAATTATACCATGTTTGTAAAGAGGGCTTGTAAATTTTCCTTGGAGAACAATTTCGAGGAAGCTAAAAACAAAGAGAAAGAATTGTCAAGCTTGGCATAGAATCTTGGGGAAGAAGATGCAAGGTTTATATCTCCTTCCAAGAAATTAATCACCTTGCCTAAGCCCCTCACAAAAGAAAACAATGATACACAAGATAAAGAACTCAATAATGTTAATGATCTTGTTTGCTTGGTGAAGAAATTGTTAAGAGAGGTCACTGATTTGAAGAGGAATGTTGGTGAAGGTACATCCAACACAAGACCTTTCATACCTTTCTACAGAAAACCTATCCATAAACCCCATGAGTTGACAAATTTCAATTTAGATGAAAGTGGGATGGATAACTACTAGACCTGCCATCATGCAAACCATTATGAAAAAACCTGTCTTCAGTGGATTCGCTCTATGGAAATGGTTGTGAATTAGTTCTTGATGGACATAACCAGTATGACAGTCCCCCTCGTGAGGTAGAATTCGAACTTGAAAATGAAGAGCAACCAATTGGTGAGAAAACCGTGGTTCTACGGGACGTGCTATGGACTCATTAATGAGCTTGAAGAATTAATTGAAGAAGTACAAGTCACCTAGTTTGTCCAAAGGAACTATCCTCTTAGGAATGAGGGTCCCATTCCTTAAACTTCTTCCCTAGTTCAACCCACCAACATACCTAATAAGACTACAACCTCTACCTAGACCAAGAAAAAAAAAGTTCCTAATGCACCCATCACCTCCATGGATTACAATGTGGTGGAAGATATGAAGAAAACTAAAGCCAACATCTCAATTTTTGACATTTTCAACATCCCTCAACAGCAAAACCTCCTGTTGCGGGATTTTTCACTGACACTTAAACCTCCTTAAGGAAGAGTAGCTAATCTAGAAATGAAACAAAAATCTCCTTTACTTAATGTCATCCTTGAGCCAAAACATAAAACTACCATGCATGATTCTTTAATTGGAAATGAATCTAAATCATAGAGTCCCCTTTTCTTGCTAACTTTTGAAATCTTTAGTAGATTTAGGGGTTTCTTCAAATGTAGTGCCTTTTTTTTGTTTGTCAAGAGATTAATGCAACTCCAACTAAATTCCTGCTCGGATTACTCAATTAGATAGGCCTGATGTAAAAGTAATGGGTGAACTTAAATATCTCTTGATCAGAGCAACCTCTAACCCCAAAGTATATTAGGTCAATGACATTGTTGTGGTAGATATCCTTGAATCACATGGTTTACTAATTAGGAGTTGGTGACAAAAGCTGCAAGGGTATTTCGGTATTGACTAGTCTCATCTATAGTTTCCATGGAGTGGGAAACATAACCAGATTGACTAAGAATACCTCATGAAGCACATGCTCATTGAGCTTGAGGGACCAAATGATCCCATACTTTTCACGCAATTGATTTTGGGAAACTATTTTTTTGGAACTAACATGGGAAACTATGTAGTAGAGGAATCGGCCTTGGAATCTGATGAATATTACAAACCCCTTAACTTTATTCAGATTGATAAAAATGATGATTGTATTATATTAGGAATTGTAGATTCAACTAACGTAGATGTAGATACTAGCATTTGGACTTTATTTTTTGATGGATGTATGTCATAGGAAAGCACATGCACATGTTTCATTTTGATGAATCCTCAACATAAAAAAATGCCATTTGATTTCTTGTAGGCTTGAATTCGAATGCACCAATAACACTGTCGAGTATGAGGCCTTAATCCATGGTTTAAAAAAAGGCAATTAATCTTAACATTAAATCATTGGATTTTTTTGGTGATTCTAAATTACTATCGAGGCAGGTAAGAAACACTATTCACTATTTATTGCCTCATTTGAAGAGTTATCAAAATGGGGTATGGAATATGATCAATTGGTTTGATGTATTTAATATTACTTAAATTCCTCATACAAAACATTTAGTTGTAGGCATGTTAGTTATTGTCGCTTCCAAACCGTCCCCTTTTACAGATGGATTCTCTATGGAATTACTTTTCAACCCATATGTGCAAGACAATGTCACTAACTGGAGGGTATTTAGTGATGATCAACATATAATTCTATTTTTGAAAAATTAGGGAACTTTCAAGGAAGTAGTAATTGATCATGAAGAACATGTTGAGTCCCTAAAAAACTGTTAAGAGGGGATGCATAAATTAAAAGGCAACTCAATGCCAAGGGGGGTTGTGACATTGGAAAAATTGTTTGATCTGCAAGAAAGGTTCCACGGGCCTATTAATGTGAATACCAATAGTTCCTTGATGAGTGATGAGGTCTGAATTTGGGTACTACAAAAAATCCCAAAAAACATTAATCTGGGGAATTATTGTTCACCAACATAGAAGTAGGCCTTCATTTGCATGTTCATGCAATATATTGATGTATTTGTGTGGTCTTACGAAGACTTGGAGACATACGACACAAAGATTATTCAACATGTGATCCCACTCAATGAAGATGTTAAGCCATTCCAATAGAAGTTGAGGAAAGTTCATCCAACGCTAAAAACCTTGATATAGAAATAAAAAAGTTGTTGGATGCAAAGATAATCTTCAAGGTATGACACTCAACTTGAGTGGCAAATCTAGTGCCTATTCAGAAGAAATCTAGAGAAATCAGTTTATGTGTTTGGCTTCAAGAATCTGAACAAAGCATTAGACAAAGATAATTATCCATGATTCCCTTGATGGAGTAGATAGTGCAGTTAGTGCCAGGTTATGAGATGTTATCTCTCCTTGATGTTTTCTCCAGGTACAACCTTATGGTTTTTGAAGAGGACAGATTGAAGACCACTTTCCAGACGAAATGAGGAACTTTTGGTTATCATCGGATGCCATTTGGACTGGTTAACGTAAGAGACACATTTTAGTGAGTCATGGGCATAGCATTCCATGGACTAATAAATCAAAGTGTGGTGGTATACTTGGATAATGTCATAGTATACTCCAAGAAAAGAGAAGATCACATCCATTACCTCAAAAATATTTTTGAAAGATTCAAGAAATATGGTATTTCCTTAAACCCTAACAAATATTTTTTCACTATCGTAGAAGGAAAGCTCTTGGGGAACATTATCTCCAAAGATGGTATTATTATTGGTCCAGAAAGAGCTAAATATATTTCTCAAATACCAATGCTAATAAATAAGAAGGCCATGAAATCCTTCTTTGGCAAAATAAACTTTGTCAAAATATTTGCACTTGATTTTTCCGAAATAATCAAACCTTTGTAGAAGATGATTAAGAAGGATGTTGTTTTCAAGTGGACCCATATCATTTAATACAATCTCCAGGTGGAACCACATGTATACATGAATATGATATGAGTAAAACTGATGCAGACATATTGCCATCCATCCACAAACGTTCCTGCAGCAAAATGTTCAGATGTTTCAAGTTTTCGTTTTGCTTCCAAAGCTACCCTTGCTGATGGCAGATACAGAGCACGCTTGTGAAATTTGAAACATGCTCGCCTGAGAACAACTTTCGAATTCTCGTCCCCATCGATTACAAGGCCCGATTCTTCTCTGCATTGAGAAACCCGTTTGATATTAGGATTCTCATAGCACCTTGGCGCTACGTACAAATTTGAAATCCGATTTTGAATTAACACGGCACGTTTATTCAATTCAAAATTCAAAATTCAAATTTGCTGCGGTATTTGTCATCCATGCCATATGGTTCATGGGGCATTGGATTAACATTGCAGCCGTATTTGTAATGAATGCTGCATGCAGGGCCGATGACGGAACGGAAAGCAAATGCCGGAGTTTGGATGGGTTGACGGAGCCCGATGACGGGACGGAAAGCGAATGCTAGCATTTGAAGGGGTTGACGGAGAGATGGCGAAATCGTAGAATACTTAGACTCTTCCGGTAAAAGCGTGTGCTGGTAATATTCTAGTAGGCTTCCACTCATCATCAGTTTTCACACTTATGTAAATGTAGTGTACTATTTCAGCGTGCTCTTTTTTATTCAATGTGGCTTCCTTTCATCCGTAAATGTCACAATCCATATTGTCACCAAATTACTTGAACAATTCAAAGCCAGCAAATGTCACAATCCATATTCCCCAAATTTCTTGAACAATGCAAAGCCAGCCACATTAGCCATCCAATTAACGTTTCCGACCAAAAATGGGTTGGAATCTTGGAATTGCATAGTTTTGAGTGTATTAATGGTATTGTAATTTTATTACATATTTTATTGTTTGGATTTAGTGAAAATGATTGAAAAAATCCCCAAAAATAGAACTTCTAGCCAATTTTATTTGAAGTTCGCTTAAATTACATATTAATTTACTTTCTTAGAATGGATGATTGAGTGGATTTCAATACTACACTATGTTTTACTTGAATTTGATTGAAAAAATATGTGAAATTTATGAAATTGTCTGTCTAAATATTTGAGGATTGGTAAATTTACTTTCCTCAAATGGATGATTGTATGGATACCAATGTCACACCACTTGGTAACTTTGAAAACTCAAATCATTTTAATTTCGCTCAAATTACACATAAATTTGCTTGTCCTAATGGATAAGAAACACAACTTCCAAAACTCTTAATCTTGAAAACTCAAATCATTTTAATTTCGCTCAAATTACACATAAATTTGCTTGTACTAATGGATAAGAAACCCAACTTCCAAAACTCTTAATATATTGATAGTGATATCACAACCAACCCTATAATTAAAGAAGTGAGATAGATCAATGAAGGTGGGTCATATAAAGGCAAGTGAGATAGATCAATGAGGGTGGGCCATATAAAGGCAAGTAGTATAGGTTAATAAAGGTGCTTCATTTTCCTTTTCTTAACTTATCAATTGGCTTCATTTTTCATCTTTTTAACTTAATTATTGACTCATATATATATGTATGATTGTTTTGGTTGATAATCCACATTAAGCGAAGGAATTAATAATTATAATTATAATAAAAAGAATATTATTTTTTTAATGGAACATGGGACATCAAGTGAGGCCTTTGCATAGCCACCCGGGGATTTGATCCTTGCTTGCGACTACAGCATTCAATCACTTGAGCTAACCCACCAGGATTTAATGTTAGGAGGACATGGGATGGGCTTTGATCCACTTATGTGTCCATAGGTCCCAAAATCATTTAATACAATCTCTCTAGGTGGAACCACATGTATACATGAATATGATATGAGTAAAACTGATGCAGACATATCGCCATCCATCCACAAACGTTCCTGCAGCAAAATGTTCATATGTTTCAAGTTTTCGTTTTGCTTCCAAAGCTGCCCTTGCTGATGGCAGATACAGAGCACGCTTGCGAAATTTGAAACATGCTCGCCCGAGAACAACTTTCGAATTCTCGTCCCCATCGATTACAAGGCCTGATTCTTCTCTGCACTGAGAAACCCGTTTGATATTAGGATTCTCACAGCACCTTGGCGCTGCGTACAAATTTGAAATCCGATTTTGAATTAACACGGCACGTTTATTCAATTCAAAATTCAAAATTCAAATTCGCCGCAGTATTTGTCATCCATGCCATATGGTTCATGGGGCATTGGATTAACATTGCAGCCGTATTTGTAATGAATGCTGCACGCGGGGCCGATGACGGAACAGAAAGCAAATGCCGGAGTTTGGAGGGGTTGACGGAGCCCGATGACGGGACGGAAAGCGAATGCCAGCGTTTGAAGGGGTTGACGGAGAGATGGCGAAATCGTCGAATACTTAGACTCTTCCGGTAAAAGCGTGTGCTGGTAATATTCTAGTAGGCTTCCACTCATCATCAGTTTTCACACTTATGTAAATGTAGTGTACTATTTCAGCGTGCTCTTTTTTATTCAATGTGGCTTCCTTTCATTCGTAAATGTCACAATCCATATTGTCACCAAATTACTTGAACAATTCAAAGCCAGCAAATGTCACAATCCATATTCCCCAAATTTCTTGAACAATGCAAAGCCAGCCACATTAGCCATCCAATTAACGTTTCCGACCAAAAATGGGTTGGAATCTTGGAATTGCATAGTTTTGAGTGTATTAATGGTATTGTAATTTTATTAAATATTTTATTGTTTGGATTTAGTGAAAATGATTGAAAAAATCCCCAAAAATAGAACTTCTAGCCAATTTTATTTGAAGTTCGCTTAAATTACATATTAATTTACTTTCTTAGAATGGATGATTGAGTGGATGTCAATACTACACTATGTTTTACTTGAATTTGACTGAAAAAATATGTGAAATTTATGAAATTGTCTGTCTAAATATTTGAGGATTGGTAAATTTACTTTCCTCAAATGGATGATTGTATGGATACCAATGTCACACCACTTGGTAACTTTGAAAACTCAAATAATTTTAATTTCGCTCAAATTACACATAAATTTGCTTGTCGTAATGGATAAGAAACACAACTTCCAAAACTCTTAATTTTGAAAACTCAAATCATTTTAATTTCGCTCAAATTACACATAAATTTGCTTGTACTAATGGATAAGAAACCCAACTTCCAAAACTCTTAAGATATTGATAGTGATATCACAACCAACCCTATAATTAAAGAAGTGAGATAGATCAATGAAGGTGGGTCATATAAAGGCAAGTGAGATAGATCAATGAGGGTAGGCCATATAAAGGCAAGTAGTATAGGTTAATAAAGGTGCTTCATTTTCCTTTTCTTAACTTATCAATTAGCTTCATTTTTCATCTTTTTAATTTAATTATTGACTCATATATATATATATATATGATTGTTTTGGTTGATAATCCACATTAAGCGAAGGAATTAATAATTATAATTATAATAAAAAGAATATTCTTTTTTTAATGGAACATGGGACATCAAGTGAGGCCTTTGCATAGCCACCCAGGGATTTGATCCTTGCTTGCGACTACAGCATTCAATCACTTGAGCTAACCCACCAGGATTTAATGTTAGGAGGACATGGGATGGGCTTTGATCCACTTATGTGTCCACAGGTCCCAAAATCATTTAATACAATCTCTCTAGGTGGAACCACATGTATACATGAATATGATATGAGTAAAACTGATGCAGACATATCGCCATCCATCCACAAACGTTCGTGCAGCAAAATGTTCATATGTTTCAAGTTTTCGTTTTGCTTCCAAAGCTGCCCTTGCTGATGGCAGATACAGAGCACGCTTGCGAAATTTGAAACATGCTCGCCCGAGAACAACTTTCGAATTCTCGTCCCCATCGATTACAAGGCCTGATTCTTCTATGCACTGAGAAACCCGTTTGATATTAGGATTCTCACAGCACCTTGGCGCTGGGTACAAATTTGAAATCCGATTTTGAATTAACACGGCTCATTTATTCAATTCAAAATTCAAATTCGCCGCGGTATTTGTCATCCATGCCATATGGTTCATGGGGCATTGGATTAACATTGCAGCCGTATTTGTAATGAATGCTGCATGCGGGGCCGATGACGGAACGGAAAGCAAATGCCGGAGTTTGGAGGGGTTGACGGAGCCCGATGACGGGACGGAAAGCGAATGCCAGCGTTTGAAGGGGTTGACGGAGAGATGGCGAAATCGTCGAATACTTAGACTCTTCCAAACTGGAATACTCATTCAACGCGTTCGTGCATTGTATGCGACTCAAAAACACTTCGGAGCCGGACAGACACAGTAACATATACTCTCTAACCTCCCTCAGAGGACTCCTTGCCTTCACCCAAGACAATGAGCGGCTTCCATGGAAAGCTGCAGTCATCCTCATTCCTTGGGGAGCATATTACTGTTGTTATATCTATTGTTGCTGTGTTCATCATATCTTATCTTATTGTTATTCCGATCATTTTCGGCGTTCTTGGCGGATTGCTTCTCCTGTTAATCGTATGCCTGTTTGCAACCCAAAAAAGATTGAAATCTGCCTTAGTTGGAGGGCACAAAGAAGGTATTGCATATGCAGATCTGTGACCCCCTATGACGGTCACTTAGGCTTTCGTTTTCCTGTTATTGTCTGTAACACAACGCTATGTGGTCTATGCCCTGTAATCTGCAGAATATAGTTCATTGAATTACGTTTGCAAAATATGACGACCAAGTTTAACAATTAAAATAGATATCCAGGCTCGAACAATCTACCCTATGAGATATCATTAGACTTTTTTCCATTCCATTTTCTGATATAACTGTGATTTTTCAATTTTTATTTGGTAGGCCATGATAATTGGGAAGACTCACCAATAAGATCAGATGGTCAGCCAATAGCGTTATCTGGCAAACCGGCATGTAGCTCAGACCAACCAACTAGCCAGGGGCAGGACCTGGGTACGATTCCTAGCCTGTCCAGTGGTTTTAGAGTGTTTGAAATGGAAGAATTGGTCGCTGCAACAGAAAATTTTCATGATAATAACAAGATTGGAAGGGGAGGTTTTGGCGCTGTATACAAGGTAACATAAACAAACCTTCTATTCGAGTACTATACAAAGTCTTAAATTCCAGTAGCGGGATCCTTAAAATATGTTAAATATACTGATAGATTCAATAAACACAGATATAAAGGGTTAACATTTAACAATAATCATCCTGTAAGAGACTTATAAGCTTGCCATATTTTGATACTTTCCCTTTTATTGATAGGCTTACAAAATCTAAAATTACAGTGGCAGTCATCTCTAAAGAGTGTTAAATATAAACTTGCCCTGTTTTGATACTTTACCTTTTTTTGATAGGTTACAAAATCTTAAATTACAGTGGCAGCTGGCAGGCATCTTTAAAGAGTGTTAAATGTATTGATAGATTCAATAAACACAAATATTAACAATAGTCGTCCTGGAACAGACTTATGCACTTGCCCTGTTTTGATACTTGCCGGCCTTTTTATAGGTTTGATATAATGATTTGGTTTTTAGGTTTTATGTTTACAGACATTTGTCACATATTATTTATTTATGGGTGGTTGGGAGGAATGATTGTTATCTTCCTCACTGCTGTAAACTTTAAGAGTTAAATAGCTGCACTAAAAAACAAGTGGAATGAGTAGCAAAATGTTTCTAAAAACAATTTGAAAAAAATTGTAACAAGATTAGTTTATAATGTATAAATATTCGGCATTAAATCATCATTGGGAGATGAATAAGATAACATGTTTTGTATTATCTATTTGATTGAAATTGAAATAGATATAGTTAAATGGTTTAGTTCGACAATGCCAGCTCCAGGTTGGTTATGTATTCGTTTCAACCTCCCATATATTCATGCATGCAGAAGAGTCGAAGGACAGTGGAAATATGATAGGTATATATGCCATAATTGAAATGCAGTAAATTTAAGACTGAGAGCTGTCACCACCTTGGATCCCATGTGAACACATTTTCGAGACTTGCCCAATATGTGGTAAAACTTTTGATGTATACAGTAAGTATGAGGCCCATTGAATATCGCTGTTGTACGGTTTGAGAGGCAACCACCAGGCAATTCCTCTACAAACCCTGCATATTTGGAGCTATTATAACAATCTTAAAAGAAAGGGAAATAGATTGTAAGTCATAGCACACATGGTAACATTACTACAAGTGATCCATATGCATTCAATTAAGGACATTCAATAGGTGGCAAACAACTTGAATCCAAATGTGGATGGTCTTTGTCTTGAGTACATATATCCAGCAGATGTGCTTGTGAGGAGAGTTCCATGGTTGTGAGGAACCCATGGTAGAGGGCTACTATGTCCTAAATTGCATCTGGTTGTGCCCATGGTTGTTTAAAACTCTCTCCTTTTTATGTAGCAATTTTATATTTTAGTAGAGAGTGCTGAGTAGACTCTGTTTTCAGCACATCTGTGTGTCAGCTGATGTTTTGTTGGAATTCCAAGCCGTGTTGCTGGTTTGAGTTTAATAGGGAGATTGGGCGTGTGTGCCAATACCGTGAGAGAAATTTTGGGGTTAAAATCCCCATATTGCCTAGAATTGTCTGTGTAATTTGGGAGAGTCCGCTGTAAGATTGCAATCCAGCTTTTCATTTGTGATTCAACGATTTATATCTCTGTAAGAAGTTCAGTTATATATTCTGTGTCCAAATAAAATCTGTGTTAAATTGTTAATAAACACTGGGTTTAAAGAGGAATTTCTGGGCCTGCTACGTTGTTAATTGACTGCATTACACACCTAAGGTTAGTATATTTGCATGTCTCTGTTATTTTTGTAGTATAAATTCCATAAGGAATGAGAAGGGGAAAGGATGGCAGAAGAAATCGTGGGGTTTCTCATTTCAGTGACATGCAGTATTACAAAGAGGTCCCCTGTGCTTGGATCTGCTTGAGCATGAACAATTCTTGTGACCCCTTTGTAGATGCATTTGGTCTGACTTGCTCTGTTCATGTGGCCCTTAATCGTGTTCTTTTGGGTAAGTGGCTGCCGATGTGTAAGAACAAAACCCTTGTGGTCAGAGATGCTGATGTGAGCAAAACCCTTGTTGTCAGAAAAGCTACACCGGGTTGCTTTTCCAGTACTTTGATTTCCAAGTACTCTGACAAAGATTGGTTGCTTCTAGCGTCATTAAATGGCTGATCTTATCTTGAAAATACTACTTTTAATTTTTTAAGGCACTCAGGAAACTTTTCTTGAAAGCTCTTCAATGTTGCTTTGACTATTATGAAGTGCCCACTCAACTTTGAAAACTACGACAAATAAATCACATTCTATATTCTTCTGTATTAGCATGTATCTAGCGAAACAAATCAGGTGCGTAAGAGCCCTTTCTCATTCACACTTAAAAGTTTAGGCTCATCTGTATTTTTAATGTAAAACACATAAGCAAATTGTAAAAATAAGGCTGAAAACCTTTCTTCTTGGTAGGGGCTGCCATTTATTCATGTTAGGTTGGCTGACGCTGGAAACTTTTCTTCATGGTAGGGTCGGCCATTTAATGTTAGTTATGCCTTTTATTCACATGTTACGTAGAGATTTAATGAATTTTAGTGTCCAGGGAGGGGAGAATGTTTGTGTCACCAAGATCATTCAAGTGAATTGAACATAATTTTTAATGAATTTTAGTGTCCAGGGAGGGGTGAATGTTTGTGTCACCGAGATCATTCAAGTGAATTGAACATAATTTTTCAAGACAAAAACAGGGTATTTGATAAGCAAAAAGTAACATAATCCACCGAGAAAGCATGATTCTTGATAAGCACAAAGCCACATCTAATGCATAAACACTACAGCTCTGGCGAACTTTCTGAATTAGCTTACATGTTTTCCAAATATGTGAGATTAGCTGGCTCTGGTGAAATAATTCTTATCATTTCTTCATACCGAACTTTTCTGCAAATAGAAACAGAAAGACATGATTCCAGCCTTTAGAGTACGCATACTTTCATACAAGGATCCACATTGAAATTCCATTCAGTGTTCCCCATCTTGCTTGCCATTCTTCTCAGCGCTTTGGCTGTTAAACATCAAAACTATTAATATAAGTGCCCCCAAAGTGATTCCAAAGAGCAAAATGAAAAAGATTCATGAGGAAAACTGTAGAACGAAGTTGCAATTTTTGGAGATGAGACTTGCAGAGGCTATGGTCATCCATACAGCTAATAAAAAAACTAATGAATCGAAATTTTGAAGTTGGAGACGAATTGCAGAGCATTAAAGTTTAAACTAGTGCCACCGCAGATGGCAGATGGCAGAGTAGGAGGAAGTATAGATGAATGGAAATTTTGAAGTTTTAAACTAATGCCAGACAATTTCAATATTTTTAACCAATAAAATAATCGATAATCAATCAATTATTTTATAATATAATTAAAAATGAAATAAAATCTAAAATCTAAAATTAAACCTGAGAAAGCTAAAAAATACTGCTCAGCTGGAAGTTATATATATATATATATAAATAAAATGAGGGTATATATACTGATTACTATATAATAATATATGTATTAATGTACTTATTAATTATTAATATACTTATTTTTAATATATTTTTATAAAAGTGATATTGAGTATATATAATTAATGTTCATATTAATATTTTTTTTTTTCACATCATAGATAAATGATATTGATTGAATGTTTGTGGTGTTCTGTTTGGAATATATATATATATTTTTTGATTTTGTTTTCAAATAATAGATAATTGATATTGAGTAAATATATTAATGTTCATATTTTAATATACTTGTTCTTTTCACATTATAAATAAATGATATTGAGTGGATAGTTGTGTTGTTCTGGTTGCAAAAACTATAAAAAAGTGAACGCAAAACCTTGATCATTGTTGGAAATGTCATAACCTCAAGCAGCATTATTAGTTGCAGAGGGATAATGTTCAATGCAAAATCTAATAGTTCAAAAGTACACTTAAATTAATATAATACCCTTGATTGTGCTTTGATGGCTGCAAAGAAAATAACTACAAAACTTAATATCTAGGAGGACAAGTGAGCTAATACAATCTTCTCTCTTTTCTTTCACCCTCCCAGGGAACTACTTCACAGGGAAGTGAAATAGCAGTGAAGAAATTGTCTTTAAGTTCTATGCAAGGAAAGGAAGAATTTATGAACGAAGTTAAGTTGGTTGCCAAAGTTCAGCATCGAAATCTTGTCAAGTTAGTTGGCTGTTGCGCAGAGGGATCAGAAAGGTTGATTGTTTATGAGTACTTACCAAATAGCAGCCTTGATAAAATTCTATTCGGTGAGGCACTTTCAATTTTTGAGAGGAAATCAAACATTTATGCAGTAGGTAATTAAAAGCATTCCTTAAAATGTTAAAATATTATTATAATTTAGAATCTTGCATGGTCGATACAGATTCAAAGAAAAGAAGACACCTTGATTGGCAGAGGCGTTACAGCATCATACTTGGATTAACTCGTGGCCTTCTCTACTTGCACGAGGATTCTCATCTGCGGATTGTTCATCGGGATATTAAAGCAAGCAACATTTTGTTGGACTCTAGGTTCAATCCCAAGATAGCAGATTTCGGCACGGCCAGACTTATTGATGAAGACGAAAGTTGTGTTACGACAAGACCTGCTGGAACTCTGTAACAGCTCAAAACATACATCACTCGGTTATATTAATCTTCTTAGTGATATACTACATACTGATTTGCTTTAGAAAGGAAATTGACATTCATGTAATGGCACAACTTGTCTTATTGTAAGATGCAGGATGAAACTGCAGTTTTCTTTTTGACGTATCTTTTAGTTTTTGATTGCCAAACATATTTACGATGTGATGTTGCAGAGGATATATGGCACCAGAGGCTAGGGAAGGGCAACTGTCTGTTAAAGCTGATGTCTATAGCTTTGGGATTCTTCTTCTGGAAATTATAAGTGGAAGAAAGAACTTTGATTTTCGTCTAAAACCTGCAATGCAGATCCTTTTAGAATGGGTAAGATATTGTTTCCATTAAATTGCCAATGGATCGCATCTACGTTTTCCAGGCCATATTATTTAGTTCATCTGGAATGTTACGAGACTAAGGCTCGATTTGTTATGGGTACAGTCATATCTGGGCATAATGCTTATCAATCAACTTATGCAATTAAAGTACAAAAACTAATAGCTGATTTTATGGATCGCCTATATATTTGATCAATTTGACGATCTGTTTTGATTATGCAGGTAAGGGGAATATCACACAAAGGAGGAAATCTCGTGAGTACTATTGATCCAGTAATAATTGAAACTTGCGGCGATCATGAGGAACTAGCGTTGAGATGCATCCATGTTGGATTGTTGTGTACACAAGCCGAAGCACCACTTCGTCCATCAATGTCTACAATCAATTTGATGCTTTCAACTCCGTTTATGATGTTAACAGATCCCACAAAACCAACTTTTGGGAGTTATATACCTACCCATCACATCAAGTCCACCACTAATTCTGGCCCTTCACATCCTTACGCCCAACATGATCCTCTTGGAACCCTATCGTCTCCTGTATCCTCTGCTTCAGCGCACACTCCTATAGATTCGTCACTTTCTCCTTCACATACCTCTTCAACCTTATCATCTTCTGTATCCTCTACTTCTTCGAACAATGCTCTGCCTTCTCCATCTAACATCGATGCTTCGGCTACTCCCATGATATCCAGGTAGGTTTCAATGAATTTTTTTAAAATCAATTTTGGACTTTTTCTTAAATATGTTTGTTACAATTATGTAACCTCAACCTCTGTGTATTTATTTTAATATATATAATCTGTTGTTTGTAGTTACAACATGTGTTGTCACCTTGGAAGTATAGGTTAAATCCCTTTGAATTCATTCAAAGTTTAAGCTATAATATTAAAATTATATTTATATGAGTTATAACATTAAAATGATATTTATATTTTAGTATATAAATACATAATTTTAATTATCAATTGCTAAATAAATATAATATATAATTTATTAGGTAGCTTGAGTTTATAGACTTTAGCAGTGTCCACTTACTTTAATTTTGTATATGACAATACCAATTTGGAGTAGTTGTCTACCTACAAGTATCTTGAAATTGGTATTCATCACAAGCTTAACTGACCTTGTGATGTGGGGTAAAAATAAATTTACTTTTGAAACTTTCGTCACTCTCGTTATCTTGTACTGTTGTGAAGTTTGGAGTTGCAACATCTCTAGAGAATCCTAGAGAAGGATTGAGCAAATCGAGAAGCGTTTCATAATGTATAACCTCAAGATTAAAAGAAATACACCCTATTCTCTTCTTGAAAGTGGGTCTTCTCCCCATCAAGAGTATAACTATGACTAGATACTTGATGTACAAGCACAAGATAAATAACATAGGAGACTAGAGACTTCCTAAGGTTGCTTTAAAATCCAGTCAAGACCAACTCCAACATAAGAGAGGTTGGTATAAAGACGCCATGGTGTGGTTAAACCATTGGGGGATTGACAAAAATGCCACTTTGCAAGATATCAATAACATTTAAAATATTATCACACCTAAGTTTAAGGAGAAAATGTGGAGCAAGAAAGATTTAGAGGCTAAAAGAAAATTAAGATATTATAAGGAGCTCATAGACCCTAATCTAGAAGATCAAAATTACCTCTCTCTTTTAACTAGTTCTAAGAAAAAAATTAATATTGCAAGATAAGAATGAACTCTTATGAGCTTCAGAAGTGCTGGACAATTCCTAAAACACAGCGGATGAACGCTGATGATGAAAGTCATTTTCTCTTAAAATACCCTGCCTATACTCACATTAAATAGCAATTTTATAATATTTATTACAATAGAAACCTTGACAATTCTTTCCAATTTTAAAGCATTTAAAGTAATCTTTTTTAAATTTGATAAACCAACCTTAATATTCATAACTGCTAACCACAACCATCACCCTCTATATGTTTGTAAAATTTAAATTATCATTTCAATATACATAGTTAATGGTTAAGCTTTCTATGTTCACAGCGCATACATGCCAGAGAAGTCAAAAGCTTGGAAAACGAAGTTTGCGGGAGCAAAATTTTGGAGCGTAAACAAAGGACAAAGTCAGCATCAAGGTACATTTGTTTTCAAATTTAAAATAATTTTATTATTTTTATTTTTATTAAAAAATTGAAATACAATTAAAATATGATAATTGTTTTAATTATTATTTTCACTTTAATAAATAAATACATGTAACTGTTTTGTTTCGATTCTTTTATCACAGAATTAACTTGTCAACCTCCATTCATATATCTTGGACCTGATCATTGGCGCTTGCGGCAGCAGCGACGTAGATCTATGTCCTAGTGAGTTATCAATAACTCTAAAGCTAAAAGGAACCATTCATTTTCTTTAATAATTTTTCTCTAAGGGATGCCGACCCTTTTGTTATGGTAAGGTTAGCACTTTACCTACGCTTCCTTATTTATGAAAAAAAATGCTTATAAAAAAGATATTTATATAAATAAATTCTTAATCAATTTTTTTTAATATTTTTTTGAAAAAATGTAAATACTTTTATAGATATCCTTTTATAGATATACTTTTATAGTGACACTCTCATTGATGGTCCTGATGGCTTAAGGCTATGGATGCATGGGGAGAACCAGTGGATGGAACTATCTCCTTGATGCTCTTTTGATGCTTTCAACTTTCTTTTCGCTATTTTTATTTTCATAATTCATTGTCCATTGTTAGTTTTCAGTTTAAATTTTGACTCTAGAAGTAGATACAGTCATTGATGACCTAAGTCTAAGTCTTTGATTCATCACTTTTTGGACTCTTTGAAGGTGTTTAAAACTTTAAGTTTATGTGACATGTCTATGATTCAGTTTTATGATTTTAATATTTTAAATTTTCATTTATTGTTTATGTTTATAATTCAAATTTATAATGGAAAATGTGCATGTATTATAAATTTAGAATTTATCAATGTGAAATTCAAATACTCAAATGATAAATGATTCATGAATCAATAATGAATTGACAACCATGTTTACTACAATGAATTTACTATTTACTTTTGCATTTTAAAAACTGTATGCAAATTTTCCTAAAATTTAGAGTCTTCTCCACAAGTCCCCAATGTGTTTCCCAACTCATACATCCTGAAAACTTGGTGAAACACTTGATATCCTTTTGTTTTTCTTTTTAACAGTTTTTAATTATAAAACACTTTTTGTTAAAACATACAATTATAAGAGCACATTACAATCATTATATGTCTCCATGACACTTTGATTTTAGAACGTAAAATATACTAATCTGAACTCTGTAAATCATAACGAGTTTAAAACCTAGATATGTATTTTTAGCTAGAAAACAAAATACTTGAATCCATCGCCCCCCTACACTCTTTTTTCTGCCCAGGAATAACTCTCAAACACATTTTGTTTAGTGACATATCGGTGGAAAGGGATTCTCTCACTAACACAACGGTGAGAAAATGTCGTTTTGCAGTTGACACATCAACAAGAAAACACCTTTCTCTTTCCCATTTTTTATGACAACACATGCCAATGTCCAACCACAAAAAGTTACGTTTAACGAAATACAAAGTAGGAAAAATGGGAAAGGGGGTGAGAATTGAAGCATGTGTGATGTCTTTTAAAAATGATTGAAATTACAGAAAATTTTAAGGATTCATAGTTTTCTTAAGGTGTAGAAATATTGATGAATCTTAGTAACGCTTAAATTTACAACCATAAAATGTTTGGCAATTTTTTTGTAAAAATATTCAAATTTCCAAGGATTTTTTTTATAGTTTCTGGACATTTTTTGCTATTTTTAGAGTGAAAAGAAAGTATCCCATCGAATTTGGGTTTTTTTTTTGAAAAAAAATGTGGAAAAATAGCCCATGGGCTAAATTTCGCCCCTAAAAGTTTCCTTGATTTCCATCCATTCCTATTGTCATTGTTATTTTGTCTAAAGCACCACAACGAATAGGAGAGGCTTTTTAAAGTGAATAGAACACGAGCTATCACTCTCAACTAAGGAACACATGCCATCTCACCAATTGATATCTACTTGTTTGCTAGGTAGACCCTTCATTTCTCTTTGCTCCATTTCGCAATTTCTTGTAAGGGCTTAGGGTTTGTTTTGTAATTGTTAAAACTCCACCAATTGGACCCTTGTCTATAAACTACACCCAATGAGAGTTGTTACCACAACTCTCAAACACGTAAGACACTTGGACTAATCACAATTATAGTTCTCTCTCCATCCTCTTCAATTTTAAATCTAGGGTTTCCTTTTGTCCAATGGTAAAGGGAAAACTAAGCTAGAGTGATGAATCAATCTCATTACGACAATGAAACCACTCCCTCGACCATAACACTCCTTTGTCCCTTTTATGTGGCTACCCCTTTTCTCGCCCTACAAAACTTGACAACATGGACTTGTTCTTTGAACTTTGAGCCTAGATATCCTCACCTCCAACCCCCCCTTAGTTTGGCTTCCCTACTCTAATAGACCAGAAAAATGGTTCTCATATGCTAAATAACCAATCAACGATGTGTTAATATTATTTGACTAAATAAGGGTGCTCTCAGATCAAAACTCATAGCCCCTCACTTGCAAGGTTTTTGCTTCAATCTCTCCATAATCAAATAGTAAATTTTCCTCTAAACTTTGCAAGCAAGCCATTAACATTACAGAGATGTGTTTTTCTTAGTTTTTCTTTGGGAAGGAAGGCTTTATTTTTTAAATTTTAGGAACTTGTCTAGGCGACTAAATATTTGGATTTTTAAATCTCCTTGATATTGCAACATGTTTTCCTCGTGTTTCCTAACTACACGAATAATATCGGATGGCAAAAGTATTGAGTTTCAAGATAACATGATGGCATATAGGCGCACAGGACATAATGGCAAGGCAACATAGGAAGTATCATCCTTAAACGAGGATAGGACAATCAGTACACGCTTTGGAGATACGAGCAACAAAATGAAAGCAGAATCTTGATTCAAACAGGGAAAGCTCTACAAGATCTTTAAAAGTGAGATTTATCCCAATATCCCAATAGAGGACATAGACGACATAGACAACATGGGGGTTGACAAAAATATTCAAAGATCATACTTGCACAGGGTAGCAGCATGACTGGTCGTATTCGCCCTATACCAAGATAATTTCTGGGATTCTCTCTAGGGTCAACGTTGAAGATAGTTTGATTAACAATGCGGATGAGAGCAAAGTCATCGCAACTTTCCAACCATATAACCTATGCATTTATTACAAATTTCCACTAACAAGAGTGTGCCTCATAGATGAATCGTTGGCTCAAGTGCAATTAGACATCCATGCAACCATTTGAAGTTGGTGGATGGGAGACAAAATATTCAAGGTCTGAGCAGAAGGTGGCCCTTACCCCATGAAAAGACTAAGGCCTCGTTATTGCATGGCGGCTATGTTATAGGCCCAACTTTATGGAGAGGAAGATTCCTCCATGCGTCCCCATGTCGCACCCTGTAATAACCCACAATTTTACTTTCAACTGGGGAGCAATCTTGTTTGAAAATTTGAAGCTAGTGGTTGTAAAAGCAATAAACCCACTACCAAGGCGGGACTCAAAGTTTTATATGTCTTCATATCTCCTAGACGTCATTTGTGTTGTTAATTCTTTCCAAGGATGGGATGGGCCTGACAACCTACTGATCCACCAATTCATGTATATTACAAAGTGTTGTGTGAGCACAAATACACCAACATCTATCAAAGGATTTGTGAGGATTTTGTAAGGCCTCTATACACACTAATTCACAGATAGCCAGCTAATTGCATGTCAGACGTTGCATTCGAGGCCTTGATTTCTCTTGGGGATTGGAACCTCACAAAGGACCATGTATATCTAAGAGTCAATGGTTGCTTCCAACTATATCATATACTCCCTAGGTATGTAACTGATAAGGTGGTGTTAATGGAGATTCCATATTAGACCTATATCAATGGGATTAGATCAACCTTGTCAGCAAGCAAGAAATCCTTATGGCTTCCATTGCCCCTAATTGTTGGCAATTATTGCATCAAAACAATTAAAGACGTAGGTCAAGTAGGATTGGAACTAAGTGTCCTTTATCTCAACATGAAAATATTCAGAAGGAATGATCCACTTGAAGTGGTAAAAAGGCATTGCAATTCGTGGAAGTTTCGTTTTCTTTACATGCACGAGTTTTTCCAAAGTGAAGAAATTTATAGAAGGGTACGAACATTGGAGGAATTTTCATAGAGATTAGGCAAAGGAAAATAGGATGCAACTACCTCCAAATCACAAGAAGAAAAAGCAAGGTAAGAAGCAAAGAGAAAAGAAGAAGCAACAAAGAAGAAAGAAGAAGGGGCTAGATTGAGGAAAGAGCAGGAAGCTAGGAGAAGGGTAGAGGAAGAAGCTACTAGGAAACATGAAGAAGAACAAGATGCAATTAGGAAAGCATGGGAGGAAAGACTAAAAAACAAGAGCGAGCATGACAATTTGGGGCAAGAGGAGCATTTAGACAATGAAGAGAAATTTGTAGGGGAAGTTAATGCAAATGAGCTCCAGACTCCCAAGACCATCCAAGTCAAAACTAATGCCCTCGATGTCCAAATCATCGGAGGATAGTTCCCATTGCTGGAGCTTGGATTTGGATTCTTCATGCCTTCAAAGTAGGAATTAGTGGCCTTGTTCAGCTCCTACCTTTTCGATAACAAAATGAAGCAAATGGGTTGGAGATCACTTTTAAATGTTGGGGTGCAATACAAGCAATGGGACCCTGGAATAATTTTTGTCTCATTGGTTTGAATTTTTTTGGGGGAAACAAGTAGTATGGGATATGGATTTCCCACTTAATAAAGTGAATTTTATCAGATTAGTGAAGCAGCAAGCATGGTGGTTCCTCTCTAAAATCTTCAAGGAAACTCAAAGACTCAAGGTTGGGCAATTCAATGGCAACTTCAAAGAATTATACAGGAAGCAAGTTCTTCAACACCCATGTTTGAAATTGCTTGAGGACAAGCAATATTGGGAAGGGAGGATTTGTCATGTCCAAAATTTGGAATTGGGTCACAATGGCCTAATCACATTGGCCATATTCATTAGAGTTTGTAAAATTGATGTTAAAGGTCAAATAATTGCCAAGGAGGAAAATTACTAGTTTCCTAGGTTTGGGGTGGAAGCTTTGGGATTTGGAATAATGGGGATAATAAATGATGTTTGAACATTAGAGTGGCATAAATATTTAATAAAGGATCTAAATAAATATATACAAGTGAAAATCAAAGTGGCATTTGAGCATGAAGACACATGGAGGAAGTGGGACCCACATATGGCTAGATTTCCCCACTACACTTGGTATCATTCTCTCACCAATTCGAATTCAAGGTGAATGGTAACATACTTGGGGGAGTCCAAAAGGTATTATTCATGGCATGACTCATCCAAGGTCGAAATATAGAGGAAGAGTAACTCCCATGGAAGAGGAAGAGGCAATTTGGAGTTAGTGAGACACTTGGGCTAGATTCCCTAGCTCTATGACAACAATGATGAAGATGCTATGACACCTATGACACAAATAAGACCTGAAGGATGACATATGAAATATATGACATGTCAGGGATAAAAATAGACTCCAAGAGGGCGCTCAAGGGTGTTAGGGCATCTAAGATGCTTCCACATGTGATTTGGTGGAAGTGGGAAACTAGGAATTGTTGTACAAGTGGCGTTCTTTGGAATCTCTTCAACTTGAGTTGGCATGAGTCTCTTGGAAGGAATTCGACCCATGGAGGACAATAGAACTTTATAAATGTCAATAACAAAGAATGAAACCAGCTTTTTATCATTTGTAGAATTTGCAATTGCATTTGTGAAGAGGGAGAGCTAGTGGATGACTAGTTTCTTGCCTTAGCCAATTTCGAGGGTGAAAGATTCCCATCCAAGTTGGTAATTGGAAAGGCCATTCGGACCTTTAATTTGGAGCTTTAATGGAGTCTTTATTTGTAGGTGTAAGCTACAGGGAAGCTCATGGTTTCTTCTACTGCAACTCACTCCTTCAACCATTTCCAGTTTTGATGGCATATTCTTGATCCTTGAGGGAGGGCATTTTTGGTGAGCTATTGTACTCTTTGGGGGAGCTTTTAATGCCCCATTTATTTTGTAATATGAATTAAATACTCTGTTATTCATCTCCAGAAAGTTTCAGGTCGAAATTCCCAGTAGAAATGTATAAATCTCATTTTTAATGGAAGAACAATGCCATTTCCCCACTACCTTGTTGTGAACTAATGTATTGATGATGATTTCAAATGAATGGATGATTATCTAATGAATTTGTGATTAATGGACTGCCATGTATGTATTTTTCAAGTTTCATGTACTGTACTTGAACATTTGAAGTATTTTTACTCAGTTTAATTGCATTAGGAGAAGAAATAGTGCCATTTCCCCAAAGGTCGAATTGGTGATTTTTGCAGTTGAATGGGAGAGGGTTGGAACAGATATAATAATAAATTAATGGTGCACATGAGACCTTAATAACATCCTTAACACATTACATACCTCTGTTCATAAATTTGAGTGGGTTTGGAGGCAATTGGGAAGCCATTTTCAGTACTTACCCCAGGGGGATTTGAACCCCAAATTACTAGTAAAATTGCATACTTGGTCCAGAATCTTAAGAGAGTTTGCAGAGGTCTTTTGGTGGCCATATGTCATCCCTAAACATCATATTCAAGTCCTAATATCATTCATGCACCTTCCTTGAATATTTGAAGGCATTTGGAGTCAATTTGAGACCTACAGACCAATACTAGTCAAAGGGAATCACTAGTAAAGTTACCTACATTGACCAAAATTGAAAGAGTATTTGCAGAAGTGTTTTAAAGGTCCAAATGCATCCATGAAACACATATTTATGTTCTAATATCATTCATATACCTTCTCAGAAGATTTGGGATCATTTGGGGCAAATTTGGGACCTAGAGATCAAAACTAGTCAAAGGTCGAACTAGGGAAAAAAAGTGGAAAGTTGCCATTTTAATAAATTTCCTAACAAGGGACATTACACAGAGCAGATCAATGAGCAGATCAACGAGGCAAATTTTCCCAATTGTTGGACGAAGCAACGAACGACTGAAAATTAAAAAAAATAAAAATCGGGTAGTCGACTCCCACTTGTTGAAACACCTTACGGCGTAATTAGCAGTGTGTTTCAACAGTCGGTTTGGGCCTAGAACCCCTTCAAGATATGTTAATGGTTCCACTTTATGATGGATACCTTTATGATGACCTCCCTTGCTAACTTTAGGCAAACCAACACTTAATGAAAACATAGCGAAATCCAATATGCATGCACACCTGTCAAAACCTCCCACCTTTGTCACGAGGTATTCTTTGAGTATTATAAAAGTTATTCAAAATTGTTTGTCTATACGTATATGGTTGAGTATTATACGTATTGACGGGAATTGACATGCACTGTCCAATCAATGCCTTGCACTCAATCTATTTCACAAATTTCAAAGTGTCGTAGATAAATCAGATAATTTATTCCAGCTACTAAAGGTGATTTATTTATTGCACCTACATCAAGTTTTGGATCCGCTCTTACATGGACATCAAAGCGATTTGATTGGAGTAATGCTGGGAAATTTGGTGGAGTTCATTTGCTTGTTTACTTATTTCATTTCCCAACCTCTTTTACCCCAAATCTCATGGAACCCATCCGCTAAGACACAATCATGGACGACTGTTTAATGGACCGTAAGAATGGTGGTTTACTGCTTCCAGATGGAAACACTTATATGCTGCTACACATAATCTAATCAATACACCGTATCTGTGGATTCTTTTTTGTGGAATTTTATATTTGTATTGCAATCCAGAGATGAATACAGTAAATTTAAAATAAATCTAAATTTGATATGAGAAAAACAAAATTATGTAGAGACCCTTTTTTGTATATATGTATATAAATTGAGACAATTATTGGCATTGGGTCATGTCAGAGATTCTTATTGAGGCAATGTTTTCTAATGACACCGATCTTGGAAATTTCAGTCAGGATAATTAGATGGGCTACTACTAACAAGAAGCAGGGTATTTTTTAAGGATTATAAAAGTATGCTTAAGTGTAGTATTCTAGGCGATTATTTTGGATTGAAAAAAACATAAATATAGATTGATAGGCGAATATTAAATATGAAACATACAATTTACTACTGAAACTTGTAAATTTTGGTGAATATTATCATAAAAAAACATATTTTATGTAAATATAGGCGATATTAGAGACTAAAAATGAACAAATAGCGAATTTATTTTTTGAAAAAAGGCCCAAAAAATAGCCAATTGGCGAAATTTTGCCCCTAAAAATTTCCATGACAAGATTTAAATCCCTTATTCGGGTAACTTAGGAAGGGAAAATGTTTCCCTAACTCGTCACATTTCTTAACTATCTATAATTATTTGATAATGAGGTAACATACAGATTCAATGGTTATTCCATGAAGTTAGTTTTTTAATGTACTCATTTCTATATTCATCCACTATTTTGGATTATTTTTCATTAATTCAAAGTACAGTTTAATATTGAGATCATTGAAAATTTCAGTACAATAACCATTTTGGAAAAATACCTTGTAAGCTATTACGATCATAAAATCCAAAAATTCACTCATGGTTTCCCAATCTTTTGGAGAGTCAAAGCATATATTAAATTTATATAGTATGTATAACAACTATGATAGAGTATGTATAACGACTAACAAATTCAATCAAGGATTATATGATAATTCATGTTATAAAGATTACTTCTACAATTTTCTTGGTCTAGTTTACCTAAATGGCGACCCTATTAGCCGAGTGTTGGAGCCTATGCTCTGATACCATGTGTAATGCCTCTCAAGGGAATTAAGAATTTTAATCTAATAAATCATATATTATATTTTCATTCTAGAAATGCATAAGAGTATTAATACAACCTCAAATGGTGGATTTCTTAATTGTATGACTGAACAACCTATAAGGTCGCATTTCATGTTTCAATGTTGTTTAATATTTCTAATAAAAGCACAAACTACTCTATTTATCCATTCAATCATTTAGGAATTTAAAATAATACATTAGCAATTCAAATCACATGAAATATCATAGAAATCATGTTATAATAGCATCATATAAGAAGTTTACAATAACATAAAAACAATTTAAAATCACAAGAAAAATACCTCATTATAAGAATGGTGACGGAGTCCAAACTAAGTAAGCTTCCATATTCATCTCGAGTTGCTTCTATCTTCATTTTCCAAATCAAAACCATGGTTTTTACCAGGGTATTTTTTAAGGATTATAAAAGTATGCTTAAGTGTAGTATTCTAGGCGATTATTTTGGATTGAAAAAACATAAATCTAGATTGGTAGGCGAATATTAAATATGAAACATACAATTTACTACTGAAAATTGTAAATTTTGGCGAATATTATGATAAAAAAACATATTTAATGTAAATATAGGCGATATTAGAGCCTAAAAATGACCAAATAGCGAATTTATTTTTTGAAAAAAGGCCCCAAAAATAGCCAATTGGCGAAATTTCGCCCCTAAAAATTTTCCTGGTTTTTACCTCCCATCCAACTAGGGGCCTAACCGGCTCCCTAGCCCTAGGAAGCCATTGGATAGTCCCATCCAAATGGCCTCCTGTCCCTCCGTGCCCGAGACCCCCAAAGAATAGAACATCGATGCACTAGTAGGCTATGTATCAATCTTCCAAGAGTTCTCAAACTCTTCCAACTCTTCCAAACTTCTCATACCCCAAAATATCCAAAATTCTCATTTCTATGAAACTCTCCCAAAATATCCTTCAAGAGAAAAAGAACCTCCTCCCTTCCACTCTCAAGTCTCCTATTTATACCAAAACTCCTCATCATCTTCCTCGTCCATCAATAAATTCCAATTAAATAATGATCATCAATCAATAAACTCATTTTCTCCAAAAAATAGCAATTTGATTTAAATGATTAAAATATTAATAAAAATGGTTGCAAAGTCTCATTTGTCATGCTTCCATCTTAATGCAACTATGACAACTCTTTTCTAAAAATTTGTGCAAATCCTATCTATCCATTTATTTATATTATCCTTTCATTCATAAGTCAAATAAGATATTTTCATATAATATATTATACTATGACATATTTTATATTATATATATATGTTAGGAACCCGTGCCAACCCTTCTCTTTACTTTGTTAGTATATTGTTGTTGGACGCATATGCTTTGTAAGTCGTCCTGTAGTATTATATGTCCCATGGTATTGACCCATAGTATTGGGCATTGACTTAGTATATAAGTGTGTGTTGAGGCCAATGAAGGTACCATGAAGTTATTTGTATTGAGCTTGCTCAAAGGAGGTTGCCCCTTCGAAGTGGCTTGCGATCAATAAAATATTCTGTGATCTCATATATTGTGCATTTTATCAATTAATTGTTGCAGGTTCCTCACATCTGTTATCAAAGGACTTTCTTGGGCTCGTTGGGTGAAATTTCTGCCAATTTTTTTTTCGGATCTATTGCAGGTTCGGATCTGGGAATAATCCCTATCCACTTAATTGTGGGAAGTACTTGGGCATAAGACCTAAAACTCATTGTGAGGAGTACCACAGGAACCCCAAACTAGCTGGCCCATTGAGAGGACCTTCCAGTGAAAAGGCCGACAATGACCCCTACCTGTTTGACTAGTTCCCACTCGTGAGGTAAACCAAGAGATATCGTTTGTGGCAAAGCGGTTATCAGTTTTACCTGAGCCGTGGAGTGAGAAGTACTTCCCCAATACGCAAGCCATCAGACAAAATTGGTGGCCGAGTGAATCCCCTGAACCGTTAGGAAGACGAGCATACGGGGTCCATATCTATTTTCAGCTGATAAATCGCAGATTTCCTCTGTCCATAACTGTTGTCGATCACTTCCGCGTCGTTTCATATCTATCTATTGTCGATCCCTTCCGCTTCATTTCGGATCCATCTGTTGTCGATTCCTTCCGCGTCGTTGCAGATCCATTTGTTCTGATCCCTTCCGCATCGTTGCAAATCCATTTCTGGAAAAAAATAAGTATAAAATTTTGTTTTTTCGCCATATCTCCCTTGTTTTAACTCAGTTTCCCTTGAAACTTCCCTGACACCCCTGCAATCCCATTCTGCATATTTCATTCTTGAGGACCATATCCCAAATTCCACTTCCCAAACCCAAAAATCCCACATTTGTCTATTTTTAGGGTTTGTCATAACTTCTTCAATTTTCACCCACTCGCCTTCAAATTTTACCACAGTGTTCATTTCCTATTTTTGTTTCTTTGTCCCTCTCTGCCAAATTTTCTCATTGTTTCACCCCGCTTCTGAAATCCCCAGTTTTTGCTTCCTTGCCCATCAGAAAGTGTCCAAAACCTAGTCAAACCCAAATTACCCATCTGAGTTTTTCCTAACTCCAAATTTTCCTTTACTAAAACAGTTTCTGTTTTTTTTTATCTACCCACTCAAAAAAAAAAATTCCTGGTTATGGTTGTCACCCATGTAGGAGCACAAATCATGGAGGAAGAACTTACAGCCCTCAAAACCAAACTCAAAGATTTGGATGAAAAATTTCTCAGCCTCCATCTTTAGCATTCATCTATGAACAATAACCGACAGCCAGAATCTTCTGCAGCCACTAGGTTCTCTTCTTCCAGCAATTTTCGTGGGATGAAGCTTGAATTTCCTCGCTTCAATGGTACTGATCCGACTGGATGGATATACCGAGAAGACCAATATTTCAGTCTGCATAATACTTTTGATGTCCACAAAGTTCCACTTGCATCCTTTCATTTGGAACATGAAGCCCTTCAACGATACTATTGTTACATCAAATCTCATCACGAGCCAAACTTGACATATCTTTGCCAACTCCTTTTGCAACGATTTGGTCCTAGTGCTTTTGATGACTTCACAGGACCACTCACTAAACTTCGCCAAATTGGAATTGTGAGAGAGTATCAAACATAATTTGAGAAACTGACTAATCACACAAAAGGATTGTTTGATGAATTCTACAGGAGTTTTTTTATTAGTGGCCTCAAGGATGAAATCCGCTCAGAGGTTAAAATGTTCTGTCCCAACACAATTATGGAAGTCCTAGGGTTGGCTAAGTTGGCAGAGGACAATATCGCAGCCCAACAACGCTCAAAACCCACCTTTGTTCCCTTCAGAAATATGGATTCCCAACGACCTTCCATCACGCCAATTCCTCGACCAACTCCTATCAATCATTTGTCTGAAGCAGAGATGCGGGCACGTCAAGAAAAAGGGATTTGTTATAATTGTGCTGAGAAATTCACTCAAGGGCATAGATGTGTTGAGCAAAAGCTTTAGCTCTTGGATGTGGATTCTCTGCTTGCCTCTGAACTTTGTGAAGACGCTCCAGATACAATAGATGATCAGGTCGACATTCAACAGCCGCCTGTTGACCCCCCATATCAGGACGACCAACCAGAGATATCTCTCCATGATTTATCTAGCATCACCACCCCCCAAACAATGCGGGTCATGGGTTACTTCAAGAAGATCCCTTTTACAATACTCATTAATTCTGGTAGCACTCATAATTTCATTGACCATCAGATCGCCAAACAGGTTGATTGTTTTATCCATCCTTGCTCCAACTTTGAAGTCATGATTGCTAATGGGGGCAACTTACCTTGCAAGGGGAAGTGTCATAATGTGTGTATCTCTCTGGAATATTATAACCTGCACTCTGACATGTTTTCCTTGTCCTTAGGTGGATGTGATGTGGTTTTGGGAGTTCAATGGTTACGCACTCTTGGCCCCATCTTATGGGATTTCGCTGCACTTTGGATGCATTTTTCAATCAATGGGAAACAACACAAATTTACAGGCTTACAACCAGGATCTCTCCGCATCATCAGTTCACATCACCTAGAAAATAAGCTTAAGAAGAATTCACATGGTGTCATCGCTCAGCTCCATTCCATTCAGATGCACCCATCAATGGTCTCCACTAATTCCTTGGATATATATATGCAGGTGTCTTTGTTGAACCAGTGGGCTTGCCACCTTCAAGAGATATTTCCGGTAATAATTTAGCCGCATCTACATCTCAGCAGGAAATTATGGCTATTTTGCATGCAGTACAGAAGTGGCAGCCATACCTATTAGGGAATTATTTCTGCATCAAGACTCATCTCCAGAGTCTAGAAAATTTCCTGGAACAATGGGTCTCCTCCCCAGCACACCTGAAATGGGTTATCCAACTCATGGTTTATGCCTATGCGATCACTTAAAAGAAGGGTAAGGACAATATGGTGGCAGATGCTCCTTCTCGCATATTTGATGACCCAGTTTCTCTTACAGTTATTTCTCTGCTTGTTCCAAATTGATTGCAATATGTTCAACAAGTCTATCTCTTATATGAACTCCATGCTTCTTCATCGGCAAGGCACTCTGGGTTCCTCAAAACGTATGACCGGGAACAATGTAACTTCTTTTCGCAGGGACTAAAAATGACAATTCAACAGCTGGTGGCTAACTGTGATACTTTCCAGGTCAACAAGGGTGAAACGACACTCCTTTCAGGACTGCTTGAACCCTTTCCCATCCCTACACAGATTTGGACAACTATTTCTATGGATTTCCTAGAAGCGCTCCGGTGGTACAATACCACATCTAAAAGGACACCATATGAAGCAGTCTATGGACAGACACCGCCATTTCTTCTTCCATACACTCTCAGCAGCTCCCCATTTCAGGAAATTGACTCGGTTCTTCGAAACTGCGATCAGATCCTTCTCATTCTGCAGGACAATCTTCACATGGCAAGAATTTGACTGAAACAACAAGACGATCAACACCATTTTGAGCGCACTTTTCATGCAGCTGATATGGTTCTTCTTCGTATACAGCCTTCCAAGCAATCCTCCCTGAAACTCAAAAGGCATCAGTGGCCCGGAATGCAACCCGAGGATTCTACAGGTGAACCACTCCTTCAGATTTTGCATCAATTTCCACATCTAAAACTTTGAGAACAAAGCTTTTTTTAAGGGAGAGGGGATGTTAGGAACCTGTGTCAGCCCTTCTCTTTACTTTGTTAGTATATTTTTGTTGGACGCATATGCTTTGTAAGTCGTCCCGTAGTATTTTATGTCCCATGGTATTGACCCATAGTATTGGGCATAGACTTAGTATATAAGTGTGTGTTGAGGTCAATGAAGGTACCGTGAAGTTATTTGTATTGAGGTTGCCCCCTCGAAGTGGCCTCAATCAATTTATATAAATCTAAAACATATTTGACAAGTCAACAAACTCATACTTTCAACACACAAGTAATACTTTCAACAATTTAACAACCAAGCTACTATTAGCTAATATAAACATATCAATTTATTCATCGATCGACCAATCATAGTAATGTACTCACGAATTGGAGTATGCATGGCCAACACACACGTCTTAAGCATGGGTACTAATAATCGCATTTAATGCTCCTAATAGATCATTATTACATGCTCGCAAACAACATATAGAAGAAAAATTAAACAATGCATCATTCATCATTCATAATCATTCATACAAAAGCAATAAGACAGAATTAGATAAACATAATGATGAAATCAAGCATATAATCACGATGGTTAATAACAATAAAGGACACCTTCCAATCCATCATCAGTCCCATCCATCCCATTAGTACTCCAACCACCTAATCACCACTACTACCATCTCCTGACCTCACCATCCCATCCTCTGCTGGAATATGCCATAGAATATTGACTATGCGTATGACCACATATAGAATCTGTAAACAGAAGTGTCGATCAACCACATCAACCAAGCTTCCCCAGCAGGCACCCACTAGTCGTCATCCCACATCCATGGGAGTGTTCTCAGCACAGCCCTCCCATGACTTTGGGTTTCAGAGGTTCAACGGTGGGAAATGCCTTCACCCCCTCTGATAGTACTAGGGTCAACGCCCTACATCAATCATACTGTGCCATCACTGATCTAAGGGGTCTCGTCATTGAACAACCATTTTGGGCAAGTCACAATTCCTGTCAAAACTCACACTCACCCACAAGTCATAGAAATATTGGAATTCACAATTAAATAGCATGAAAAATTGATATAGCATCATTATCCTCCTGATGTCCAAGACATCTCCCGCCCCTTGGCACTATAGGAATCCACCTATCTCGTAGCCAATCAATATGTGGAATAGTTCATCATTAACATGAAACTCATGTATAGACATACCCAACTCTTTCAAGTGTTACTCCATATCACTGAAACGACATTTACATATAATCATGTAAGTTCTTTTGTAAACAAACTAAATTAACATTCCACATATGGATATTCTATATTCAATTTGCGTGTTCAATATGAAGTAACACATGCATTGCCATTAATAAATTAAACAGTAAATGTCATTTACCATACACACCTCAAGGGAGTCCACATGTCCACATAACAATCATCTTAATCAATATATATTCATCAAATAAATAATAAGTAAATACAATACTAAACTAATTCACATTAAGGTTTTTAATTAATGACTATCAAAATATGGGACATTACAATATACCTTATAATTTCTTATTAAGTATTTGAACCATATGTCAAATTCATATTTATAAAAATATGAATTTGAACTTAATTACCATAAACCTAGGAATTAATTAAACAAATATCATTTTTTACTATATGGAATATAATCCCATCCCTAACTAACCTATGTATAAGAAAGTATCATATTTATTTGAACCATATGTCAAATTCGTAATTATCTCTTATTTATAAAAATATGAATTTGAGCTTTATTATCATTCCCAAAGCATTACTTAATTTAAGCCCACATAAAAAAAAATCCATTGGAATATCATAAATATGAATTTGAACTTAATTACAATAAACCTATGAATTAATTAAACAAATATCATGTTTTACTATGTGGAATATAATCCCATCCCTAACTAACCTATGTATAAGAAAGTATCATATTTATTTGAACCATATGTCAAATTCGTAATTATATCTTATTTATAAAAATATGAATTTGAGCTTTATTATCATTCCCAAAATACACAGCAAGTCACAGGATTGATTCTGCTTTGCACCAAAATACAACAATAAAGACTTCAGAAAACATTGACATTGGAGAACATTCTCATGTTTTTTTCCCGCGAAAAAAGAATTCAGAAAACATTGACATTGGAGAACATTCTCATGTTTTTTTCCCGCAATCAAACAGTACATGATAAGGTCTAAATACAACTAAATTGTCATCAAGGCGATCCCATCAACGGATACCCAAGATATTACAAACTACATCAATAAAGCCATGAAACTTCAAAACTAGGTCAGCATTATATCATCAAATTATAGGACCCATAAGCTATCTGCTGTTTCTCATAGAATTCTGCCCAAAACAGCATGTCTTCTTCACCTTCAAGAGCCAACTTAGATAAGCTATCCGCCAGAGCATTTTGTTCCCTATAAATATGTTCCAAAGAAACCGATGCCAGCAGCCCAAGTTCATCTTTAATACGCCTGCACCAGCCGATCAGACCCAGGACATTGATATCATACTCTCCACGAGCCCATTTGATAGTCACCCGGGAATCCCCATAAATCTTCACAGCTACTAAACCAAATATATTAGCCACACGGACAACACACCACAAAGCCATGAGCTCTGCCTTCATATTTGAGCCCTTGCCACACTTTAACCGGAGCGAAAAGTAATGATGTTGATTTAAAAATATAATGCCGCCTGCACCACATTCACCCATGTTCGCGGCCCCATCGAAAAAAAGTAATGGCACCTTAAAAATAAAATGATGTTCCCCAATATTCCTTGGAGCCGGAACATATATTTCAGACTGATACTGTGAGTAGAGAACCAAAGTACTCTTGACAGCACCCTGTAAATTTGGTAGCTGACCTTCAAAAGTCGCCTTGTTTCGGTAATGCCAGATAGACCAGCTGATAAATAGTGGCAACATTTGGTGTCTTTTTTCATATCTCATCCAATCCAGAAGACATACATCCACAGATGGACCACACCATTTATGTACAATACCAAAAAGCTGATAGAATTTGTCCCAGATCTCCACAGTAAAAGAACAGTTAATAAAAAGATGATTAATATTCTCCTGTTGTAACTTGCATAAGATACAACAACTAGGATCGATCCATCCCATATACATCAAATTGTCCTAGGTCTTCAATCTATCGCATAATAAGAACCAGGAAAAGCATTTCAATTTTAAGGGCACATGCCATTGCCATAGCTTACAATACCACCAGTTATTAGGATAGATACACCTTCTACGGATAAGACATTCATATGCAGATTTAGTAGTAATGTAACCGGAGACCTCATTTCCTTCCCACACAACCATATCCTCATCTGCATGGAGCCAAATACCTGCAGCATTCAATCTCTGAACATAACAGTCCCATTCATTTATCAACCCCAGCGGCAAGTTTAAATCCACAGCATTGAACCAATATCCCGAATCAGCATTCTTAACTATTGAATTCAAAGTAAAATATCCAGAACTTCTTAAAAAAGAGACCAACTCATTTGAAAGATGATAATGGCCCTTAATACCCAAAACAGGATCCACACCAATAGATACCTCGGATCCATTGCCAATTTTCCAGCAAAGATATTGCACAAACCAACAGTATATCTTCACAAAACCTCTCCAAACTGGAGAGACTCCCCTTAACTTTTTCTTTGGATTTCTGAGCCAGAAAGATATCTTAATATTGATGTATTTAAAGAAAATAACCCGAGACCAAAGAGAACCACTGTATATAGCCCGCCACATACTCTTAAGTCTTAATGCATCACTAAAAGCATGTAAATCCTTTAAACCCCAACCACCAGACTTATATGGAAGTGAAAGCCTCTCCCATCCAACCATGGACACACTAGCCCATTTCAATCCACCTGTCCACAGGAAATTGTATATAAGTCTTCTCAGAGAGTTAATAACTAAGCTCGAAACAGGAAGAATAGAAAACCAATAAACAGGAATCCCCATCAACACAGATTTTGCAAGGGTAAGTTTTCCGCCAATGGAAAGAAGCCTATAAGTCCAGTGTGATATACGAACTTCAAATCTCTTTATCAACCACTCCCAATATTTCACCAGTTAACCATTAGGTTTGAGACGGAAGCCCAAATATGTAAAACCATCAATCATCAAATTACAAATGTATGGGAGAAATGATACTATGTCTGATATGATATCAGCATCTACCAAATTATGATATAGACAGGACTTTGATAAACTAACCTTCATGCCCGAGGCTTTACAAAAGAGCTCAATAATACCAGAGAGCATTCTCCATTCAGCCACAATCCCAGTACCAGCAATAAGCACGTCGTCAACAAACAATATATGAGTCAAAAAGAGCTCTTTTGAAATTTTAATACCCTTAAAGTTTCCTTGTTCATGTGCCTGTTTGATCAGCCGACTTAATCCATCAATAATCAGGAGAAATAGAAGAGGGGACATCGAACAACCTTGGCGAATACCTCTAGAACAACTGAAGAAATTTGTAGGAGCTCCATTCACCAAAATAGCAATATTCACTGTATTGATACAAGCCATAATCCAGTTAATAGCTAATGCAGGCACACCAATCTGTATCAGAAGAATCCTCAGAAAATCCCAATTTACCCGGTCATATGCTTTCTCAAGGTCCATTTTAAGCAGCATTGCTTTCTGTTTTTTGCACTTAATAGTATGAAGCATTTCTTGTGTTATGCCAATAGCATCATGGATCTGCCTGTCTTCTAAAAACCCAAATTGTTCCGGGGTGATAAACTTTGAAAACACCGGCTTGAGACGACCAGCAATAATTTTCGAGACAATTTTATAAGCAAAGTTACAAAGTGCTATAGGTCTGAAATCTGCCAACATCTTCGGGTCATTCACTTTCAAAATGAGGGAAATAAATGTAGAATTTAATGCTCCATATAAATAGCCCTGTGATCTAGTAAATTCCACCATCCTGACAATGTCATCCCCCATTATGTCCAAGAAGTGTAAAAATAACTCAACAGTCCAGCCATCTGGCCCTGGGATTTTTTCTTTTGCAAACAGTTTTAGGGTTCTTTCCACTTCTTCAATAGAGACCTCCGAACATAAGGAATCAGCATCCTCCCTGTCAAAAAAACGAGGATATAATCTCGCCACTTTGAGTTGAGAGGACAAGTCACATAAATTATCATCTCAGTAGACCCTATGAAAATGTTTGAAAGCTTGTGATTGAAGACCCTGGACCCCAGACACCAATGAGTCATCCTCATCAACCAATTTCCAAATCGTATTATTATTTCTGCGAGCTGAAGCATAGGAATGAAAGAATCTAGTATTCTTATCACCCAATTTTACCCATAAAGCCCGACTTTTTAATCTCCATTCCTTCTCTTCCATAATATAAATCCTTTCCTTTTCTGCTTCTAGCTTTTTCAACAACTCCATATCAGAATCAACCAATGGCTTCATGGTATTAAGCCTATACAGACTTTGTAGCTTCGAGTCCACATCCAACAAAAGACCTCCATCACTCTATTTCTTCTGATGGATCCATCGAGATACTTCACCTTTTAGGAATTTCAACTTATGACACAATAGATCCACAGGATTCAACTCTAAATCAGAGGTGTTCCTAGTCCAAATATTTCTAACCAACCAGTCAAACTCCGGAAAAGACAACCATGAACTGTCGAATTTAAATGGGAACTTAGTGTCCAAAAACTTATCCTCCAACTGAAGAAAGATGGGCCAGTGGTCCGAAATATTGGACTCACCTACCCAAGAACGATATCGACAGCATCTATCCAATAATGACGAATTCACCAAAACTTATCAAGACGTTTGTGAATGCCTTCACACCCATCTCGACCATTTGACCATGTTGGGACCAACGCCCTTGTGCAAACATCAATAAGATTGTTGTCAATAAGAAAATCTGAGAAGAAAGACGCCAAAACATCCACTTTAGCCTTAACACCCCAAACTTCTTGGGCCAATCTCGTAAAATTTAGATCCCCCGCAATCACAAGATTATGTAGGTTCAAAATCCCAGATGACTGTAAACCCGACCAAAAGATCTCCCTGTTCTTATATGGTGCATAACAATTTAGAAGTGAAAGAGAAAGATTAGATGCTTTGCATGTCCCTTCCAATAAAATACCCCAAGATGTCTGAAAAACACTAAAAGAGTAGATACGAGGGTCCCAAGCAGCAACCAGACCCCCCGACAGACCATTAGAACCAACCGTCGATATTTCCCACCCAGGAAGAATCCCCGCAATTTTTGAAATAGCAGAGAGATCATCACACATTGAGTCTTGTAATAGAAAAATAATAGGTCGAGAAGTAGCTAATAGGTCAGATAGAGCCCTTACTCAAGCAACTCTACCCAAACCATGTATATTGAGTGAGCATATAGACATTAAGAAACCCTGTAATGGGGGGAACAAGCTCTAAGGCCCCTAGATATTACAATCAACTTCTCCCCCGGAATGATCCCCCCAGAAAGTGGAATGTCCCCCACTCCGTCATCCATCCTCCTAGAATCCACCGTATTATCAGCCAATATATCATTCAATCGAATTCTCTCGGAAACAGGAATAGTAATAGGGTTCACCTCCTCTTCCTTATTCTTCCTATTCCTAGCAGTATTCTTAGCCTTCCGAATAGTGACATTTTGAAAACGAGACGATATGACAGACTGAACTAGTGGATTGTGTGAAGGATTTTTAGAATAAATGGCTAATGGGGTAAACACATCAGGAAAAGGCTTATAGCCAGCCTCATTCAACAAACCAGAGTCATCCAGAGTATAAGGGCCCCGTTCTAAAACTGGCGAAATAACCCTAGGAGTCTGCATAGGACCAGAAATAACCCTAGACCCTAACTCATTACATCCAGACGCCTGGCCAGGAGCCAAAGAATCCTCACCATCCAACACATCCAGATGGGTATCAAGTCTATTAACAGAGGATTCGTTGACTTCATCTTCATCCACAGAATTCACCCCAAACAACCCCCGACAAGTTTTAGACTTAATAGACTGTAATTCAGACTGAAAAGTAGGAGAGGTGGCTTTATCATTCCCCAAATTTAGCACAATATCACCAGAAGCAATTCCCTTATCAAGGATATCCTCCGCAACTTTTGCCAACATCAAATCTTCCTCAGGAATGAAAGGAATAGGAGAGCCAATACCATGAGTATTCTTACCTGCAATAGCAGCGCCTTCATCAGAGTCTCCCTCTGTATTGACCGAGTCATTTGACGGAGAGCCCGCAGATTCCGAAGAATGCCACCAATGATCCCGAACTATAGTCTCTGGATAGCTAGCCTGGACATGTCCGGTGTGCTGACAAATATGACAGTGGAAAGGAATGCGGAAATAATCCAATCTCTGTCTCCATATCCTAGAGCCCCATACCAACTCCACCTCTGCAGGCAACCCTTTTGCCATTTCAAACTCTACCATCACACGAGTCGACCGTCGATCAAAACTATGGAGAGAAACATTGTCTAAATTTATGAAACGACCCACCGAGTTTGCGATACCCATCAGAATATCTTTAGACCAAAGTTCAATTGGGAGACCAGGAATGAGGAGCCACAGGTGACGAATACTCAGTTTTTCCCGCAGAGGGTCAAATGCTAAATGCCATCTTTTCAGGCATAGGGAACCCTCTTTGAAACACCAAAACCGTTTAAGTATAATGCCCACATGCTCATTCTTACTAAAGACGGACATTAACCATCCATTCAGAAGCTGCATAACCCTTGGCATGTCACCCACAATAGGTAACCAGTTTCTTCTAACCCATTCCACCAACTCTTTTTGGTCGCCACTCGTGAATTCCAAGCGGCCAACCACAGCCCTAGAACTCAACATTTCAATGCGGGATAGATTCGTGTCCTAAGGAATATGAAATTGTGCCAAACCCTCACGCACCTTCAACGCCTTTCCCGATCTTTGTTTCCTCGCCTTCTCACCCTTGAAACGTTGATGCCAACCAGAGGTCTTCTTTTGAGCAACCTCCGAAACGGGAGCAAACTTAGCAGAGATCTCACCTGGACAAGTCACGGGCCTCTGTTTTTCCACCGAAGAGAATGGTAGTAAACCCTCACAAACCGTCGATGGGGAAAGACCCATGTTATTATTTTGCCATCCCATTAGGGACCAAACCCCCAAGGAACCCGGCAGATGTCGAAAAAAGGAGAAAAGACCGGCATATGTCCGCTAATAAAGAACATTCTCATGTTATGAATATCGCGAGCATATATGAGCATTATTTCACATCAAAATATGAATTTGCAGAATAAAATTGTTGAGGTCATGCAAGGTGGTTGTGTGCCTCTTCCGTAGCAAAACTGGAGCTTTGTGCCAGACGATGACAATTGCTCAACATGCAGGAATTGCCAATTACTTAGCATGCAACATGACACTTGTATGCACAAGCCAGCGGATGCAACATTCTGTAAAAGGCATGGAATTTCTACCTTAAAAGTACATACCATCCATCATATGATACATCGCATACTATACACAGTATCACCCTATACAGTATCAACCCTATATATTGGAGTTCCTTGAAAATAGGCCAAATAAGGCCTCATCATCACCCTATACAGTATCAGTATATTGGAGTTCCTCGAAAAGAGGCTAAATAAGGCCTCATCATCACCCTATACAGTATCAGTATATTGGAGTTCCTCGAAAAGAGGCCAAATAAGGCCTCTAAACTGCCTATTGGTCAAAGGACAAAATTGGTCTTAAAACTTTGGTTAAAACATCTTAATAACCGTGCCAAAGTAAAGCAAAAACTAAAAATCAATTTCTATAGTCCATGCTGCCTGCGGGCGGGCAAGAACTAAAAAGGAGTAAAAAAAATTCAATGCAACACATGTTAAAAGCACAACAAAAAAACTGTCACAATCTAGTTGGATTGCATGCTCTACTCATTTTTATTTCTTTAATGACTCTGCAACATTTTGAAACATTCTTTCATATTATGTCATGAGTTCTCATTTAAGGATTTAGAGTATGAATTGAGTTAAAGATAATTAAAAGCAATGAAAACTTGGTCAATTGAGTCAAATTAAGGTCAAAATCGTCCAAATTGAGAGGATAGAAGACGAGATTGGTGTATGCATGGCTCTTTGAAGGAATTCAAATATTTAAAAGGCTAAAATGTGGTATTTATAAAGGGAAAAAATGGTATTTAAGAATAATAAAAACATCCTAATGAATATATTATAACTAATACCTAATGTTCTCAACGACCATCTAGAGCATCTAACATTGACTACAAAAGGCAGTTTCCTCTTGATCTCACCAAACACAACATTCTACAATGATATTTAATCACTAGATGTAATATTCACATAAACACATTTGCATATCTTGAACCACATATCTAATCTCTATGGTTTTGTGCAGGTTGAGGCAGTCCTTGGATATCGGATCTGCGTTGTCACTGTGGATTTGATGAATCTACTATAATCGCATAGCCATATGCATCATATTTAACTAGTAAACTAACTTTTACAATCACGAAAGCACAACCATTCAATAATAATTTCAAAAATAAATAGAGAAGAACATAAAACCATCAATGGTACTGACCTGCCAGTTTTCTTGCGACTATCGTCGTGTTATGAATAAAATAATAATAAAATAAACATCAACATATATATATATATAGAAATAATAATAATAATAACAACAAACAGGGATAAAAACCGCACATGGTTTTAAGGTGCACATGGTTTTGTGAGAAGTGGGTTTGGTTTAATTCCCTAACAACAAACCAAAAGAGAGATTTGAACCTAAGTGGGGAAGGTAACACTCATTCCTCCCAACCAACCATTCTACACCATTTTACAAAAATTAAGGGGAAATTAAATTAGAAGAGCATCAACACAAATATTTTTTACAAGAAGAATCAAAGAAGACCAAATTATTGTCCAAGCCAGGAATTATGGCGAATTTTTAAGCAAAATTGCAGTCCGGACTAAAAGAAGCATTTGACATAATGAAGCGGGATATGTCTAAGAGATTAACGGAACGAGAGAATCATTATCAAAAAAACTGTATTGAGAGATTATCTACGCAAATCAAGATATAAAGAAAGAAAGAAATGCCGATTACAAAGCAGAAAACATATGCTTGAACAAAATTGTTTGCAACAAGGATGAAGAACTGGCGCAGATACAAAAGAAATTAGAGGATCAAGAATCAGTGGTTGACCAGTATTGACAGCAGATAAAATTTCTTCAACAAAAAAATGATGAGTCTAAAAATACTCATAAGTCAGAGATCACAAAAAGTAATAAAACAATATCCAACAATTCAGAAGAAATTTTCAGATTAAGAAATCATAACAAGACACTAATCACAAAAATTAAGAAGTTTAAAAATTGTCAAAAGGTAGATCAATCTATGAAAGACATTGAAGGAAAACTTCTAGACATGCAGAAAGAAAATAGCTGCATCAGAAGTCATAACGAAGATCTTAAGGAACAACTTAAGAAGTCGAAAGATGACAGAAAATCACAAGTAGAAGTGATTAAGAAGTTTAAAAATAATGACATGTAGTTGGAAAGCAAGTTGGAAAAGACACAAAACGAAACCTTAAAGCCTCAAGAGACAAAAATACAACTTCCAGCTCAGATCAACGCTCAAAAGACGACACTCATAAAAGAAAATGACATTATAAAAATTCCCTATCGACACCCCAACCATAAAAACCGATATTCTAAAAAGTGGGAAATGTCCAAAGATAATGGTACTAATGTGATCAAAGCTCCTATCGAGAGATTAGTAGGGAATCGCAACAGTCAGCAACAAATCAATTTGAGATGGATTGATCCATCCACATATCGGAAGTTATGTTCTACACTTAGAATTTCGTACCGACATGTTTTGTCAACTACGACGTCACAAGGAACGGTGCGAAAACGTTATAAGGCTTTGAGGACAAATCCTTTCTAAGAGAGAGGCAATGTTATGAATAAAATAATAATAAAATAAACATCAACATATATATATATAGAAATAATAATAATAATAACAACAAACAAGAATAATATAATAATATAATTAATGAAATGGTGTAACTCTTTATGAAGAGTTGCATTAGACACCCTTTAAACAATTATAAATATGGGAAAGTCTATCTTGTAAAGGACCATATCTATTTTATCAACTTTTATATATATTCATGGATTATTTGTATTTTCGAAAGTGGAAGTTCGAGAAGTTCTAGTAAACGGATTTTTACCGTTACATGTCGAAGATTGAGGAAGTTGTCGAAGATCCACCGCAAGTTCCCACGTTGATTACCAAATTATGGAAGTCCACAAGAAACCACTCCCAATAGGTACTCTTAATCCCCTGGGACCCCCGAGTAGCAAAGGGGCTTAATACAAGAATTGCTAGCATAGACAAGGTACATGGATTACTACCAAGAGGCTCCCAAACTCATTCATACAATGTCAAACCACACCCTCCAATAGTCGTTGTGAAAACTCAACATAATCTATGTTGTCCAACCATAGGGTAAAAGAGAAGAGAGCCTTATGCCCTCTCCATCTCCTTATATCTTTTCTAAGACTTACCATGTGTCTTTTATCCATGCACATGCATAACTTTGGAATCATCAATTTACTTTTCGTTTATTATTTCCACTCTTCTAAGTATCGCTTTTTCTTCTATTTGAGTGGGTGCATGGTGTTACTACTTTTTGAAATAAATAATTATTTTTTATTTTCTTCATTCACAATTTAATTCCTTTTTGTAGTTAACAATTATTCTAGCTTTGTGTGTGTGCATGTTGGTTACTAAAATTGCAATAATCTAATTCTTCTTTTTTTAAACATACACCCTTACCCTTTTTAGTGTTTTATTTTTACTCTCGCATTCTCGTTGTGAGGGGCATATTAAGAGTGCCATGCTCCGTGCTTGCCCTTCAAATATCCCTTCCATGGTGGGGACTAGTATGACGACTAAGACCTCGTTAACTCATTCCAATCAACCATATTGAGGAACTAATTGTTCCTGGGGAATAAGCCCAAGTCCTTATTGCGCACCCCTCAGTCTAAGCCTCGTGAGTGACTGAATCCATGGCATACCCTCACGACAACATGCACCTGATAAGTAAAATCCTCTCTCACTTTTCAACTCGATGTGTGGAGTAATTGCTAGTCTTACACCTTCTTCACATTCAACCCCGTTATCTTATGTGGACCAATTGGCAATTGCAATCCAACACCTACACATAAACATTAGCTTATTAAATATTTCTAATTAAAACATAATATGTTAATTACATAAGGTCAACATCAACTGTCATGGATACCCTAACTCAATCTAGAGTCCACTCGGTATAGACGCCACCCTACGTCACATGTACCTGTTTTTTCCTATCACACTCAACAACCCATCAAAAGTGCATGCTATACATAATATTTATGTATTTTAATCATCATTCCATAATCTCATGGCATTATAATTATTATCAAATCATAACTCATCATTGAATCATAATTTCAAATAGATAACTTTAAAACATCACACTTTTTAGTATTAGTTTCCACACACAACTGGGTCATTCATCATTGAATGCCCTCAAAATAACATTGCCATGATAATAATCAAGGTCCAAGTAAAAGTGGGGCACTACATACACCCCCTCTTCAGGAAACTTCATCTCGAAGTTATAGGATAGATAATGAATTGCTGACACATAAGTATTTTCATATATAAGTGAAGGTGAAATACCATGTAACAATGTATATGAACCTAGACATAATGGGAATTACATACTCTCCCTCTTCAGAGAACTTCGTCCCTAAGTTGATATTCAAACACTTGTATATGAATCACTAAATTTCAGTTTATAAATCTCACAAAGACATTAACCATCATTTCTTATCATAGAGCCATCTCACCTAATGATTTCATTCAATTATTTTGGCTAGCCCTAAATGGGGCATTAATCATTTATCGTACATTGCAATACCATCAATCCTCATAATTAACTTACTAGTTCTCATTACTCACAATGAGCTTTCACAATCTTGTTCACAAGGTAATAGAAATATTATTTTATTCTCAACATGGATAGGGTTCCAAATCCTTCGGGACATATTGACTCAAATGGATATATTAAATTTTGTCACATAATCATTATGTCAACACCATCATGTACAGTTTGAAGTGTTGGTCGTATGAATATCATCTTTCTCCATATTTTCTTACGTTTGACCCCTCGGTAGGTCCGTCGGGTTACATTTCACCGTTTCCATGTCATGGTTGAGTCAACTTTGTAGTTTTTTTTTCATTTTTGTTAATGGCATTGTCGTGCTACAAAATCAATATCATTGTGTTTGGCTTGTTGGTTTGTTTGTCTCCATATTTCCTTTGATGAAAATCGTTACTATTTGACCCCATCGGCACTCAATGGGAGTTTTGGCATACATTATTGCGTCATGTCAGCTAAAAATTCCAAATTCCCATCATTTGTAAATTCACTAAATGCATTTGTTTGGCATTGTTCTCATTACAACTAAGCCCAGAAAGTGGAAAATTCCCCCCTTTACAAAACTTCATCTCGAAGTTAATATGAAGCTTAAATTTTAGAACGATATTTCAATATGCTTACCCATAGTGTTAAGTGATATACATATATAATATATCTCTACAATCTAGTAGAACTCTATTCAAAATTCATATCCATGTTATTTATGCATCCTCTACTTTAATTTGTCCACCTATGCCTTAAAACCACTTGTCATTATAGACCATTAGTTGACCATTAACATTATCTTCATCCATGGAATCTAGAGCCTCATATATATTGAACTATAATCTGAAGTTAACCTCATCAAATTCCTTCATTAAAGGCTAGCAATCCACAAGTTATGTCATGATAGGGTATCCCATTGCTACATTAGTCATCTTGCTCCTTTAATCCTTATTTAAGGAGTACATTCTCTTGAGAGAAATTTCTACTTGTTAGGCACATCTTAACCACGACTCATTAAACCTCCTAGACAACCACCATTGCCACCACCCAACAAAGGAGTGCCATCTTTAAGTCAAGAACACCAGTCTATTTATACTCCCTTCATTTCTACCCAAGAACCTCATATGTCACTAAGCCATATATGTATGCATAACAATGCTTTGAATATGAATTTTTGTATCATTGTATCATTTATGATCAACAAATTATAACATCAATAAAATCATTGTCAATGGAAAATGAAATATGTAACTACTTTCAAAAATAGTACCTCAGTAAAACAATGATGAATTTAACCAATCATATAGATCATTCTTAAAACACATCATAGATAAAGCAATTAACCATAACTTTTGATAGCACCAAAATATGGTTTATGTAAAAGAGATCACTTGGATAACAAGGTGATATATTAGCAATATATTTGTGCAATCAGCAAATACTAGATTATTCCACACATTACCAATTCTTTACAAACTATGATAGATACAAGTCATTCAAAAGTACGATAAAGAGAGTTACTTAACTCAAAGATTGTTAATTTTTTAGCAAATATGATGAGCTTTGAACTTTAAAACGTTAAGTGCGGAAATATTGAATACTTGAATCAATGAACCATTCAATCACATTAAACATCCAACCATAACACAAGATGTACCCGAGGGAAAACGCTCAAAACAATGAGGATGAAAAACCCCAACAAATCTGCGTAGTATAATTATGATAAATAGCAGAGAATGTCTTTTACAAAAATAGCATATTACTTTCGGCACCCCATGAATCAATGAACCATTCAATCACATGAAACATTCAACCATAAAACAAGATGTACCATAGGGAAAAATCTCAAAACAATGAGGATGAAAAACTCCAACAAATCTTCAGAGTATAATTATGATAAATAGTAGAGAGTGTCTTTTACAAAAATATCATATTGCTTTCGGTACCCCAGGCGAGAGATAAGAGAGAATACTTACCAATAGAGAATATAGATCAATTGTATCAACTTTCCATGTGCCCGGCACATTAATAACAAGCAAGAATCACTACCATGCAAGTTGTAGCGAATGGTTGCATGGGTAATGGTGCATCACATGCAAAAACTGCGAATTTCCTTCTTGGAAAATTATCCTGCACAAATAGAAGTGCCTTGCCTTCAAGGGAGAAGAGAATTCACTTCACATTCAATTCATCAATAATATATAACATATTTATATATTCTTCACAAGCATTGGCTTCTATTTTTCTCTTCTGACTTCATGATGAACTCGCCATCTATCTAGATGAATCAATCTTGCATGAAGAAGAGTGCCCCACTTCTCATGTAGTGCATTAACTCATTGAACCGAGTCTTAGGATGAACTTTCCCCTTAAGTAAACGGTTTCCCACTTAGTTGCGTGGCTAACTTAAGTGTCGTCATGCAAGTGTCACAACTCAAGTGTCATCTTTTAGTTTAACATAAGTGCCGTCTTTTAGTTTAACATAAGTTTTGTCATGCAATAACACTTAGTTAACTAGATCTTCTTTGTTATCACTTAGTTAACTCTCTTTAACTGATTCTTTCTTGTTAACATCATTGTAGTGATCAATTCGATTTCTCTAATTAACTGAGGCATACACTGTGGATTTAACCAAAGCTTAACAATTCGAGTTCATTCAGTTATCTCATGAGCAATTTGGATATATCTTTTTCTCTATGCCTTTATATTTATATCTTATCTTTACTGCATGATCAATATGTGTTAACTTTAATTATCTATCATATTAGATTATACTCGGAATATTTTCCAGATGCTATGATCATATTATATTACTCTCGGAATAAATGATCATATGCTAAAGTAATTCACTCTAGAGGTGGTTAGTCTGTAAAGAATACTTAATATCCATCGGTGACCATGGTTAGTAATACATCACATGAAATTAATGCTTCAACATGCAAAGCATCTACCTCTATAACTGCAAGTACACCCCATGGGTACCTACTATAACTGGAGGTCCACATGAGAACATGACTTGACACACAAGTCTCGAGCCTTGTCCAATAAGTCTTTACAACATCATCACTTTGATACATCAAATCATTCACCTCAACACATGAGGAATAAACTTTTACAACTGAATGCTTAGTCATCCTTGAGTCCAACTCAAGAATCTACTCCAAGTTTCTGAGTCCAACTCAGGCTCCCTACCTCAACAAATGAGGCCCATTCCTATCTGCACAAGATTGGCTTGGAGAATGACTCGTGATGTTGTACATTTAACACTCCCTCTCATCGATGGAGGCAATATCTGTCATACCAAGCTTGTCTCGAAAGTACCTGAAATTTCTCACTAACAGAGACTTTGTTAACACATATGCAATCTAATCATCATTAGAGATGTACTAAAGTTTCACTATACCTTTATGGACCATGTCTCTGATGAAGTGATGCTTCATTTCAATGTGCTTCGACTTATCATGAAACACGGGGTTTTCAAAAAGCTTGATGCAGCTTTGATTGTCACACCAAAAGACTGTAGACTCAAGCTTCTCACCGAACAACCTAGCAAGTAGCTTCCTAAGCCACACTGCTTCTCGACAGGAAATACTAGTAGAAATATACTCTGCTTTTGTAGTACTCTGGGATACAGATCCCTTCTTCCTATTGGACCAAGCGATCATAGTAGAACCCAAGCTAAAATAATAGTCGGATGTACTCTTTCAATCCACAATGCTGCCACCCCCAATCAGAGTAAGTATAACCAAGTAACAACACCCCTCCACTGGATGCATATCTGAGTCCATAATCACAGCATAACATATATCTAGTCTCGAGTGTATCAAGTACATCAACAAACCAATAAGTCGTCTATACAAAGTGGGGTCCACTTGATCTGATCCAGAATATTACTCATGTAGTTTCCTAAAATTATAAACCATCAAAGTACTCATGGATTTTCAATCCATCATGCCAAACCTGTGTAGTATATCAACACTATACTTCCCTTGAGAAAGAAATATCTCATCTTTTATTTGTCAAATCTCAAGGCCAATAAAGTAGTGCATAAGACCTAAGTCTTTCATATCGAACTCGGAAGTGAGCTCCCTCTTGCACCAAGCAATTAGTTGTTCCTCTCCAGTAAGGAACAAATCATCAACATATAGAACCAATATCAATGGTTGGTTCTTCACTACTCTGAAGTACAAATTTGGATCAACTTCGCTCTTAGAGAATCCTAGTCTCTGAATATAGCTGTCAATTCTCGAATACCAAGCTCTAGGAGCTTGCTTAAGCCCATACAAGGATTTCTTCAATTTGCACACATGGGACTCCTTCCCATGAACCACAAACCCCTCAGGCTACTGAATATAAACCTCTTCCTCAACCTCTCCATTGAGGAAGGATGTCTTCACATCCACCTGGTGAAGCTTCCATCCTAGAACAGATGCAAGTGAGATCACAGCTCGAATAGTTGTGTACCTGGACACAAGAGCGAATGTCTCCCCATAGTCTATGCCTTCTTTCTGAGAGAAACCTCGAGCAACAAATATGGATTTATACTTTTCAATACTGCCATCAGTAGCATGCTTGATCTTGTAAATCCATCTGGAAGTAACTATGGACTTCCCTTCAGGTTTAGGATCAACTTCCCAAACATCATTCTTGAGAATAGACTTGTATTCGTCTACCATTGCATCTCTCCATACTTGTTTCTTTGCAGCTTCTTCATAGGTGGAAGGTTCTAAATCACTGATGTGACTCATTTGTGCAACATACCCTGAATGTATGCCATGTTTCTTTCACTCTCTAGAAGATCCTAATGGTGCTCCATGCCTCTCTGCATATTGTAGTATATCTCGAGACTATGCAGACCTCACCTTGGAAGGAGGTTCATCAACCAGTTCTACTGGTTCACTGAGAGCTAGCGAATATGAGAACTCCACTGGATTCTCCCCCTGAACATTTGAATGAGGAGAAGTAGTATCTGGGTCCTCCATCATAGGAGTCTCATGCTCCTCTGTGTCTGTATCATGAAGAGGCATCATATTGATCGCTTGAATGATGCCTCTTCATGGAAGGTCACATATCGGCTGGCCTCAATGTGTCTTCCACCCGGTACATATATTCTATAGGATTTGGATCATTCGCTATAACCAACAAAGGTTTCCTTCTTTCCTGATGGCTCCATATTTGTCCTCTTTTCTTTTGGCACATGAATGTATACAGGACTCCCAAAGATCGCCAAGTGTGAAATATATGTTTTTTCACCAGTGAACACTTCTTTAGGTGTCTTCTCATCCAAAATGGCATGAGGAATTATATTTTGGATATATACTATTGTTTTGGTGGCCTCTTCCCATAATGAGGTAGACAGGTCTAGTTGATCATGCATCATGGCTTTTGCAGCCTCACATATGGTTCTATTATTCCTTTCGGCAACCCCATTTTGCTAAGGGTTGTAGGGTACAGTTAACTGTCTACAAATTATTGCATCACTGTATAAATCATTAAATGCATGTGAATCAAATTCACCTCCATTGTCATATCTCAAAGCACAGATGTGCTTTCCTATATAATTCTCAACTAGGGCTTTGAATTCCTGAAACTTGCTAAAGGTTTTTCTCTTAGCCTTTAGGAAATAAATCCATGACTTTCTAGAGAAGTCATCTATAAATAGTACATAATATAAATAGCCACTCGGGGAAGGGGATGACATGGGACCCCATACATTGGAATGTATTAAATCTAAAATCCCTTTAGATCTAGAAGTATTGCTAGAGAAACTCTTTTTAACATTCTTCCCAAGTGCACAACCCCTACATACACTATCATGCTCAGAATCAAATACAAGCATACCTTTCACCATTTGTCGTAATCCTGGTAGCGCTTTGTAGTGGAGGTGACCAAGCCTCCTATGCCATAGATCACATGGACTGATAGTGTTGTTAACCATAGCTTGAATGTACTTCCCGGGTTCTTTGTAGAGACCTCCCTCTCTAACTCCAATCACTGCTGCATATTTCAAGTCTTTGTTCTTAGGCCATAATAGTGCTTGATTATCCATGAAGACAACTCGAAAGCCCTTATATTCAAGAACTGAAACTAATATTAGTTTCTTCTTCAATCCCGAAACATAAAGAATGTCCTCCACATGTAAAATATCGCCTAAATTTAGCTGGAATGAGGTGGATCCAACTCCTTGGATCGAATAGGTTGTGTTGTCTCCCAACTCTACCTTGCATGCAAACTTTTTATCCTTGAGACTGGTGATGGAGATCTTATAACTAGTCATATGTTTGGATGTGCCACTGTCAACCAACCATGTGTCCTCACTTGTGACGATGGATCCGAAAAGTGTTGAGACTAGGTAATACTCCCTCGTCTCCTTTTCTTCAGGTGCATTCTTCTGAGTAGTTTCATCTTCTATAGTGGTAGAAGCATGAAACCTCCCTTTTCCCTTTTTTTTTTCTTTACACTCCCTTGCATAATGTCCCTTATTGTCACATTTGTAGCATCTAACCTTCAACTTGTCAAATTCCTTGTTGTATACCTTCTTCTTTGAATGGGAAAAATTCTTTTGAGAGAAGTTATTCTTTCATTTCTTCATCCTTGCCGTGAGGGAAATATTTTCTTCTTTAATGCACACTGACTTGCTCTGGATTCGCCCCTCCTCTTGGAGGAATTCATGCCACAACCTTTTGAAGTTAGGTAGTACCTCTCGGCCATTTATCGAAGCCAAAAATGTCTCCCATGAGGATGGGAGACCATCAATAGCGGTTTGGAGAAGATCATCTTCATCCACCACTACTCCAATACTAGCAAGTTGATCTCTTACTTGAGAGATCTTGGTGAAGGAGGCCATTGTCTCATCCTTCTCCATCTTTAGGTTTCGAATCTTATTATTCAATGCCCTCGTTCGACTCGGGGCCCTCTTCTCATATAGGTTTGTCAATGTATCAAAACACTCCTTTGTGCTCTTCAATGGAGTGATCACGGACATCAAATTGTCCTTTACTGAATCATGGATGATTTGTTTGGATTTAGCTTGTTTCTTCTTGAAGTTGATGCACCCTACATTAGATGTAGGCTCCTCCACCATAGTGGATACGTAGCCATCCAGATCACGTTCCTCCAAGATGTTCAACACCCTCGCTTTCCAAGTGTTGAAATTCAATGTGCCCTCAAGACGGTCTTCGGTCGAACAGAGATCGATGCCATGGATCTCAAGTATTGTCCTCAACTCCTCGGTATCTACGTAGGCTCAAGTTTGCTTGACATATATTATCTCCTTCACACCCCGAGCTTTGACACCATGTTAATTTTTGAGCAAATATGATGAGCTTTGAACTTTAAAACTTTAAGTGCAGAAATACTGAATACTTGAATCAATGAACCATTCAATCACATGAAACATTCAACCATAATACAAGATGTACCATGGGAAAAACCCTCAAAAAAATGAGGATGAAAAACCCCAGCAAATATTCATAGTATAATTATGATAGATAGTAAAGAATGTCTTTTACAAAAATAACAGATTGCTTTCAGCACCCCTGGTGCTAGATAAGAGAGAATATTGAGCAATAGAGAATATAGATCAACCGTATCAACTTGCCATGTTCCCAACACATTAATAACAAGCAAGAATCATTGCCTTGCAAGCTGTAGTGAATGGTTGCATGGGTAATGATGCATCACATGCAAAAACTGTGAATTTCCTTCTTAGAAAGTTATCCTGCACAAATAGAAGTGCCTTACCTTCAAGGGAGAACATAATTCGCTTCACATTCAATTCATCAATCCTATATAAAATATTTATATATTATTCACATGCATTGGCTTCTATTTTTATCTTCTGAATTCGTGATGAACTCGCCCTCTATTTGGATGAATCAATCTTGCAAGAAAATGAGTGCCCCACTTCTCATGTAGTGCATTAAATCACTGAACTGAGTCTTAGGATGAACTCACCCCTTAACTGAAAGCTTTGCCACTTAGTTAGGTGGCTAACTCAAATGGTGTAATGCAAGTGTCACAACTCAAGTGTCGTCTTTTAGTTTAACATAAGTATCATCATGCAATAACACTTAGTTAACTAGATCTTCTTTGTTATCACTTAGTTAACTCTCTTTAACTGATTCTTTCTTGTTAACATCAGTGTAGTGATCAATTCGAGTTCTCTAATTAACTGAGGCATACATTGTTGCTTTAATTGAATCTTAACAATTCGAGTTCACTCAGTCATCTCATGAGAAATTGAATTTCTCTTTTTCTCTATGCATTTATCTTTATCTCTTATGTTTACTGCATGGTCAATATGCGTCAACTTTAATTATCTATCATATCAGATTATACTCAAAATATTTGTCAGATGATGTGATCATATTATATTACTCTCGGACCAAATGATCATATGCTAAAGTAATCCACTCTAGAGGTGGCTAGTCTCTAAAGGAGACTTAATATAAATCGATGACCATGGTTAGTAATTATACATCACACAACATTAATGCTTCAACATGAAAAGCATCTACCTCTATAAATGAAGGTCCACCCCATGGGTACCTACTATAACTGGAGGTCCACATGAGAATCTGACTTGACACACAAGTCCTGAGCCTTGTCCATCAAGACTTTATAACATCATCACTTTGATACATCCAAGCATTCACCTCAACACATGAGGAATAACCTTTTACAACTGAAGGCTTAGTCATTCTTGAGTCCAAATCAAGAATCTAATCCAAGTTCCTAATTCCAACTCAAGCTCCCTACCTCAACACATGAGTCCCAATCCTGGTTGCAAAAGATTGGCTTGTAGAATGACTCATCATGCTATACATTTAACAAAGATTAGATTCCTATCAAAGTTATCAATCTTATGATTCTATCACTCAAGCATCTGAGTATTCCAAATCAATGTATCATAAACCAACAATTTCAACACTATTGATTAATATGAGTAGATTCCAAACTTAGCGAATCCAAATTGTTGAATAGAACTTCAAAATTTCTTATTAGGTTGTAACGAATTTAATATTTATAGTACCCCTATTAAATCATGAACCATTAATAATAATCAAAATTCATATATGCTTTATTTGAGAAAGTTCCTATTGGAACAAAATCAATGAATCCAAGTGTTAGTAGTTAATCCAACTTGAAGATTTGAATATCACCATGAGTTACCCTGAAAAGACTTTGGATAACTTACTAGATTTCACTCTCACGAGCTAGTAATCTATTAGGTATGAAACTGAGAAAACATCCCACCCATGTAATGATCAAAAAATTATCTTGTAATTTATCAAGGTGTATCAATAAACTTCCCCTTAAGAGGTATAAAATATTACTCAAATCATGTATCAACTCTAAGGTATGTTGACATCCTTATGGTGATTAGTAGGACCTGTTAGGATTATCCTACCAATCATAAGTGTATAATAGCCAACCAATAGTGAGTATAAATGATCAATTAAGTCACCAATAAGTGTCGCTTAAGTGTTGATTCAATTCCATGATTGTTTACTTAATGATCACGTGAACATGGGATGTGATTTGTTTCCCACAAACAAACACTCTCGTTACCAAAAATGAGATCAACAAATGTACTAACCAAAGGCCGTCAACTCTTCTCACACTTAGGATATACTAACAGCTTTAACAAAATTGTCCCAACTAAAGTTTCATGACAATCAATGTGCCAATGAATAATGCAAGTGAATCAACAATAGCATCTTCTTGTAGCACCTCAAGGGTTAAGCATACTAACAATCCTAATGGAAGATATAAAGCATACACCAGCAAAGGGATTTCAAAATAAACTTGTATTTTGGTATATTATGCCAAACATATGGTTAATAGGGTTGCATAAAATGACAGTATATATGATAATGGCATCAATGATCAACAAGTACACTGAAATGTTGATTTGATCAGAGGTATGATAGAGATATAATAAGTTAAAACTAACAGCAATATACCTGTTCGGACCTGAAATATGCTTTGATCCAACAATACAGAGAAGTGAGGCACTTGATCTCGTTTAAATTAATGTCATGAATATACCGACCAAGTAGAGATACCAATAGTGATTTCTAGCTTGAAATGAAACCCTCCAAACACATTCAAATTTATCTTAGTGGTAGCATGTACTACCAACCAATATGCCAAAGAACCTTTATGTCATGAACTAGGGATCTGATCCTTCATATTGATCTAGATAAATGCTCATGAAATCAAATGATTGTGGCAGAGATTAACAAGGGAATCTTATGGTCATGTTATTGTGCAATAATCAGAGGTATAACATAGCTAATATGAGAACTATCACAATGATAACCCAAACTTAAACGATTAGAAATATGAGATTTATTAATAACAATATGGGATGTATCTTAGATGGTAGAGCATTGGCTTAACATGGTTAATAAGGGGATGTTTAATTGTCGTATCCTTGCTATGTATCCTTTGTGTCATACCATACTCAAAAAAAGATTAAATTATCAGACACCACAAGTTACCTTTGATGTTGTTAGACCTATAGGGTCAAACATGGACAAGTTTAAAATAAAAGGAAGGGTACTACTGAGCTTCGCTACACCCTTTTTTTTTCACATGAAACAAGATATACTTTATATTAGAAGTATAAGTGAGTTACAGAAAATTCCATACCGGAACCCAAACACAAGCTAATCCAGCTATACATCAAGGAGTCTAGTACCCATGGCCAAACCACATAGCAAGAAAACCAGTAGATCCAAAGCAACATCGAACAAGATATACCAATCCCAAATAGAACCAAACAAGTCCAGGAAGTAAGAGAACCAAACAGAAATAAGTAGAAACAAAAGGAATATAAACTGGAAAAAAGTAAATATAGCCGTCGAAGGTATACCAAGATGCCCAAAAGTGAAGTAACTGCAAAAAATATAGAAGAAAAGATATAGGAGGAAAAAATGTTCCAGTAACCAAATGAAGGATGTTCAAAATCCTCCAAAATATCAAAAACATTACACCCATCCACAACCGATAGACCCCTACGCGAGAGTGCATCCGCAACAATATTTTGCTCCCTGAAAATGTGAATGATAGAAGTCTGAGAACAATGTCCCAAGAGGAGCTTGGTCTAGTCCATCCAAGAGGTAAGTGCTAGGGCATTAATAGAAGCAACAAAATTTTCCCAATTAACTATGGTCAATGCATGCCCCGCCACCTGTTCCAAGATGATGTTGGCCTTAGTTGAAAAGAATAATACAAGCCACTGCGCCAATAATTCCTCTTTTGTATTGGTACCCGCAGCCACAAAACATCCAAATATTGATATGATCACCATTTTCCAATTCAATAAATGCCCCTGCACCACATTTACCCATAGATTCCTGTACAGTACCTTCGAAATGTGCTCTATTCCCAGACCGAAGAAGAAGTGGTGGCCAACCATCCCTATCAGTAGTCAAAATCCCCACATTTTGAGACCCCGCAAATTCCTGGAAAAGAGTTTGTACATTACAAGCAATCCTACTGGGATCCGAAGCAATATGATAAAAAATCTGTTGGTTCTGAGACTTCCAGATCTCCCAAGCAACAAAACAAACCAGCTCCCCGGAATTGTTGTTTAATGCGAACAAGTTTTTGAAACAATCTTGAGTAGTATCACCTGACCAAACTTGCAAATTTGTAAATTGAGATCCAAAATATGACCAAACTTTTACAGTGAAAGGACAAGTAACAAAAAGATGTACAAAAGTTTATGCATCTTGTTGACAAAGTGAACAAATATTTGGGCCTGAAAATCCCCTCTTTTGAAGGTTTTCCCAGATTAATATCTTCCCATCCAACAATAACCACACAAATATATTAACTTTAAGAGGTAATCTCCATTTCCAGCAGCATCTATGCCACCACATCTTCTCCCATTTTGAATTTGAGCAAATCGCCTCATATGCCAGATGAGTAGAAATAGTGTCGTCCCGTGTATTTCAGGACCAAAGAAGACTATCCTCACCATCCGAAATTATAATATTAGCATGATATAGATCCAGTGTGTATCTCTTCCATTCTGTGACCATCACACCAACAAGGCCCAATTGTGAGGCGCTCATCCAACTATGGAAGGTATGTGTCGGATTGTTTTCAATGAGTATGTGATTAAGGTAATAGTAATCCTGGATTTTGAGGTGATATACCAATGCAGTCAAAAGCCTGAATGTTAGGGGGGCACCCACAATTAGATCTTCGCCGATCAAAATGTGCTGACCGTTCCCAGGATACCAGACCAACCATTCATCCATAACCGAGAAGGATGAGAGTAATCCTACCCAAATATTTGAGATACCTTTAGTTTTTTTCCTCTTGAGAGGTGTCCACTAGATAGTCGAAAATTTACCAAAGTATTTATTTTTTATGATATTGCCCCACACACAGTCCACAGATAATGCTCACCATAGACTTTTGGCCAATAATGCAAATGTGAAGGAGAATATATTCTTTATCTCCCAACCACCCTAGGCAAAAGGCCAAGCCAACTTGACCCAATCAACTAGATGGATTTTTTTACTACCATTACCCAACCATAAAAAATGGTGTATCTTCTGGCGAATACTAGACAATATGGATTTTGGGATTCTGCACAGTGAGAACCAATATACCCCCAGGTTTTGGAGTACAGACTTTACTAATATAAGGAGACCCCCACTGGATAACCATCACCATTTCCAATGATGAATCCTCTGTTCAATTTTTTGTAGGAGCCACTGCCAATCCGCTATCCACTATCCATTTGGTTTTATATAAAAACCGATGTATTTGATGTCATCCATCAATTATCCAACTCTGTATGGAAGAATATTTATAAATTCTAATAGTAAAAATCCCTCCAAATTATGCTTTAATAATTTTGATTTCCTTTCATTAATGATCATGCCTGAGGAGTGACACAAGAGTTGTAGTAGACTACTGATATGACTCCATTCCTGAATATCTGCAAGCCCAAATAACATCACATCGTCAACAAAAAATTGATGAGTGATGGAAATATGTGGTGATACCTGGATCCCTGATAGCAAGGAGTCTTCCTTGGCTTTATGGATCATCCTGTTGAGTCCCTCGATCACAATCAGAAATAGTAAAGGAGAAAGGGGGCAGCCCTAGCGAAGTCCCCTCGAACAGGTGATAAAATCTGTGGGACATCCATTATAAAGAATAGAATAATTTACAGATGTAATGCAGGCCATTATCCATTTGATGGCACACCAAGGTATACCAATCTGGACAAGTGCCAATATGAGAAAAGACCAATCCACATAATTTGTCATGTGCTCTGGTAAGATCCAGTTGTAGTATTAATGCTTGAATGTCCTTTGATTTAATGCTATGAAAAGCCTCTTGAGCCACTCCCCACCGCATTAAGAATCTGTCGATTGTCCAGAAAACCATATTGTTCCAGGGAGAGGCCCCTAGAGTGAACCGACTTGATCCTAGATGCGATGATCTTAGATATAACTTTGTAAATGAGGTTACATAGGGAAATAGGCCTAAAATCCGCAAAGGATTCTGGATTTTAGACCTTTGGGATTAGTGCAAGGAAGGTGGCATTTAGAGCATCGGACACTTCCCCTTTCAGCCTGGTTTCTTCCACCATGTCCAAAATATCTTGACCCATAATATCGAAGAATTCCAAAAAAAGGTTCTGCGGTCCAGCCATCTAGACCCGGACTCTTGTCTTTTGCAAAACCACAAAGAACAGTATGAATCTCCTTCAAGGAAACAGTGAGAAACATATCATTACCTTCCATCTCATAGAATAGTCGAGGGTAATCCTTTATAACCCTGATTTGTTCCCCGACAGTGTTTGAGCTAGGATCACATAAATATTCTTTAAAAAATTATGTTGCCTCCCCCTGAAGATCCTTCAGCTCCGAAATTGTGGCACCTGTCCGACTCTTCAATTTCCAAATAGTGTTTATAATCCTTCTGCTATCGGCGAAGCGGTGGAAAATATTTGTATTGTTGTCCCCCAATGTGATCCATAAGGCCCTGCTCTTTAGGCGCCAGATGCTTCTGCTCTATTTAAAATCTGTAATCTCCTACCCTCCAGATCCACAAGTAATGATCGTGCCCCATCCGGAAGAGGACCCCCCAGATGTGCACTATGTAAACTACCAATCTGGGATTCTATACCAATAATGTCCTTCTTCTCAGCTTTCTTACGTGCCATCTCCCAATGTTTGACAGCGAGTTTTAGAAGACACAATTTTTTAATCAGTTTTTGAGTCGACGAGGAAATCCCCGCAACCTAGAAATTGCTCCATTCATAGCGAACAAATGCCTAGAAATATGCAATTTGAAGTAAGGTATGATTAAATTTAAAAGGGAGTGGGATCTTTGACCCACCAAAATCCAACTCCAGTAGTATTGGAAGGTGGTTCGATATCATCGATAAGACTGACCAGGTTCTGTATTTGTGCATTTTTTGAACCAATTTATCTGCAATCGTAAACCTCTCCAATCACTTCAATATATGCCATTCATCCTCCCTACCATTACACCAAGTAGGACCCAGAGGAATCGCCAAAATATCATTCATTCCCAAATCTGCAAAGAAATCAAAGAAAAATGGACACAAATTATCCCCTCTGGCATTTTTACCCCAAGTTTCAGAGGAGAGAGTGTAAGATTACTATGTGATGATATCGATACATGTTATCCATCGACAACAACATTGATACGAAAATTATTGTCAAAACATGGGAATCCGAAGATGTGGGGACCCTCGTAAACGGGAATCACCGTGAACTTGGTTGACAAACTAGGCCAAACAAACTTACCGATGAAAAACAAAGATTTCCTTAGTGGAACCGAATATTGTAACAGGTAATGGAACCCAAAATTTTGCTGTAGTCCAAATTACATGTAGCGGTCGATGATGGAATAATAGCATAGGGTATGTGGATTCAATTTTTGGAATGATTATGTATGACTAAATAAGTATTAGACATCTCAATTCACCAGTAAAGTTGTTATCTCAAAAGGTATTGACTATTTAAATAAGTTTTAAACATCACAAATAAGATTTCAAATGACTGTGTATGAGCCAATAATTATTTACCATAACCAACTTGACAGTACAATTGGTATCAGTCAAAGGTAAACTTATTTAAACTACAAAGCGAGAAAAATCATTTGGACATTCTTCGATTGGAATTCGGAGGGAGATTTGTGCGTAGGACTTCGTCAAACGGTCGCATTCTTTGGCACATTGCAACAAGGTTCAGGTTAGTAAAATTGTATTTATGTTTTTATTTTTGTTGGTTAACATTTATTATATAGTTGTTTGATGTTAGATTGGTTGATAGAATTAAGATACTGGAAGAAAAATTTTGTTGGTTATATTGCTAGATCGGTTATTTTATAAATATATGCTTGTTTATTTAGTGGATTCATTGGGCGTCCCTTGAGGGGCGCTACAAAATACAAATGCTTATGTTATATGATCAGATTTTTTAGTTTTTACTATCTAGTCTAGAGTTATTTTTGGACTCTATAGGCCACTTAGAGCCTTTTTTTTATGTATTTTGATTTAGATATGGAGTGCACTTAGTGTTATTTTGGTTGTATACACTCTTACTTGTTATATATATGAGAAATTTTTCAAATTTGTGTATAATGGTTTGGATTCACACACACACACACATTCATGATATGAGAAATTTTGCAAATTTGTGTATAATGGTGGACCGATTTTGTGATCCGGTTTTTTTTCCCGATTCCGGTTCAGTTTCGATTTTTGGGGTCGGCTAGTTTGACCACCGGTTTGGTTTTGGTAGCTTTGTTCTCACCTGAATTGAAGGGGTGAGCATTTATCTTTACAATAAAGGGATATACTTATTGTGGATATGACTTAATCTTTATAGCATTTGATAGCTAGGCCATATTAAGAAAGTAAAGGGGATTTTTAATTTTGTTAATTTGTTCAATCCATTACTCCCAATTAATGCAATCTTTTTACAAAATGCATGCACACATAAATAATAAGAATTATCCTGAACTAGGATACAAATTGGTACAGTTTAAGGACAATAATAGTAGTTCCTTACAAAAATATAAATTCAATTTCATGACATAGATTCTTTTAAGGGTTATTCAATGATTGCTAATTGTTTTCTTTGATTGTGGATAGGTAAATGGTCATAGCAAGTGCTTACTACTAGGGTGCTATTGGGGAAATGCTAGTATATGACATAACTAAGCAACATACATTTGATCACATAGCTCATTGGCTCGAGGAGCTAGGAGGTTATGTCGACTATATGACTATATATATATAACTGGTGGAATCGACAAATATGGTTGAGCTTGTACTTGCGTGGCATACCAATGTTCTTCCACGGGTGGCACACTGGGCTAATTGAGGTTTGAACATATGACGTCACAAGGATTTCCTTAATAGTGCACCCTATCGCCAACTAGTCTACAACTTAGGGGATGCTGACAATAATATTGTTACTATGCTCATAGGCATCAATCGTGATCTTTGTAACTTGTGTGCATTTCCAATAGAGGATGCAAAAAAATTTGCTCAATGGGAAGATTTGTTTTTCAAGCAGACTTCTACACTCAAGATAGTTAATGTAGAGAGTACATTTTTAACTATTTTGATAGAAATATACAGGATAATTAGCAAAAAATCCCTCATTGCAAATGATGATCAAGGAAATAGAAATTCAAGTTTGCTCACATGCACCAAACTTGTTTTCCTAGTGGAAGAGCAGGACCTCTTAACGAAAAAGAAATAATATTGTTCATTAGGCTAAATTGTGTATTTGGAATTACCTTTCTTTTTAATGGTTTCATGTATTCATGGATTTCGAAAATATAAAGCATTTGTGGTTTTCGTTCCCTTAGCAAATACACTTGCACTTCCTCTAGATCTCTTCTTGATGTTGTAAATTTGACCTCACTTGAGGTTAGCATTTGCTAAGTGGATTTTAAGTATGTGATTCTTAGGGTCTACCAATTTCATATTTTATGAGCTATTATGAGTTGTTGAAACACATATTAGAGAATAACTGAAGAGAGAGGTTGCTAGGTGATTATACATTCTTACTTTCCCTTACATTCCCTCCTCTGCATGGCTTATGTGTGTGTGAGAATAATAACAAGGGGATATATATTTATCTTGTAATGTATTCAAATAACTTTATAACTATAACATCTCCTTTCCCTTTTCCATTTTACTCTTAAACTTGGAAATATGTATGAATTTGAAGAATTAATGAAGCTAATATTGAAGCTCTTTTTGTCTAATTGTATTCTCTATAAAGAAAATATGGGTCAAATATCATACTATTTGGAATGGTATGATAAATCATATTCCATATTAACATTTGTTTTTGCCAACATAATGTGTTGTTTGTTTATCCCTTAAGCATTAATAGAAAAATTATCATGTTTTCACAGTACCTTGGGATTTTATGTAAATTTTCTAACCTTTCTATGAATTAACTATGAATTAACTGATAACTATGAATTAACTGACAACTTCTAGGAGGAAATTGTATTTTTTATGTCAACTTCTAGGAGGAAATTGTATTTTTTATGTAAAAAATTTGGAGGCAATTTCGAGTGTATTTACTTGTGTATATTACTAGAAAAGCTTAGATATAATATTCTTTGAATTAAAATTGTGTAAATAATCCTTTTGACACCCAAACGTGTCTTGGAAGACACTTAAATTGCCTTGGAGTGTTAAAGGTAAATATTGGAAAGAAACTAATATTTAAGGTCAAATATCAAAACCTTGTTTTGGCACACTGCAAATGCCTTGGAGTTTTAAGGATAAATATCATAAAGAAACCATGGTTTAAGTGCAAATCTATATAGTCTTAAAAATTTATAAGTTGCCAGTTGCGATTTTTTGTAGTCATTAATAGTTGAGAATGGATTATCGTGATCAGAGTATCTGAATGCTTATTAGTCTATTTCTGCCTGCAGAGCAGTAGAGATTATAGGAATCCATTCCATAGAATTGTATTAGTTTGGCATAATAAACAAAGCTTTTTAACCTAAGTTTTAGCTGTGTTTTTTCTTTACAACCAATCAGTGGTTTCGCAACCTTATTTGGCCTTATATCAAGGCAAGGCTATCCAAGGAAGTCGATGGCAAGGTGGCAAGCTGCATGATGTAAACAAAGCTTTTTAACCTAAGTTTTAGCTGTGTTTTTTCTTTACAACCAATCAGTCGTTTCGAAACCTTATTTGGCCTTATATCAAAGCAAGGCAATCCAAGGAAGTCGATGGCAAGGTGGCAAGCTGCATGATGTAGGGAGGGTGGCAAGCAGGGAACGAGGCCAAGGATCGTGGCAGTCGGTGGAAAGGTGGCAAGATGAATGTTGTAGGGAGGGTGGCAAGCAAGGAGCGAGGGCAAGGGAGCGTGGCGAGCTGTATCGTGTGTGCGCTATATTTCATCTCTCGCGAAGGAAGCTTACCTTAAAAACCCTCAATTTATAAGAATCTGAGTCCTTTGTTGTATAGAATAGCAGAGTGAATCGAACGAGATTCTTAACGGGTAAAAGGATGGACCTTCTTGCTTTTATGGGGACTGCTTAAACAGGGTTTCTCAGTAAGGTCAATGGGATTTAGTGGAACTAGCATGGACGTAGCAACCCATTATTTATGATGCAGTAGGGAACCCATTATTTTTGTTGTAGTACGCATTTGAAAGCACATCATATTCCAGTGGACTCATTTGATTCAGTACCGAGAGCACCAATTGTTGATCCACCAACATCAAAGATTACCTCACGATTCAAGTGAGCAATGCATCTCTTCTCAGCTAGGAGCTCATCTTCACTCTGGATTGGCGAGCAACGCATCTCTTCTTAGCTATCTCTTCTCAGCCAGGAGGTCATCTTCACTATGTATTGATGAGAAAATACTTTCAGTAGTCTTTGTTTCTTGATGTAAATTTATGTATGCATTTCTCGCAAAACAAAGACATTCTGCATAACATTGGAATCTTCAAGAGAAAACCTATCTGTACTTTTATTCATTCAAGGAGAGAATACAAAGCTATATACCTTCTTTTATTCTTGCACGGAGAAAGTCATCAAATAGGATGTCCAGGACTAATTCATAATCTCCATCTCCCTATAAATATGGAACCAAATCAATCTCTATCTCCCTCAAACTCGATGCATGTCCATAAATCACTACTTTTGGTTGAGTATGTTATTTTACTAAACAAAAGAAGGCTACTATTTAATATGACTGTCATTAAAGAATCATTTAACTCATATTTTTCAAAGCTTCTATCAAGGCAAAGAAGGGAATAAGTTAGGTTCCTCTTGTTGCTTTTTTCTATGGTGGCATCGAATCACCAACAATGTATCAAATTGATTACGAGACCTCTACAATAAAAATTTGAATTGAAATGGGGAGCAGTAATTTTACAGGTATTTGAAATATGAAGGCAGGAAAACAAAATTCAAATTCAAAAGGGCCGACATAGGTGAGAATGTTGCGCACAAACTCACTTGCAAGAAAATTTGAAGTTGTGAAATAAAGAGAAATTCAGTTTATTCATAAGGAAATCAACCTCCAACATACCTCATCCTATCCTACGTCTACAAGCTCGTCCTCCACTCATCATTCTCAATGGTTTAACTTTGTTAGGGCTCCCAATTTCTCAAAACTCCTTTGATTAAAATACTCCAAAACTGCAAATCCCCACAGAGCTAAACAACCGAGACACCACCAAGCTAGAACTAATAAATAAACTCATTGATCATATCCCATATCCACTTATTGACAAACACAAACGCAGTTGTAGACTGTGTGATTTTTGCAATTAAGATAGCGTTGCTTTCTCAAGCCCTCGTCAGGGCATATGGAGGTGTGTGTCCAGCTAGTCCATGTTTGCAACGATGAGCCTTTATTCAATTAAAGGGAGTAATCAGATACGAAACAGTTCCCTAGATCCACTCATCGGAGTCCATCCTCAACTCCAGGAATACCTTCATTTGTTGGTTATTAATCCAAGGAGGGATTCGTCTGGGTAGATAAAATCCAATTAACAGAGTGCCTAATGATCATGGCCCAATAAACCCATACCATTAATGGCTACACTTATTTTCTCCCTTTATCTTCAAATGTGGCTTCACCCACAGCAGCTGGATATCGACCATTTGCCTCAATGGGTCGAAAAGAGGAGTCCAGTTCTTGAGGGACAGGATGGAGATGCCCCAATACCATTTACCTTTCATAATGTTTTATTTATCATTTGCAGACTGGAATACAAAGGTTATCCTGGAAAAAAGATGAATAATTGGAGAGTATTCTTTTCCGCAAGGTCCCTCTAACCACATGGTTTCATGGGATATTGCACCCACTGCCTGCCTACACGAGGTTGCATGTGCATGAAGGAAGAGGGGATTTCTTGGTACATGACCTCAACGTGGCAATGTATGGGACGTGGCTCTCCCGTTGAGACGAAGTCTTTATGAAACTCTCAATTGTTTAATTACCGCATGTTATTTTCAAATAAGTTGCATTCCATCCTCTTGCACTTTAAAACAATGCAAAGCAATCCCTAAAGGCAGGGACTTGCTGCTACGCAGCCCGCCTTGTTTAGATTATGTATGTGTGTGAGATATACATATTCATACTTTAGAGAGAAACAAACATGATTTATTAAAAAATGGAACGTAGTGCTAAGATATTCAGCCTCCTTTGCTCAAAGTTCATACACATAATAAAAATTGAAACCTTATTGCAAAAATGTCATATATATTTATAAATTCTACTTTTTTCAAGATAGAAGATTATTTAATAAAATAAATATTCTAAGAAAGAAGAAATGTTATGAGATTTAGATGTCAAATTTTATTGTTCATTCAATTTGAAAAAGCATTTAAGCAAAGAAACTTTTACACAGCCTTAAACTTGAGATCTATGAGATATCAAGACACATTCAAATATGAATAAAATCATCACATGGTTATATGGATAATTTTTACAAGGAATTTAAGTTCTCTAAGGAAGTTTATATCACTTCAAAAAATTAGGGAGAAATGCTTATATTCCTATAAGAGTAAAAAATATTTTTGTAATATATTTCTATGTCATCTTCTTAAGTTGGTGATGAAGAATGAAGAACACAATAATTAGATGAAATTTACCTCAACAAACATGGATTTTTTTGTCTTTCTTGCTTGTGCAATCTTTTTATTGACATCCATTAAGTCTTCAATTGTAGGAAATTCGTTGAAGACATATTGTAATTACAAGTTTTAGCACTAATATAAACTTTGAAAATGTATAACAAATTAATAGGATCAGGTTTCCATCATCCTCCCCCCTTAATCCGAAGGGGTGTTCGTGAGTCCAAGCATTTTTCTAACCTTTTCAAGATTTTCTCTTCCAAGCTCTTTGATGAAGATGTCTGCAATTTGCTCATTTGTGGAACAATGTCTCAAATGAATTGTCTTGGCCTCGACGTGATACTGAATCAGATGGTACTTTGTTTGATGTGCTTAGTTTGATCATGGAATATGGTATTTTTGGCCAACTTGATTGCATAAGTATTGCTAATCAGTAGAAGAGTAGAATTGACCTATTTCTCTTGTATATCTTCGAGTATTTTCCTAAGCCACTCAATATCCTTTGTTACTCTTGTTGCAACCACATATTCTTCCTTTGTGGTGGAATATGTAGGAATAGACTATTTGTGTGATCTCCAAGATACAGTTGTTGATCCAAGACTCGTGATGCAACCTGAAGTAAAAACTCCATTTTCTTTGTCACCATCAAATTTTAAATCATAATATCCAACCATATTGAAGTCATCCACCTTATAATATTTGAGTCCAAAATCTGGAGGCACCTTCAAGTATTTTAGAACTCTTTTTGTAGTAGACCAATGTCCTTCACAAAGTTTTTGCATGAACCTGGAAAGGATCCCAAAAACAAATGAAGTATCTGGTCTGGTGGTGGTAAATTAGATAAGACTCCTCGTAATATGTTTGTACCCAGTTTCACCCTCAAATGCATTCCCTTATTTTGATGTGAGCTTCAGGTTCTGTTCCATTGGAGTACAGAGAGAATTACACTCTATCATGCCAAACTTGTTCAACAATTATCTAATGTACTTCTTCTAGGAGATTAATATGTACGTTGGATTACGAGTCACATCAATTTTCAAGTAGTAGTGAAGATGTCCCAAATCTATAATCTCAAATCCGTCCTTCAATTCTTTAATGTAGGTTTCATTATTCCTTGTCGGGTGATTCCATGAAGATGGGTAACTCTTTTTGGCCAAATATGACGGTGAAAAATAGAAATTTTACCCATGTATTAAATTGAAGCCCTTGAAACTCATACTTGCCTTATGAAATTTGACATGCGGTTGAAAAACGAAATGTAAAGAATTATGTTGGATTTCCAATGATATTTTTTTCGAAATATACCAATGCCATATATCGTGTCGAATTTTCATTTAATGAAACGTGTGTACTTAAAAATTTGAAGAGCAATTAACAAGTAGTCTGTGTGCATGCACAATAAATTAATGTTAAATAATAATTTTAAAAAATGAAATATGTGAACATGATCTAGACAGAGTGCACTGGGGCTTACATATTTTTCTTTTAATTTTTCTCGAAAAATTATATTTATTATTATTTTTCGAAACTTACCAATGTATATTTAAGTCGCATTTTGCACACATGTGTGTGCGTGCACGAAATCTTATGATTTTTTACATAATTTGCAAAACTAAAACTACCATTTTAAAGAGGACATGTTTATCTAGGGCTTGTGTATTTTTTCAAATTTTTTGGAAGTCTTTTTGAATGTTGTGGATTTATCTTTGAGCTCAATCGAAGTTGTCGGCATGGTTTTTTAGGGCAAGTTTTAGTAGAAAATTAAAAATAACAAACATATGAAGATAAAAATTCGTAACTTTTATATATCTGGATAGAGGATTCGTTGACGAATTCAATAGTATTAAGTCCGCTCATTAATGAGCATTTAATGCCATAGTTCAACTCTGTGTAAGGTAGAAAAACATTCCATTCTGCTGAGAAAGGGGCTCTCGGCCTGTATTTTAAGCCCTCGATCGAGCTATTTGCTCGATTGAGCTTTTTCAAAAACCTTGATCGAGGGCTTAACAGAACCTCGATCGAGGGTTTAATAAAACCTCAATCGAGGTCTTGTTAAACCCTCGATCAAGGTATTAGCTCGATCGAGCGTCTGTAAAAAAGGCTCGATCAAGGGTTTGTCTGTGTAAAAAAATATATAAAGCAGCCGAGGCGAAACCACGAAAGGAGTTGGAAACAATTAATGTTTCCAACTACCCTTCCCTCCGAAAAACAACAACGAACCTATATATAACTAACAAAGAAGGATTCACAAAATACAATTTACTTCCTTTCTAGTTTTTTTTTCCATTAGAGATTTAACAATTTGATCTTGTTGAATTGGAGATTTGTGAATTTGATCTTGTTGAATTAGAGATTTGTCATTTTCATATTGTTGAATTAGACCTCATTAGACATGTAAGATATCTTTGTAGACATAATTCAAGATTTCATACTAACATTTTATTGTTTGTTATAATAATTTGAAAAAAAAATTGTTTGTTTTCATTGTAAATTGATTCATGTAAGATTTCTTTTTAGGCATATTTCAAGATTTCATACTAACATATTGTTGTTTCTTATAACAATTTGAAAAAAAAATTGTTTGTTTTCATTGTAGATTGATGGAGAATAAAAAAAAAATACAAAGAAAACATGCTAGACAACAAAATGTCAATGAAGAACATGAGTACAATAGAAAACGAATGAGACAACAAAGAGCAAGGTTGAGAGAAGAATAAGATTGGACATTTGGTGCAACAAATTCCAATGGAGGACAAACAAATTTCATAATTTAATTTGTTTCATATTTATTTGTAATTAAATTCTTATTTATTTCATCAATTTGTTATTTAAATTTCAAAGTTTGCAACAATTTTTATGTTAAATGAACAATTTTCAAGTGGCTTTAAACCAAACTTAAATTAGAACAATTTTCAAATGAAACATGTAAATTTATATTCTATTTTTATGTTAGGATATGAACATATTTTTAACTATTTTCAAATTATTTCAAAGTTGCTAACAATTTTCAAATTATGCTTCAAAGTTGCTTTAAAACAATTTTAAAATTATTTCAAAGTTTGCTAACATTTTTCAATTTTATTATCCTATAATTTTCACATGAAATGTACACTTAGATTCTATTTTCAAGTTAAAATGTATGTACATATTAACTATTTTGAAATTTCTAAACTTTATTAACAATTTTCAATGTTATTAAAATCATTTTCAAATTAAATGTACACTTAGACACTATATTTTCAAGTTAAATTGTACACATTTAACTAATTGCAATTTTTTAAGTTACTAACAATTTCAAGTCAAATGTAATTTCAATTCTTGTTTTGTTAGAAAATTCGATTTCAAAACAAATGAGTGAATATTTTGAAATTTACATGTTTGATAGTTATGTATTAGTTAGAATTTATTCAATTTGAAAACAAATGAATGAATATTTTCATAGTTATGGTGGTTGGCAATATTTTTATAGTAATGAATATTTGAATATAAATGAATGTTCAAAGAGCTATTTAATTATAATGTTTACTTTTAAAAAAAAATCATATATCACATATATTTTTATTTGCATAATATGACATATTACCATGATAAGATTAATGATTAGAACCGTATATTTTGTTAGGACAAATTGGAAATAATTAGATTTGCAATGTTTGCAACCTTGCATTGATATGTGAAGCATTATTGATAAAAAATCCTTAAATTGCAATTTATGATAAAATTACAATTTCCATTTAAATGTCTATTGTTGAAATTACAAAATCATCAACTAATGAAAATGTTATTTTGCATTAAAAATTATGAATTTCCCCTCTATCATATCACTACAATGTTTTTAATTAAATATCGTATTCATCTCTAAATCAATGTTTTTTTCCCCACATTTAGATTATAATAGGTATGTTATGATGGGTAGAAAATCAATCTCAAATTTTTATTTCACTTATATACAACATGGGATGCATAATGTTGTCCTTGAAATTCTAGGGTAGAAATGTTGTAATCATTTATTCTTTGCATGGTGATTTGCAACTTGTATTTTAAATATTTATTTATTTATAAATTATACCATAAAGTTAAAATAACATTTTTCTTGTAATGTAAAAGTAAAATGGACATAAATTGCATAAAGAAAATTTGTCTACAATTATATAATGTGATGATTGTAAATGATATTAATTTTTATGCCCACAATAATTTTTATCAAGTTATTAATAATTATCTTGACTTAAATATATATAGTTGATTTTCAAGTTACTAGCAATTTTAAAGTTAAATGTACAAGTTACTACAAATTTTGCTTCTGTTGCAAGTTCGGATCTGGGAATAATCCATGTCCGCTTAACTGTGGGAAGTACTTGGGCATAAGCCCTAAAACTCATTATGAGGAGTACCACAGGAACCCCGAAGTAGCTGGCCCATTGAGAGGACCTGCTAGCGAAAAGGGCAACGACCCCTACCTGATTGACTAGTTTCCACCCGTGAGGTAAACCAAGAGCTTTCGTTTGTGGCCAAGCAGTTATTAGTTTTACCTGAGCCGTGGGGTGAGGGGTACTACCCCAATACGCAACCCGTCAGACAGCATTGGTGGCCAAGTGAAACACCTGAATTGTTAGGAAGCCTAACATACCTGGGGTCCATATCTATTTTCAGCTGAACTGTTGTCGATCACTTCCGCGCCGTTTTAGATCCAACGTCGGCATTGCAGTGTTCGTCCGGGGCTCGTACAATGTAGAGGTTAAGATCCTAGTGGGCGGCCTTCACTAACACCTCGGGGTTTTGGTGTAACGGTTCATATCACTTGAGCAATTTGAAATTTCAAGTTACTTGCAATTTCAAGTTACTAGCAATTTCAAGTTACTTGAGCAATTTCAAGTTACTTGAGCAATTTCAAGTTACTTGAGCAATTTCAAATTTCAAGTTACTAGCAATTTCGATTTTTACTTAGAACAATTCTCAAGCTAAATGTATTAGTTGGAAAATTCAATTCACATGCAATTTTCAATTTTTCAATTTTTCAATTTCCACATCAAATTTCAAGTTACTGGCTATTTTAAAGTTCAATGCACAACTATGAAGTAACCAATTTTCAGTTTGTTTTAATTTACATGTTACGCAGGGAGAGATTATGGTCAGACATCACATCATGGTGATCAAGAATCACATGACCCTGTGCCCCCTCATGATCTTGATTGGCCATCACATGACACCTTTCCCTCTCACATTGAAAATATAATTGGGAGTTGCAGTGGGGTTGGAAGGGGTGGAAATTTTCTAGAGGATTGTGCAGTTGTTTCTGCACAAGAAGAGATTGGGAACTCGATCCATAGTCGGAGAGTTAGAGAGCATGTCAATAACATAATCAAGTCATATTTTGAACAACATTCAACGATGGCACAAGCTCAAATCCTACATGGATTGATAAAACACAAAAAATTGAAACGTGCCACAAAGTTGTTGAGTTTTCAAGATGTTAAAACAAAAAAGACATGCCAGAATGCAATAGAAAATGTAAGAACTGCATTATCTTCATTTGGAAAATCAAGAAACAATGATACCTGAGTTGCTCATAAGGCAATTACAACGGCTGTTGTGCCACAATGCACCTCAAGAAATCGAATGGTATCAACAATGGCATCATTGCTCATTGTTTCAAAAAGAACATTGCTCAAATATACTAAATTCAGGGTCCGGATAGATGAAAGTGATGAAGCTGCTTGTTGGGATCTTATTTGTAGGGAACCCTATCGAGATAGGATGGTAGCAAGCATTAGAGAGAAGGTGATAGAGTTTTGGGATAGTCATTCTTGTGCTATTCCAGATTGAAAGCATGTCCTGCGACAACGTTTATCCGGAGGCATTTATCAGGAGCACTGTAAGCATGTGATGGAGATGACGGGAGTTGCACTTTACGAGGAATTCCAAGAAACCAATCCTGGTGTTCAAATATCATTTAGCATGTTCAACAAATTGAAACCGTGGTATATTAGGCCGAATACAATTCGCGACACTTGCTGCTGTTGGTACCACGTTGAATTTCAACTATACTATGACACATTTCTGGATTTTTGCAAAAGGCACTGGAACAGTGTACTAGCTCCTCACACAGTGCGAGATTTTATTTGTATGATACTATGCAACAGGAATCCTGAACACGTGTTTTTCAATAAGAGGTGTGTAGGTGGGAGAAAATGCCATGAATGTGGTGATTTGACATTGTTCCATAGGAACTTCCCTATCAATCCAACACACCATGGATTGTCAGATATCACCGTTAGGTGGAAGAGGTACGAGTACGTCACCATGAATCCAACACCTTCTTCATCTGTTCCATCCAAGAGTATCGACTTGCTCGATGATGAGATTCATGTTTCAGATTTCATGGAGAAGTTTCAAAGTCAGATTTATAAATACATAAAGCACTCCCATAGGTCCAGGTGGTAAGCTTCAGAATTCAAACATTCTCGTGAGGTATTTGAGCCGGACACAATCTTATCAGTGGTAGACTTTGCGGAGAACTACACATTTGCTCCTCAGAGAGAGATACAAAGTGAGTACTATCACTCTGACTAGGTGTCTATCTTCGTACATGTGTTGTACAGACATGCTCAAGAAAACATTGATGGTAGGGATAGCACTCCCCAGTCACGTGAAGTGATCAAGGAGTACCATTTTTATGTTAGTGATGATCGTGAGCATGACACATTGTTCATTCAACACTGCTTTGGGTTGATTTATGATTCATTCAGGCAGAGAGGCGTATCATTTACTGAACACTGGATTTGGTCAGATGGGTGTGCAGGGAAATTCAAATCGGCATGCTCATTTTATTGGTTGAGTCGCCTGCAAAAACAGACAGGAATCTGACACACCTGGAGCTTTTTTGAGACAGGGCATGGGAAGGGTGAACATGATGGAGCAGGTGCATGTGTGAAACGAGCACTTCGGAGGTACCAGATGAGTCATGGTGCAACCCGACTCAAATGCTCCACTGAAGTAGTTGATTGGTGAACACGTCATTTGGGATATCAGGTCGCGAACAAGCAAGGCCGGTGTGCAGGTAATAAACTCCAAACTCAATTAATAAGCTAATAACATTCAATATCAACATTTCCAAAAGAACACATGTACTCGATAGGAATTTACATATGACAAATTGAATTCCATGCAGGTTCTTCTGGGATGTTTCCCTTGGAGATGTTAATAGATCCATTCCATGGTATTGTGACACCATCCCTGGTACGAGGGAATTGCATTCTGTTCGAAGTAAAGATATGGGGGACATATTTTCCATTGAAACGAGGAAGTATGCCTGCTTTTGCGATTTTTGCATTGATGCAAATGGATGCGGGCTTGATCACTGTGAAAATGATTTATATGTCAAACCATGGAAATATGTATCTCTTAATCCAAAGGGCCCACATCCAATTCCAACATGGCAAGAGATGCACACTGAAGAGGCAATGGTCTCATTAGATCATGATCGAGTTTCCGATATGGTTAGGGAAGGTATAAGAGTCTTCATTAAGTTAATTAGTTCATTATATCTTACACATATACAAATGTTGTACAAATTTGCACGTAGGACATTTGAATAATATTTGTAATATATCTTGCAGGTGATGTATTCATTGTCATTGCACCTGTCCACAACCAAGAAAATGTTGCATACTATTTGATGCGGTGCACGCAAATAAAGAGTAGATTGGTGTGACCCTACCAAGATGGGGACTTCACATACTAGGTTGGAGACATGGTTCTAATGGGACACTTTTTTGAAAAAGTGAAAAAACAAGGTGCTCACATTATTTATAGAGATTTTATGCTTGGATATATATCATGTCAATACAGTCATTTGGTGGTTGCAGCTCGGATACCTCTAACATAAATCAAGGTGAAGAGAGGTGATCCAAAGAGATGGAAGATGATAGAAGCTGACCATGATCGTATTATGGAGACTTGCATTCCTATAACCCATTGGCCAGATGAATGAGTTACATGTATGCCACTTGCATACATGTCAGAATTTTTCATGTTGTCTTGTGTAATATGTTTTTGGAGATTTTTGTGGAGGTTGTTTTATAAATGTATTTTTGTATCTATGCTTAATGTCAAGAATACAAATACCGGATGGGAGGCTTTTGTGAAATTTGAGTCATGGTGCTCTAATGTGAATACACTTGAACATGTACAAGTTCTAATTTTAGATTTTGATTTCAAATACAATTGTAATGTAATTGAGAATTTAAAATACATCTATACAATGTGGAATGGCAAAATTTAAATTTTGAATTGTACAATGTATTCTAATTTTAAATTTTGATTCCAAACTTGCAAAATTTTATACATTATAATTTCCAGGTTAAACCAAAATCAATAAACTTATGTATTTTAGGTTTTAGGTCACTAAATAATTGCTTCAACTAAGTAAAATTCATGATGGCCAAAACTTAATTTCTATTTTCATATTTATAAGAATGGAAATCATGTGAAATGAGTTTGGGTAGCTTGAAAACACATAACTCTCATAAGTACCTTGAAAACACAAGAAAAAAGGAATTGAGAGATAACTACAGTGGTTAGCATGCAATGCATGGCCACTTAATTCAATTTAGGAGTATGATTATTAAGGCATACATTGTTTATGCAATTGAGAGTCCCCACACCTTCACGGAAATTTATATGGCTCTAGACTTTATCCTTAAACCTCTAGACTCTTCTATGTCCCTTGTATTCATATGTGACAATGCTCTATATAATCGATACCCAATGTTGTCACCTACCTTGAACTTGAATTTGGTGATCGATTACCATTTTGTACAACATTCTTTAATATATGAATTTAGAAAATTTTGGGCATTATAATTATTGTTTGGACCACACATTCTTGTATCGATAACCTAGAATTTTTGCTATTTAGGACTATTGTGTTTCCCTTGATTGTTCATAGTCTATCATTGAAGCTTCAACCAAAGGTCTCATACATACCCATGTGTGGTATATATGTGACTCTTCCTTAGCTATATTTTTTGTGACGTGACCGCAATCAATCCATAGTTTTTAATTTTTCTTACTAAGGGAAATGAAGGGCACCAAAACACTCCTTCAATTTGGTTTCCTTCCAAAGCGATTGATTAATAATTAGATTGACCTTGCTAGTAGAATTTTTACATTCGTGGGTGACATTTAGTTATGGTGATTTGGTGGTTGAAAATCCCTTTGCTTGACACTTGTTATAATTCACATAATGAATGTTCGTCCATATCATCAAAATGATTTGTAAGGTTTTGTCATAAATAGTTGGGAAGCATAGTCTCACAAAACATTATTTTGTTGGTTGATGTAAGCATTCATTAACTTTACATACTCGCATTCAATTTAAAAAGTTATTTTGTACATGTTGATGTGAACATTCAACATACTAGCATAGTACATGGAAAGGTAATAACTTGTACATGCCTTCATATACGCAACTTACCTAGTTGGATCAAATGGTGTCATTATCTCCATTTGTCATCAAAACATATATCATATGAAATAGTTGTACAAGCATAGTTTCTACCATAGTTGTACAAGCATCTGCTATCAACATATTTCCATTTCTTATATCAACTAGGTGGTTATGCCCATTGCCAAGAAAACATACCATACATTTATGACTTTATATTAGAGCACACACTTAAAAGAAAATAACACAAAGATTACCTACATACTATATAACTTGTAATTATATAATTTTGTCTCAAGGGATATTTCACACTCTCAATGGACAAAAACATTCTTATATACAACAACACATTGAATTTTCAATTGAAATTACACATTAAATTTTCCATGTAATTGAATTGGAATGTGGACACTGTAAGTGAATTGTAATGTGTAGACAGCATAATGCAAAATGTCAATTTCAAATGTATTCTAATTTTAATTTTTGATTTCAAATACAAAATTGAGAATTTAAAATACATCTATATACAATGTAAAATTGTAAAATTTAAATTTTAGATTGTACAATGTATCATAATTTAAAATTTTTATTTCAAATGCAATTGTAATGTAATTGAAATTGAGCTTGTACATTGGAACAACACATTGTATTCTCAATTGAAATTACACATTAAATTTGAGATTTTAATTTTAAATTGTAATTGAATTGGAATGTGGAAACTGTAAGTGAATTGTAATGTGTAGACAACATAATGCAAAATGTCAATTTCAATTTTCAATTTGAAATGTATTCTAATTTTAAATTTTGATTTTAAATACAAAATTGAGAATTTAAAATACATCTTAATACAAGGTAAAATTGTAAAATTTAAATTTTAGATTGTACAATGTATCATAATTTAAAATTTTTATTTCAAATGCAATTGTAATGTAATTGAAATTGAACTTGTAAATTGGAACAACACATTGTATTCTCAATTGAAATTACACATTAAATTTGAGATTTTAATTTTAAATTGTAATTGAATTGTAATGTGCAGACAACATAATGTAATCAAAATTTCAATTATTAATTTCAAATGTATTCTAATTTTACATATTGATTTCATTTCTGCAATTGTAATGTAGTTGAAAACGAGCTTTTAAATTGCAATTGAATTGGAATTGAAATTACACATTAAATTGGAAATTTTACATTGTAATTGAATTGGAATTGTAATTTCAATTTTAAAATGTAATGTATGTATTCAATTCTAAATTTTGGAAGATGTGAACTCTAATGTAGTCGAAATTTGCATTTTAAATTGAACTAAATTGTAACTGCACATTAAATTTGTAACTGTAATAACTATGTCCAGATCTAATATAAAAAACAATCGATTTCAAATCATATACAAAATACACATGAAAACATCAATATGATAAAATATACAAAATATCCAAAAGTCCATATCTAAGTCCATATATGATAAAAGTCCATGTATAAATGATATGAATCCATATCCAAAACATGATAACGCATATATAGATCATCCAAAACATGGAAATGTATAGATCATCAACTCATTGGCCACTACCCCCACGAGGCCTATGATCATCCCTCTGACTGCCCTCCTGTGCAGAAGCCCTCTGCTGTCTTTGAGACTATAAACCCTCAAGGAATTGTACCATATCCGTTGTGTCAATGGTGATATCCAGGATCTGGGTAGGAATACGGGTAGATGGCCCTTCATCAGGATAATGTACTCAAGGTACATCCCAACTACGTGTGAAATCCAATGCAGCACTGACACCCGCCTATTGTGATGCCTATGTAATATGCCATTACATGTAATAAGTTAGATTTATTAAAAATTAAAACTAAATTTAACATAATTTAAAAGCTATCCATAAAAAATTGAAACATAAAGTGCAAAAATCAATTACTAAATGTGACTAAATAACATGAATTGGAACATAAATTAAAACTCACATGTGTCTCTGGACCCGGCTCGTCAGAACCTTCATGGTCCTCATGTCCATAATCAGGATATACCGCCTTTCCGTTGCCCTGTACAATTTGAAATTCATTTGAAGTTAAGATCTACAACATAAATCTCGAAAATTAAGAAATAAAACACAAATTATTTAAACTGAGAAATAATATTCAAACACAAATTAAATTGGAACATAAATTATAACTTACCCCAACTGGCGGACCAATAGATGGCTCGCTAGCAAAGAGTTGATCCATGAATGGGGTCCCCTGCATGGATCAATAGAATACAACTCCCTTAAGTATTATTGACCATTCAATTTGCAACATTGATATGATGTAACATGAAGAACATATATACATAATTGTACAAAAGTATACCTGTCGTGTAGCAACACATCTACGATATAACTGAAAGTATGCATCTCGCGCTGACTCAACATACCGTAGTAGGGTCTCGCGATCGAAACTCCTGAGCATGTCACTAGAGACATGCTCTATCTCTAGCTCTGCAGGTAGAGGGGGTGGTCTAGATGCCTCTCCATGCGCAGCAACAGCAACACTACCCAAGGCAGTGAACAACGAGTCTGTAAGGTCAGCTCTAGCCTCTGCAGCAAGCTGGGATGATTGTGCCACATCCACCGACCTGATAACCGCCCTGTCTGGAAGAGGTATCAACCTCAGAGTGGGTGGCACGAAGGCAGGGTCTCTCCGAGCTCTAGGACGTTGGTAGGAGCGTCTCCTACCAGCCCCATAGATCTGGGACCCTGTGCTAGTGTAATTCGGGTGCATGTCCAAAACAAACTCTGCATAAACATGTTTTGCAAAGTACAATGGGACCTGGTCATGGTGGGGGAACATGCCCCACGCTCCCACGAATCTATCATATATATGTGGTGCAGCGACCTCCAACTTAAACTCCCTGAGTCTAAGCGGTTGACCGGGGGCGCAGTCACGAGGGATGTCGAATAAAGCACCCTTGATGTCATGCCCTCTTATGGAAACTTTGACATCCTCCCATTTATGGATCCCAATGACACCATCTCTCTTCCTCTGGCATGAATGTCGCCAAATGTCACTGAGAGGTCCTACCCTCCTGTAGAGGGTCAACATCTCATCAATCGCCGATAACATCATCGACAAAGATCGTCGTGTGGGAGAATCCTCCCTCAAAGTGCTCACACATGAGCTCACCCACTCTCGCTGGGAAATGATGGCAGTGAGAGTGATCTGTGCAACCTCATCATCGTACGATCCCCCTGATGGGGCACTTGCGATCCAAACCAAAACACAAATGTTACTAAAAATATATATTATAACTTGCAGCTGAAATTCAATGCATTATATACTAAAAATTTACTGAAAAATGTGCTAACAAAAAATACGCACTTGATGCACTTGTGTCTTGTTGCACATCCTCCTCCTGGGGATCCGCATGTATGTCATTGGGATGAACCGACACACTATCTCTCCTGCTTCCGCCACCAGTGGCAGCCGACCCCGGCTTGGCATCACTCCTCGGTGAATAGGAGCGTTGCCGATGGCCGCCCTGTCGGGCGACGTCAGATCCTCTCGTGCTTCGCAGAGCACGAAGCACCGAATCTCTCTCTTCGGGACTATCTGCATCACATTTTAATTTCTAATTCTAATTTTCTTTCAAATTCTATTCCAAATTTCACATTTCAATTTCAAATTTTCTCATTTCAATTTCAAATCCTATTCCAAATTTCACATTTCAATTTCAAATTCAAATTCAATTCAAATTTCAAATTCTATTCCAAATTTCACATTTCAATTTCAAATTCAAATTCTATTCCAAATTTCAAATTTCAATTTCAAATTCAAATTCAATTCAAATTTCAAATTCTATTTCAAATTTCACATTTCAAATTCAAATTCAATTCAAATTTCAATTTCAATTTCAAATTTCAAATGCAATTCCAAATTCAATTTCAATTCCAATTCAAATTCAAGGCCACCACTGGAATAGAGTTTGCTCCTATTGATCCTCAACCATCGAGTGAAAGGAAGGTTCCTGGAATAAAATAGCCCCACTCATGTCGATGATACAAGTACTAAGGAAATCAATGCTTAATTGAATGAGAATTTACCCTGCCGCGAGAATAATGAGGAGGAAGGAATACAACCACGTCCTCGTCCAGAGGACGCAATCTAATAAAAGTAGTGCATTGAAGCCAGGGATAATCTGTGACTTGATGGACAGGACATAACTATAATGAAAGAAATTACGGATCGGAGGGGTGACAAGGCTATACATGAGGAAGGAAAGACGGGATCGGCATGCAAATTTCCTAGCTTATTCGACGTCCTAAAGCTTTTACGGTGCTTAGATTTGGAATTCCTATGTAAGGAATATCGAGAAACCTCTTGGAAGGTCGTCATGGCTCCTAGGGGGAATAAGGCTATGAAGAGAGGAAGGAAGTTTAAGGAAGAAAATCTTCCAAGGGTGACTCGGGAGCAAAGGCGGGTTTGTCAAGTGGCTTGTTTCCTCCGAGAAAGAATCCCCCAAACTATCTGTGGGGATATCGAGAAGGTCGAGAAGAATTTATGGAAACAAGTTAAATCCCTCAAGATTGAGTAAGTTAGAGAGGAGGTGACAGAATGTGTGCAAGACCCGAGGACAACTATTGGTGGGATGGCATCCTACGGCAGGATCATGGCGACCTACTGGGCTACAAAGGGGCTTCTCTCCCATGTCCTCATGGAACGAGTGAAGTTGCGAACAAGGAAATTGGTGACAATGAGTTAGCACGGGCTTGGAAAGAACATAATAGAGATTGTCAACTAATGTACAAGAAAATTGACATAATGGCTAGCAAGATGGGGATACATTTCTATCGACCCCCTGCTCTAGGATCTGGTGATCTGGTATTACCTCTGCGGGTGCGACTGGTTTGGTGAAGATCATGGGAAAGGGAGGCCAGGCTGTGGCGGACAACACCTCTGGAGATAGGGCATGTGCGGGAGAAGGAAATATTAAGGAGTTGCGAGGGTCGCGTCCTTCCATCGGTGCGAGTTCATCAAAGGTCGTCTGAATAGCTCCTATGTTTCCTCAATCTTTTTGTAATTTGGGTCGGGTTTATCTGTGTCTTGGTTGTTCCTTGGCTAATAGTAGTATAGGTTTCAGTTTAAGGAATCGGTGTATGAAGAACAAATGGCAGTTTTTATGTGTTTGTATTAAAATCTGTAAAATTAGTCACAGCAGATCTAATGAACAAGTAAATCAATCACAATAGATGAACATAGAAAATATGGTGTAAAACTGTGCAAAACATGCAGCAGTGCTCAATATCCCAGTAAGGGTGAATGATTACAATAGAATACAGTAACAATGACTGAGCAATTCGAATTGCCTAGGGAGTTCATTCGAATCACTGAATGGAGTAGCTTGACTCCAACTAGGAGTCCTCATCATCAATCAGTGGTGGTCATAAATACACAAGAACCAGTCATCCAAGTGTCAATCTGAGTTTAACTGAGTGTAACAAGTGTAACTAAAGTGTGTAGCAATGATATAGGGAAGGAGACTCAGTGGAGGGCACATGGGAGGCTTAACTGAAGTCAGAACAAGTCATCTAGTCAATCTGGAGGTCCAACGGAGTGAAACAGTCAATTGGGAGTGAAACTAGCCTCAAATCAAGGAGAATCGGAGAGCTAACTGAGTGTAACTGAAGTGGAACTACAGTGGTACGTGAAGAAGTCTGCCCTTCTCTGGTAGTAGGTGAGAAGTGGGCACCTTCCTGACTAGGAGGGCTGAAACTCTGATTTAAGAAGCTCCCGGGTGCTAGAATGAAGTGGCTAAGTTGCTGGAGGCATCAACCTGGTGACTGGCATGCATGCAAACCCTAGAGTTTGCATGCAAACCCTAATTGCATGCAAGGTCTTGAAAATGATGATGTGGATATCCGAACACCCCCCCTTAAGCTAGACTATGTTGTGTAAAAAAAAATAATGTAGGGCCCTGGTTACTAAGACCAAAGGTCACCCCAATACAATAATAATCCAAACTAATAACAGTCAATAAACCGAGGAAATGGGGAAAACCTCATGGGAAAAATACCCCCCCTCAAAATAGACTGTAGCACACCAAAATATTTAACTGCTCCAAAATCAAGTAGATATGTCTGGAGGTATCTTACTCTTGGGAGTAAATGGATCATGCTCCAAAAACATGTGCTTGAATTCTCCATCAGTGAATGCAAGCGAATGTGGAGACTTTATGAACTTGCTCTTCATATCGAAAATGGTGAGAACAAATCTGAAAATATGAGGATGATCCTGGAACCTATGATTCGAACCAAGTGAGTTAGAAAAAGCTCCAATAAGATCAAATAGCTCTTGAAACTTGAACTTCTTATCAGTAGAAGTTAAATCAGCTCCAAGAATAGATGAATGGTTTCTTCAGATCTCCTTTGAAGCAACAAGGGTGAGATCAAAACCAAAATCAACAAAAAGTGCATGAGAATTGAACTCAAGCGAATGGTAGTGCT